>CM033651.1:34177556-34538311 GCA_019512145.1 Engystomops pustulosus | reverse complement strand
TTTGGTTTTGCACAATAACATTATTCAATTTAAAAATTTTAAAATAGAATTATGCGAAAGAGAAGGAGGAGCATTGATATTACAATGTACAATCAATATCTATTATCCAGGGCTAATTTGTGACGAACAAGACTGCTACAAAAGAAAGGAATTATATACCTATATACCAGCCTCTCGTGCAAACAATACAGAAGGACCGTAGCCAACAATTAATGCAAAAATTCAATAAATTTTACTAATGATACAAAGATAACACATGTATGATCACTACAATTAAATCACCAATAGAACACAATTCCCTGGACAAAAAAGTGCATAATGTCCAACCGGTAGAATAGTATCAATACAATGATAGATGGATACAATCGGGCAGTGGTGGCGAACCTAGGCACGGGTGCCTGAGGGTGGCACTCAGTGCCCCTCTCTATGGGCACCCACGCATCACCCCACCGCAAGAGTTCGCCAGACAGGACTCAAGGCCTTTTGCAAATCCAGGCAGCCCAGGACCATAGAAGGAAAGCTTACCATGAGAACCCAAAGCTTTTTCGCCCTTTTTTCTACAGTATTGGTTGTCTCAGGTGCCTAAACAATAAACATGTGACAGAGCAGGGAAGTATGAGTTACTGACTTACAATTGTCACATTGCACTTGTCGAAAAAATATGGGTTTTTGGATGTATGTAGTTTGGGCACTGGTGCTCTTAAAAGGTTTGCCATCACTGCAATAGGTTTATAGTTTAAATAGAGATGAGCGAGCACTAAAATGCTAGGCGTGCTCGTTACTCGAGCCCCCGACAGTTCCCAATGCTCGAGTGCTCGTTCGCAGTACCGAGCCCCATGTGAAATCAACTGGGAGACCCGGGAGCATTTTCAGTAAAATTACAAACTCTGAAAGAGCACAGTGACAAGAACACAGTGGCAGAACAAGATTGCAAGATGTTCGGGAACACTGACGATCGGGTTCCGGGACCGACAAGCGTGACAGAACGGTGTGTTCTCCGGCAATAGTATTTGAAGAACAATATGTGGTGAAGAACAACTGCAGCATGATAGTATTTGAAGAAACAATATGGTGCACGAACAACTTGCAGATGTTTGGACACATCTGCAAGTTGGTCTTCACACATATTGTTCTTCAAATGACTATTGCGGAGAAACGTTCTGCAAGCGTGTCTCCGAGACATCTGCGATCTGCTACGGAGACACCGCGTGCAGAACGGTGTCTCCGCATAGTATTTGAAGGAACAATATGTGTAGAGAAAACTCTTGCCAGATGTTTGCCAAACATCTGTAATCGTGTTCTTCAACATATTGTTAGTCAAAATACTATTGCAGAAGAACACCGTATGCACGCGTGTCTGGAACAGATTGCAGATGTTCCCGAACATCTGCAATCTATCTGAACTGTGTTCTTTCGCGTTTTCTTCAATTAAATGATTAAACTAAATGTTTTAAGTGTATTTTTTTACTGTTTACTTACGTCTTTTGGGGTTTTAATTAAAGTCGTTACGAGCAGGGCAAATACTCGGTCGAGCAACGAGCCGGTCGAGTATGCTAATACTCGACCGAGCATCAAGCTCGAGAGGTATACTCGCCTCATCACTAGTTGTAAACAGTAATATCACATATATATCCTGGCCATGTGAAAGGATCTGGTAGGAGGGTCAGTGAAAAAATCATACTGAACATCTTGATTGTAAACAGGGCGACTGAAAAAACCACTGAAACCCCCGACTTCGGTCCTCAGGGGGGGGTAATGGTATAAAGGAGGCAGGTTATTGAGTAAGTAAAGGAGGGCCTAGAGGCGCCAATCACCAAGTGGGATGACATCACATGGGGGCAAGGCACACACACACAACATCCAGTCACAACAAACTAAGTTGAAGAAGAAAATATAAATGATTAATCAAATGACAAACTTGACATACCTAACATGTTATTGCACACTGGCCACAACATTCCCAACGCAGAAATTCGCTGCCGAAAAACCCATGCGGAGGCGCTACAAATTGTTGTAAATGTGAGGCCCCCCAGCAGACATCAACCCGACACTCCTTAGTTGAAACCTCAATGCCCACTGGAATACTCCCTGAAAAATGACGACAGACTTGAGTGTGTTAGCCCCTTATGCACTAAGAGGCACATTCACTGAGTTTTTCCATCATCCACATGAAGTGTTTCCTGTTGTTTAAAGGGGAGTTGGGCATTGTGCGGCCAGTTGAACATGGCAAACCAAATGGGGTCAGTTGAAGGCCAATTATCTATGCTGTGAAGATACGAAGATTGTTGCAGCATCGAACAACAAAAACTGGAAAGGGAAGGACTGTTCTGCAGTATCAGGTGTCAAGGGTGATGAGAGAAGCGGGGCTGTACTAACAATCCAACACAATGGGTAACACTTTGGACACATTTTATAAGCGTGGTATTAAACATCATCAAACATTGAGAATTTGTGTTTATACGTTACAGACCCCTTCCCATAGAAAAAAATAAAGTTGGCCACCTTCACAATGGCGCCCATGCGCTCAACACCCACCTCTCGAAAAGTTTTCTCCCTCCGATGTATTAATGTGCCCACAAAGGAAGTTGATATCACCAAACCATTCCAATTTTATTTAGGTGTATCCAATAATGGCCCACCTGCTAGAGCAACGGTCTATTCCTCGGTGATTTTTTTGTGCTTCGGGCAGTCTTTATTTTATTTTCTATTGGCGATTCTGAGCAAACTTGTATCTAAAACTGTTTAAATACGGATCCCTCTTTAGTAAATTTTATTTAATTGTAATTCTAATTGGTGTTTGTATTTATTTGTGACATTTAAATGGTAACTGCTTGCATATCTCTGTTATGTAAAATTGTAATACCAAGCACCAAAGTTAACAAGTTTGCTTAGCAGTTTAGTGCTATCAGTGTCAAACTGGTCAGTAATATATTATGTCCTTTTTTTTTGAAGAGGAAAACACTTATGGGAGGTCACATAGCTCTGGGATAGACCCACACATACACATCTATCGGTTTATCCTAAGACTGTCTTTAAAGGAGATTCCCTCATTCCAGAAACAGCTGGCTTCATTCAGCATATTAATAAGGCCCATCTTTGGTCTTATTACATAGAGCGCCAAGGAGAGATGTTCAATGTTGTTTTCATTGTGGATTTTACTTAGTATCGAACAGTTCTTGTTTGAGATCCACAGGTGTTGTAGAGATCTTGAAACCAGTGATTCCTTAGATCTAAGATCATCATCAGAGAGGGCCCAATCTTACTATTTTTATAAAGTTCTTAATGGGACAACCCTGTGTATATAAAGCTTAAGTTGTATTCAGAACGTTTGAAAGTTAAGTGGTAAAGTCATTTTTCCCCCCCTTTTTTTACGTCTCCCCACGTAATGTCACCTAACAACTAAGCTGTTAGGACTGTCAAGCTTCAGAATGTACCACAGAGTAATGCTAAATGATATATATAATTATTATATACCTATAATAAAGATTATATATAAAATATATAGTGCTGAATATAACTGCTATATATACTTTGGCACCCCCTTTATACATGGTAATGAAGACCCCCCGCACATAGAAAGTCATTGAACTGCTCAACGCTCTATCTTTTTAAATCACCTTGTCACCACTATATGTCAGGTATCTTATGCAAGACTAATCTGTGATTTTTTGTACTGCTATCGCATTATCACGCTTTATGATTTCCCCGGTAAGACGTTGAGGAACCCAGTAAGAGCTGCATCATTAGTGCACCTCATAAGACCAGCAACCGCTTTGTTACCCCAAGCCTAGAATCATATCCTTTAAAGTCATACACGGAACCGAGTCCCCTCGAAGATACAGTAGAGTTTCAGTCTAGGTGATGCCGTTCGCACCTAGTCTGTTACAGAAGGATGAGCATGACGACTAAGGGCAATCTGGGTGACGCTGGACCAGACTGCCCAAAATCCGCCTGTCACACCCCGCCCTATTCTTCGAACAATGTGCATCGAACTAGGTTCTACGCTATGTTCAGACAATTCGGGCTTCACTGGAGTGTCCACCTCTACACAATGAGATGACATGTGGACGGGAAACAGATCAAAAATCTCTCTATGAAGCTGGCTATTAATTAGGACGCCATGCTGACGTCGCTATGAGGTTCTTGCTGATGACCACTTGCCGTCCTATGTCTGTGTCTAAACGTGGCGCGCAGGTTAGTTCAGAGTCAGCTACAGACTGGTGGATGCACCTCTATCATTGGCACATTGAATAACGCGTAAAGCCTGAAATTTAGACAATAGCGAAAGAGGCGAGCGTCTGATCCAGACACTGCTGATGACTATATTAGAGTAGGAATATGGAAGCCTGGACTAATGCGTGCACGAGATATAGTTTCAGTCAAGCTTATTAACACATCAGTCATACTCGACCATAGCTAGAGAGAAGTCAACTAGCTAGTTTACTATGATTATACTACCGCCTACCTTGCCTAAGCACTGGCTAACCACGTTGTATTGGTTCCCGTGGCCTTCTTCTCTATACAGCGATTATACGATATGCTGTAATCGAAAAAAAAAGATGGAAAAACTGAGATGTAATTATATAGAACACAGACGCCCCGACCAGGGCTTGCTTTTGGCCCGATCTTGGTACTTTATGTGAAAATTTTCATATGTTGTCGGTACAGGCACTCTACGGTTCGCACACCGCCATGCACTTGCCCCGGGTCCGTGGGCGACGCCGTGACATGTTCCCATGTTGTCATGTGTAGGATGGACAAAGGTCTTTGCCGCCGCGATTCACTTAGTAGTGCGCTCTCCGTCCGCCGGAGTTACGTCTTCTTCACGGTTATTATTGGACGTGCCGATCTTTGCCCACATCATCATTCTTGAATTCACGCGTCGGAATATACAGGCCTCGTGCAAACAATACAGAAGACCGTAAGCAACAATTAATGCAAAATTCAATAAATTTTACTAATGATACAAAGATAACACATGTATTGATCACTACAATTAAAATCAACCCATAAACACAATCCCTGGACAAAAAGTGCATAGCCAACCCTGTAGAAATAGTATCAAATACAATGATAGATGGATACAATAGGGCAGTGGTGGCGAACCTATGGCACGGGTGCCTGAGGTGGCACTCAGTGCCCTCTCTATGGGCACCCACGCCATCACCCCACCGCAGAGTTCGCCAGACAGGACTCAAGGCCTTTTGCAATCCCAGGCAGCCCAGGACCCTAGAAGGAAGCTACAATGATAACCCAAAGCTTTTTCTCCCTTTTTCTACAGTATTGGTGTCCTCAGGTGCCTAAACAATTTAAACATGTGACAGAGCAGGGAGTAATGAGTTACTGCTTAAATTGTCACATTGGCACTTGTCGAAAAATATGTGGTTTTTGGATGTAGTTTGGGCACCTGGTGTCTAAAAGGTTTGCCATCACTGCAATAGGGTATAGTTGTAAATAGAGATGAGCGAGCACTAAAATGCTCGGGTGCTCGTTACTCGAGCCGAACATTTCCCAATGCTCGAGTGCTCGTTTCGAGTAACGAGCCCCATTGAAATCAATGGGAGACCCGAGCATTTTTCAGTAAAATTACAAACTGAACGAGCACAGTGAAAGAACACAGTGCAGAACGCAGAACAAGATTGCAAGATGTTCGGGAACACTGACGATCGGGTTCCGGGACCGACAAGCGTGACAGAACGGTGTGTTCTCCGGCAATAGTATTTGAAGAACAATATGTGGTGAAGAACAACTGCAGCATGATAGTATTTGAAGAAACAATATGGTGCACGAACAACTTGCAGATGTTTGGACACATCTGCAAGTTGGTCTTCACACATATTGTTCTTCAAATGACTATTGCGGAGAAACGTTCTGCAAGCGTGTCTCCGAGACATCTGCGATCTGCTACGGAGACACCGCGTGCAGAACGGTGTCTCCGCATAGTATTTGAAGGAACAATATGTGTAGAGAAAACTCTTGCCAGATGTTTGCCAAACATCTGTAATCGTGTTCTTCAACATATTGTTAGTCAAAATACTATTGCAGAAGAACACCGTATGCACGCGTGTCTGGAACAGATTGCAGATGTTCCCGAACATCTGCAATCTATCTGAACTGTGTTCTTTCGCGTTTTCTTCAATTAAATGATTAAACTAAATGTTTTAAGTGTATTTTTTTACTGTTTACTTACGTCTTTTGGGGTTTTAATTAAAGTCGTTACGAGCAGGGCAAATACTCGGTCGAGCAACGAGCCGGTCGAGTATGCTAATACTCGACCGAGCATCAAGCTCGAGAGGTATACTCGCCTCATCACTAGTTGTAAACAGTAATATCACATATATATCCTGGCCATGTGAAAGGATCTGGTAGGAGGGTCAGTGAAAAAATCATACTGAACATCTTGATTGTAAACAGGGCGACTGAAAAAACCACTGAAACCCCCGACTTCGGTCCTCAGGGGGGGGTAATGGTATAAAGGAGGCAGGTTATTGAGTAAGTAAAGGAGGGCCTAGAGGCGCCAATCACCAAGTGGGATGACATCACATGGGGGCAAGGCACACACACACAACATCCAGTCACAACAAACTAAGTTGAAGAAGAAAATATAAATGATTAATCAAATGACAAACTTGACATACCTAACATGTTATTGCACACTGGCCACAACATTCCCAACGCAGAAATTCGCTGCCGAAAAACCCATGCGGAGGCGCTACAAATTGTTGTAAATGTGAGGCCCCCCAGCAGACATCAACCCGACACTCCTTAGTTGAAACCTCAATGCCCACTGGAATACTCCCTGAAAAATGACGACAGACTTGAGTGTGTTAGCCCCTTATGCACTAAGAGGCACATTCACTGAGTTTTTCCATCATCCACATGAAGTGTTTCCTGTTGTTTAAAGGGGAGTTGGGCATTGTGCGGCCAGTTGAACATGGCAAACCAAATGGGGTCAGTTGAAGGCCAATTATCTATGCTGTGAAGATACGAAGATTGTTGCAGCATCGAACAACAAAAACTGGAAAGGGAAGGACTGTTCTGCAGTATCAGGTGTCAAGGGTGATGAGAGAAGCGGGGCTGTACTAACAATCCAACACAATGGGTAACACTTTGGACACATTTTATAAGCGTGGTATTAAACATCATCAAACATTGAGAATTTGTGTTTATACGTTACAGACCCCTTCCCATAGAAAAAAATAAAGTTGGCCACCTTCACAATGGCGCCCATGCGCTCAACACCCACCTCTCGAAAAGTTTTCTCCCTCCGATGTATTAATGTGCCCACAAAGGAAGTTGATATCACCAAACCATTCCAATTTTATTTAGGTGTATCCAATAATGGCCCACCTGCTAGAGCAACGGTCTATTCCTCGGTGATTTTTTTGTGCTTCGGGCAGTCTTTATTTTATTTTCTATTGGCGATTCTGAGCAAACTTGTATCTAAAACTGTTTAAATACGGATCCCTCTTTAGTAAATTTTATTTAATTGTAATTCTAATTGGTGTTTGTATTTATTTGTGACATTTAAATGGTAACTGCTTGCATATCTCTGTTATGTAAAATTGTAATACCAAGCACCAAAGTTAACAAGTTTGCTTAGCAGTTTAGTGCTATCAGTGTCAAACTGGTCAGTAATATATTATGTCCTTTTTTTTTGAAGAGGAAAACACTTATGGGAGGTCACATAGCTCTGGGATAGACCCACACATACACATCTATCGGTTTATCCTAAGACTGTCTTTAAAGGAGATTCCCTCATTCCAGAAACAGCTGGCTTCATTCAGCATATTAATAAGGCCCATCTTTGGTCTTATTACATAGAGCGCCAAGGAGAGATGTTCAATGTTGTTTTCATTGTGGATTTTACTTAGTATCGAACAGTTCTTGTTTGAGATCCACAGGTGTTGTAGAGATCTTGAAACCAGTGATTCCTTAGATCTAAGATCATCATCAGAGAGGGCCCAATCTTACTATTTTTATAAAGTTCTTAATGGGACAACCCTGTGTATATAAAGCTTAAGTTGTATTCAGAACGTTTGAAAGTTAAGTGGTAAAGTCATTTTTCCCCCCCTTTTTTTACGTCTCCCCACGTAATGTCACCTAACAACTAAGCTGTTAGGACTGTCAAGCTTCAGAATGTACCACAGAGTAATGCTAAATGATATATATAATTATTATATACCTATAATAAAGATTATATATAAAATATATAGTGCTGAATATAACTGCTATATATACTTTGGCACCCCCTTTATACATGGTAATGAAGACCCCCCGCACATAGAAAGTCATTGAACTGCTCAACGCTCTATCTTTTTAAATCACCTTGTCACCACTATATGTCAGGTATCTTATGCAAGACTAATCTGTGATTTTTTGTACTGCTATCGCATTATCACGCTTTATGATTTCCCCGGTAAGACGTTGAGGAACCCAGTAAGAGCTGCATCATTAGTGCACCTCATAAGACCAGCAACCGCTTTGTTACCCCAAGCCTAGAATCATATCCTTTAAAGTCATACACGGAACCGAGTCCCCTCGAAGATACAGTAGAGTTTCAGTCTAGGTGATGCCGTTCGCACCTAGTCTGTTACAGAAGGATGAGCATGACGACTAAGGGCAATCTGGGTGACGCTGGACCAGACTGCCCAAAATCCGCCTGTCACACCCCGCCCTATTCTTCGAACAATGTGCATCGAACTAGGTTCTACGCTATGTTCAGACAATTCGGGCTTCACTGGAGTGTCCACCTCTACACAATGAGATGACATGTGGACGGGAAACAGATCAAAAATCTCTCTATGAAGCTGGCTATTAATTAGGACGCCATGCTGACGTCGCTATGAGGTTCTTGCTGATGACCACTTGCCGTCCTATGTCTGTGTCTAAACGTGGCGCGCAGGTTAGTTCAGAGTCAGCTACAGACTGGTGGATGCACCTCTATCATTGGCACATTGAATAACGCGTAAAGCCTGAAATTTAGACAATAGCGAAAGAGGCGAGCGTCTGATCCAGACACTGCTGATGACTATATTAGAGTAGGAATATGGAAGCCTGGACTAATGCGTGCACGAGATATAGTTTCAGTCAAGCTTATTAACACATCAGTCATACTCGACCATAGCTAGAGAGAAGTCAACTAGCTAGTTTACTATGATTATACTACCGCCTACCTTGCCTAAGCACTGGCTAACCACGTTGTATTGGTTCCCGTGGCCTTCTTCTCTATACAGCGATTATACGATATGCTGTAATCGAAAAAAAAAGATGGAAAAACTGAGATGTAATTATATAGAACACAGACGCCCCGACCAGGGCTTGCTTTTGGCCCGATCTTGGTACTTTATGTGAAAATTTTCATATGTTGTCGGTACAGGCACTCTACGGTTCGCACACCGCCATGCACTTGCCCCGGGTCCGTGGGCGACGCCGTGACATGTTCCCATGTTGTCATGTGTAGGATGGACAAAGGTCTTTGCCGCCGCGATTCACTTAGTAGTGCGCTCTCCGTCCGCCGGAGTTACGTCTTCTTCACGGTTATTATTGGACGTGCCGATCTTTGCCCACATCATCATTCTTGAATTCACGCGTCGGATCTCCGGAACAGATCGCAGATGTTCCCGAACATCTGCAATCTATTCTATTTCACTGTTTTCTTCAATTAATCGATTAAATTAAATGTTTTCATTGTATTTTTTTATTGTTCTTCACTATTATTTTAATTAAATGCTCGTTATCGAGCAGGGCAAATACTCGTCCGAGCAACGAGCCGGTCTGAGTATGCTAATACTCGACCGAGCATCAAGCTCGGACGAGTATACTCGCTCATCACTAGTTGTAAACAGTAATATCACATATATATCCTGGCCATGTGAAATGGATCCTGGTAGGAGGTCATGAAAACATCATACTGACCAGCTTGCATTGTAAACAGGGCGATGAACCACTGAACCCCGACGCGTCCTCAGGGGGTAATGGTATAAAGGAGGCATGGTTCTTATTTAAGTAATAGGTAGGGCTAGAGGGCCAATCACAAGTTGGGATGACATCACATGGGGGCAGGCACACACACACATACATCCAGTCACATCAAACTAAGTTGAAGAAAATATAAATGATAATCAAATGACAACTTGACATACTAACATGTATTGCACACTGGCACAACATTCCAACGCAGAAATTCGCTGCCGAAAACCCATGCGGGGCGCCTACAAATGTAAATGTGAGGCCCCAGATCAAGACACTCATTAGTGAAACCTCAATGCCACTGGATATCTGAAAATGCGACATGATGATGTGTAGCCCTCAATGCCACTGGATATCTGAAAATGCGACATGATGATGTGTAGCCCTCTTTATGCACTGAAGATGGCACATTCATTGAGTTTTTCCATCATTCCTACATGAAGTGTTTCCTGGAAAGGGGATTGGTCATCATGGGCCAGTTGAATGACAACCAAGGTTTCAAATCTGACCCCCATAGACTTTTATCTTTTGGGTCATCTGAAGGCAATTATCTATGCTGTGAAGATACGAGATGTGCAGCATCTGAACAACAAAAACTGGAAGACTGTTCTAGCAGTTTATCAGTGTGTCAAGGGTGAGAGAAGAGGGCTGTATTAACAATCCAACACAATGGGTAACACTGAACACATTTTATAAGTGGTCATAAACTCATCAAATATTGAGAATTTTTGGGTCACTTTTTGACGCGGTTGTTAATTTTTTTAACTGTTTCCATTCCCAGAGCTATATCAATAATGAACCATAGTGGTTGCATAAACTATACGCCAAAGGTGCTCGCGGGACCTGCTCTGCTGCAAGGAATATCTGACTACAGTGGGACAATGCCACTGTAACCCCTCTGTGTTTACCAAATACATGATTTAAACCCAATACATATGGAAGGTATTATATTCTTGAAATAGAACTACCTGTCCACTAATATAGGTTGGCCTACAGATTTACAAAGGTTAGAAATCAAGGAGGAATTTGCATTAGGTTGTAAGATTAGAACCGCGTCACCGCTAGATTGATTGTTCTCCGGGCCAGAAAGTTTCGGCCTTCTCTGTTATGCGCAGAGCACACTTGTACATACCCACACTTTGATCTGTGTCGGGTACACCTGATTCCTCTCATCTGCGCTCATGTCTTTTCAGCCCACACGACGCACACACGAGTTCCACGCTCTCACGCTGCACCACCCGTCCTTTTGCAGCCACCACCCGCTTGCTGTATTCTATGTAGTTTCATATGCCCCACAACACCCTTAATTCATTACAAAGACTCTGAGAATGGAAACAGTTAAACCCAAAAAGTGACCCATTTGGAAACTAAAACCCAGCAAGGTTTCAAGAGATAAAAGCAATAGTGACTTATAGGCCACCCATTCTACAGTTACAGTAGTTCCATTATATTAGTCGAAGCGGGGGTAAAAAAAAAGTGCTTAAAAATCCAAATAAAAAATGATAATTTTATTTGTATACACCTGAAATAGTTAATAAAATCTCATGAAAAAGCTATAGATTCCCAAAGTAATCTATCTATGCCATGTATCTCACTCTCACAAAAATAAGCCCTTATATGTTTGCATTAACAAAAAGAATGTAAATTTTATAGCCTGTACATTGTGGCAATGGCTTTTGAAAGGGGCGCTTGCTTTCATTCTATGCCCGGCCATTGCACCCATACACAGGTTTACCAAACATATGGAGTAGTATCAGTACACTCATTAGAAAGTGTCATTATGGCCTAAAAAATTCCAACGTTTTAACTGCAAGTCCATTTTGTTTTAACCCAGTTAAGGGTTAAATATACTCATTAAGTGTTGTTTTTACTACGTTGAGGCGGGTATTTTAAATGCTCTACAGTGGGTATTTAGGACTCTCAAAGTCACTGAAAAGCTGGTTGCCCCTCAAAATGTGAATTTTGGAGAAGATTTTCATGAAAAATTAGAAAAATTTCGCCACCAAAGTTTTAAACCTTTATAACATCCTGGGAAAAGGAGAGGGTGCATAAAAAGATCATTCCAACATTAAAGCACAGAGACATGTCTAGGAAATGTTAGTATCAAGGTTTGGGGTCGTTTATATATCGCCGGAAAGCAGAACCATTTTCAAAACTTGAAATGAAGAATTTTTCCCAAATTTGTCAAATGAAAAATTTTTGTCAGAAGAAACACAAAATCTGTTAAATTTTAAAACTAAATGAAGTGTCAATGTGTCAGTGTTCTGATATTAAACTAGAGATGAGCAAATATACTCGTACCGAGCTTGATGCTCGTCGAGTATTGACGTACTCGAAACGGCTCGTTGCTCGGACGAATAATGTCCCCCCCCCCCCTAGCTACACGAGTTCGGCATTTAATTAAAAAAATCACAGTGAAGAACAGTGAAGAAAGCAATAGAATAAAAAACAGTGAACACAGGCTATTAAGTGAAATAAACACCAGTGAAAAACACAGTGAAGAATAGATTACAGATGTTCCGGGCACATCTGCTTAATGTCGTAAGATACCCGGGGGGGACCGCGGGAACAAAAATAGCTTGTGAGAAACACTATATATGTGTGAAGAACACTTGAAAGAACACGGTGAGCAGGACGAGACATCGGGGAGCAGCACAGAGACATCGGAGAGCAGGGCAGAGACCATCCGGGAAGCAGGGCAGAGACATCGCGGGAGCAGGACAGATAAATCGGGGAGCAGCAAGAGAAATCGGGGAGTGGGGCAGAGACATCGGGGGCGGGGCAGAGAATCGGGGGGGGCGGGCGGGGCAGAGCATTGGGGGCGGGGCGATGGCATCGGGGGCGGGGCAGAGACATCGGGGGCGGGGCAGAGACATCGGGGGCGGGACAGAACATTGGGGGAGGGACAGAAGACATTGGGGCGACAGCACAGAGACTTTGGGGGACAGCACAGAGGAATCGGGGCGCAGCACAGCAGAACTAAGGGGGGACAGAGACATCGGGAAAGAGAACATAGACATCGGGGAGGAAGACAGAGAAGAAAGAAATCAGGGGAGCGGATCCGGGGGGACAGCGCATCCAGGAGATCAGCACAAGGACAGAGACATCGGGGAGACTCCAGAACCTGCAATCAGGTAAATCCGATGTGTGTGATATGGGAGTCTCACAAAGAAGATCCGAGAGGTCTCAGACACTTGCGGAAGCTCAGAGGAAAGTTGTGGATAAGAGATGACAGGGCAAGTATAAGAAGGGTTCAGCAAGGACGAGTGGGAAGGGATAGAGGGTGAGGTTATGGAAACATGTGCCAGTGGGTCTTCACACACATGTATAGTGTTCTTCACATGCTATGTTGTTCGCACCGTTCTGCGCGTATCTCCCCGACAAGGTAAGCAGAGGTCCGGACATCTGCAATTATTCTTCACTGTGTTTTCACTGAAATGATCCTGTGTTCAGTGTGTTCTCGTTTTTTATTCTATTCTTCCCTGTCTTCACATCTGCTACTTGTTAACTTGTTAACTTGCTAAGTTCTTATTTGCACTCATAGTGTACACTTCTCCACCCAATCGGATAGAAAAACTTCTTAAAGTAGATTTTTTCTAATTTATTAACACAAGAAAAACTGAAAACATCACATGGCCATTTAAATATCGAACCCTTCTTTGACTGATATGTAACTAATGCTGTCAATTTCCTTCGTATCCTCCTTGAGATCGTATACTTTCTTCATTGGAGTCCAGCTGTGGTTAATTAAACTGATTGGACTTGATTATGAAAAGGCACACACCCTGGTATAGGCGTGAAGAAAAAATAGAGACAAAAGGGTAGAAAAGCCAGAAAAGCGGGCAACTCAAACGGGACACCCCCCCCCATCCCCACAGGAAAGAAACAATGAGCGTCCTAGAGAACAGCTGGCCTCATAATCCTTAAATTGGACTTCCTTGACCTAAGCTGCCCAGCCAAATAAGCAATTTGGAAAAGAGCTTTGTGAGAAAAGGAAAAATTGAAACGGTAAAAAGTAGAAAAGGTAACATCTTTGTGGTTGAGGACATTTTAACGTAGAACACAAAAAAATAAAGTTTAAGGTGATTCCTAACTGTGCATACATATTTACGTTAATACTCTACATATATATACAAATTCTGTGTGTCTTATTACAAAAAAAACAAATGATATCTATGTGAACATAATTTTCTATAAATGTAGCCATGTTGGTCCCTAAGAGCCCCCTCCCACATTTACGTGGCGAGGTGGCCAGAACATGCGTGTTGGCCATCTGACCAACTGGATTAGCGGTCATTAACAAAGCATGGGTGTGGGATATGCAGTAATCCCGGATATTTCATAAATAAAAAACTTTTTTTTTTCTTTGCAAAATAACTCCATCTGTGAATTACATATCCGAGGACAGTTGTCCTTCTTCTAGGGGACGATATTGCTAAAATTCATGGGAATTACCCTTTTAAACCACCATGTACAGAATTTAACATTTTAAACCCCTAGTCATTACGGGGGTATATCAAATCAACCTTGTTTCCAAAACAGACCATTAATTTGTCAACTAAAGACATCAGTTAAAAGCTGTAGCAATTCAGGGAACATACATAAATGTAAGCATAATATTTAGTGTAAAAAAAGCGGCGTTCCAGTGCAGAGCAACATTGTAATTAGTGCCTGTATCGCTCTCAAGGACTTAGTGCATAATTGTGTTTGTTGACTTCAAAATATGATCTTTTCAGAATTCTATTACAACATTCATATGGCCTGATAATATCAGGTCTCTTAGTGAGTTGAATGTGTGGTCGGGAATATAAAATATATTAAAGCTCTCAATAAGAAATCTCAAACACATTGCCAATGTCATTGAGGAGACTGTATAATTAGAAATGTTTCCTCTGTTGATGCTTCTTTCCCTAAACTTTAATAATTAAAAGTTTTTATACCTCTTGTTAAAGAAGAAGGCCTATCTGCAAACAATCACAAGTCAACATTCACTGCATTATGTCAAGAAGTAATGAGAACCATACTTCGGTAAGTTTGCTTGAGCGGAACACCACATACGGACTTCCCCCCTTGCTTTCCCTCCACTTAGGGACTGAATGTGATGTAACGTATCCCTCTTATCACCACCAGTGTGGATATAGCTTCACTTTGACCCATCCTTCTCTGGGCCACCCCCGACCCCTTCACTTATTTCCCCTCCTTTTCATCTCAAGCTTTTCTTTTCTTCCCCCCTTTCCTTTATGATTACGTTAAAACCAGGAGGAGGGCGCGTCCTGGAACGAAGCCTTCGGATCGAACCTTTCCTCCTTTCTGTAGCTGCGATACGCACATTATAGACCAGCGCGTCTTTGGGAATCTTCTCTCCATGGCATCCTTAAGAAAAAAGCGACTCGGCGAAAAAAAATCACGCCCGGTGGCGGCCCCCAACAATTCACCCTCCTTCATCAGTTTTCTACCCTCTCGCCGTCTCTTTCTCACACCTCTCTTTTTCCCCTTATCCAGCCCACCTGTTCCGCCCCCCGACTGGTTTACCTTCCCCCCTTTCAACTACAACTATTTTCCCCCCCCCCTTCCCTGACTGATTCCCTTATCAGGCGCCTTATATAACCAGGTTGTTGCAACATTCCCCTCCAGGGACTGACCCCTCTCTTCGTGACTGGAGGCAGCCACGGGGCCAAGAATACAGGAAGTGGGGCTGATTATGCGGCCTGGGTAGGCTATGGTTCATTGTGCTTGTATATTAGGACCAGGGAGGGGCCTACAGCCTGGACAAGTCTCCAGCGGGTGGTGTATGCCACAAAAGGGAGGAAAAGGCTGATGGAATTGGATAGGTTCTCCATGGGGAAACCCCTGAGGTTGTATATAGGAGAATCCCTGGGTGCTGAGGATGGGGAAGCCTGTGAAAAGATGATCAGGGATCTCACAGATGACAAAATCACTCACAGTTCTTTATTTGGAACTTTAACAGCAGGCAACAGCTAACATCAGTAGCAATTCAGCAGGCTGGAAAAGCTGGTCAGAGTGCAGCTCCACAGGAAAATATGCTCACTGCTTGATAATGGCTTTATGTGACGGCTGTAAAGTGGAGCCAAGTTTAGATGGTGACTCTGCTCTGGGCTCAGTTTCCTGACGCCCAAGTGTCAGGCAACAGGGCCTGAGACAACTCTGCAGTCCAGTTGGAACACTGACCTCTGCCGCACAGGAATGTGCGGACACTCTGACTTCTAAAGTGATTTCACATATAGGACCAAGGACCAAAAGAGCTAGGAACCTGGTGCTCCGGTCCACAAGGGGTTTTATACTCCCCCAGTGATTTTGGTGGCAGCAACTCCAATCAGCTTGCAGCTTGCTTTACAGTAAAGAACACGCATATCATTGGTTAGAGAACATTTTACTCTTTCTTTTCCTGGCAAGTGGCCCAGTGAAAATTGTACTCCTTTTGGAAGACCTCAACGAGAGGTGCGGTGATCAGTCCTAGACACGCTCAAACTGGAGATGGCGCTATTCGCAAAAACTACCACCCTATTCAGTGGAAGGGTGTTGTACATGCCCGGATTTAGCGCAAATCGAAGAATTGTGACTGCTTTAAAAAGTGGGGGCATTGGAAGTCGAGAAGGGGAGCGCCCAGACGGCAGAGTGGTCTGGAACCGGGCTTTTCTGCACTATGTTTGGCTTACCACTGTAGCCTATGTTAAGCCGCTTCTATGTCTGTAGATGTGGCTTGAGCAATGTGTCAGGTGGAGAGCAACTGATGCAATATGTAGATTGCCAGCGGTTACCTGTCAGTTTGTACACCAGAAAAAAAAACAATATAACAAGTGAAAGTGAATACAAAAAGTGCAATTCCTGAGTTAACAAGCAGGATCACCATGATGGTGAGGATTGGTGAATTGGTGAAAATTACCATTCATGATCCTGCTTTTCAGGTGGCATTATCTATTTGAAACGTTCCTGGCGGGCAAGAACAGTGGAACCGGGGGGGTGAACCCTCCCCCCCTATAAACCTTATCATTTTGAAAAAACTACACCACCCAGAGAATAGATCAAGGTTCATGCTGAGCTTATTACACCAAAGATGTTATATACAAGTATGTACATGGCTTCCAAAAAAACTTGCCTTTGCCCCTAAATTCAGATTTTTAGAAGGGGTTTAAAGAAGTAAACACACCCATAGTTTGTAGCCGGTTTCTCTGAATGCATAATAGCCCCAAACATGATCACAAACTGCTGTGTTGGTCACAGTCGCAGTTTCAGAAGGAAGGAGCGTCTTCTATTGGCAAATTTCAGGAGCTATGTCGGCATTGCCTGAGCCCCTTAAATAGGTAGGGCAGTTAAAAGAGTGGACCCATTTTAAAAAACTAGACCCTCAAAGGCATTGCAGTAGTAGTAAAAAACACTTATATTGGGGGTGCATACCTCGCTACTTTAACCTTGTAGCTTTTTCCGGGGTGGGGGGTGCAAAAAAATTGTGATTCAGTAATTGATTTTTTTAATGGGTTTTTTTGTGTTTTTATACACCGAATAGCCATAAATCACATGCTACTTATGTCCAGGGTTGACTACGGTTATGGTAATATCCCCTTTATATAGTACATACTAGAGTATAAGCCGACTCGAGTATAGCCGAGACCCCTTTAATTTACCACAAAAACCTAGTAAACCGTTGACTCGAGTATAAGCCGAGGGTGGGAACTGCATTTGTTAGGTCACCAGCCCCTCCTTTTTTGGTTTTTTTTTCTCTTTTTGCCCCCAGGCAAGTATATAGCCAGCAGCCCCCCACAGTATATTGGCCAGCAGCCTACAGTAGGATATAGGCCAGCAACCCCTCCCAGTATATAGCCAGCCAGCCCCTGCCCACACAGTATCATATACTCTGCCAGCCCTTTGCCCAAGACATAGCCAGGCTGCCCCTGTCCCCAGTATACAGCATGCCACCCATGTGCCCCAGTATATAGCCTGCCAGCCCATGTGCCCCAGTATATATAGCCGCCAGCCCCGTTGCCCAAGTATCAGCCTGCCAGACCCTGTGCCCCAGTTATACGCCTGCCAGCCCCTGTGCCCTGAGAAATTACCGCCTGCCAGTATGTACCCCGGTATATAGCCTGCCAGCCCTGTGCCCCGGTCAATAACGGCCAGGCCCCTGGGCCCCAGGAAATATAGCCTGCCAGCCCCTTGATTGCCCCGGTCAATAGCTGCCCTGCCCATAGCCATGGTCAATAGCCTGCAGCCATTGTGCCCCGTATGCAGCCGGACCCCGCCCGCCCGTTGATTTAAAAAACAAAAAAAATAATAATCAAAAACCCACCTTACCGGCGCTCCCCCTCGCGTTTTCGTGTGCACTCCAGCAGTCAGCAGCAGGTCTGTGCGGCGCACAGCGTGACGTCAGCCGCCACTATTGCGGCAGCGGCGGTTGATGTCAGTGCTTGTGAATCACACGGACCTGCCGCTGCTGCCGGACACACAGAAGCCCAAAGGGGGCCGCTGGAGACGGTAGTTTTGATTTTTTTTTTGTGTCGTTTTTGTTGGACTACAGTATAAGCCGGCAGTTGTGTTTTCAGCACATTTTTTGTGCTGAAAAACTTGGCTATACTCAAAGCTATATGGTAGCTTTCTTGGTTTGACCTGTCTACTAGGCGGTACTTTTTATTATTGTTGATTGAGCTGTTTAGGGCAAATTTTTTTTTGCGCACGAGTTGTACTTTTTTATTGGGATCATGCAGAGTTATGTGACTTTTGACAATTGGTATTATTTGGTAGGACTTGCAAAATCATAATTCGGGTTAAGTAAATGATTTTGAACTTTAATTATGGGTTGTTACGGACCAGTGGCGATACTCATGGCTGCAATGGAGATTGCCCCCCCCGCTCTGACACCCTGGGAGGAGAGGGGTTTAAACCCCTTTTAGGTGATGTGTCATATTTGACCACTGCACCTAAAAGGTTAAACAACCGGGATTGTAGCTATCGAGATTCCCGGGTTCTATGCAGAAGGCGATATTTCTGCTTCTGAGCGTGGGGCGATCCACATGACGCTGGGGAAGGTCATGGAAGGCTCAAGTAGAAAGCTCACAATGAAATTCCCCGACGTCATGGTGGCTTAATGGGTAGTATTTTCACCCACTTTGTCAAGGTATCGTTCTGGGCTGCTTACGACATAAGCTGCTTTTAAAAGTATGGGTTTGCTCCATGTTGCTTTGTATACTCACATGTAACTTCTGGAAGAAACAAGGGCAAGCAGCGTTGGGGTTCAGGGTCCCATGTCGTATGACACTTGTGAACTCTATACTTTGTTCTGTATCCATAGTGTATGTACATATCTTAGTTTTAGGCTCTGCGTTTAGTGCGAATATTACATATGAGTATTTACTACCGGGTGATGGAGCTTTTTTAGTTTTAACTGCCAACACACAGCCACATGGATGTTTAGGGGTTTTTAACACTTAAATAAAAAGGGAATGATTGGTGATGTCAACCTGTTTGTGACCCTTTAGTTATGGAGGAGGAAAAATTTTCAGATGGGTGATGACCAATGGCCACATTTCGAATAAGTCGGAAATTTTAATCAAACTTTAATTTCCATGTTTGGTAAATAAAAACAATGATTCTTGCGTTTATCGTAAAAAATTTATTCTTTCATGAGTTTCTCTTGGTTTACAGTTCATCGACATGTGACGAGGAAACACGGGGGGAGGGGATTATGAAATTGTGGGGGGTTTTCCCCCCAAAGTGTTTTGTTTGGTTTTGCACAATAACATTATTCAATTTAAAAATTTTAAAATAGAATTATGCGAAAGAGAAGGAGGAGCATTGATATTACAATGTACAATCAATATCTATTATCCAGGGCTAATTTGTGACGAACAAGACTGCTACAAAAGAAAGGAATTATATACCTATATACCAGCCTCTCGTGCAAACAATACAGAAGGACCGTAGCCAACAATTAATGCAAAAATTCAATAAATTTTACTAATGATACAAAGATAACACATGTATGATCACTACAATTAAATCACCAATAGAACACAATTCCCTGGACAAAAAAGTGCATAATGTCCAACCGGTAGAATAGTATCAATACAATGATAGATGGATACAATCGGGCAGTGGTGGCGAACCTAGGCACGGGTGCCTGAGGGTGGCACTCAGTGCCCCTCTCTATGGGCACCCACGCATCACCCCACCGCAAGAGTTCGCCAGACAGGACTCAAGGCCTTTTGCAAATCCAGGCAGCCCAGGACCATAGAAGGAAAGCTTACCATGAGAACCCAAAGCTTTTTCGCCCTTTTTTCTACAGTATTGGTTGTCTCAGGTGCCTAAACAATAAACATGTGACAGAGCAGGGAAGTATGAGTTACTGACTTACAATTGTCACATTGCACTTGTCGAAAAAATATGGGTTTTTGGATGTATGTAGTTTGGGCACTGGTGCTCTTAAAAGGTTTGCCATCACTGCAATAGGTTTATAGTTTAAATAGAGATGAGCGAGCACTAAAATGCTAGGCGTGCTCGTTACTCGAGCCCCCGACAGTTCCCAATGCTCGAGTGCTCGTTCGCAGTACCGAGCCCCATGTGAAATCAACTGGGAGACCCGGGAGCATTTTCAGTAAAATTACAAACTCTGAAAGAGCACAGTGACAAGAACACAGTGGCAGAACAAGATTGCAAGATGTTCGGGAACACTGACGATCGGGTTCCGGGACCGACAAGCGTGACAGAACGGTGTGTTCTCCGGCAATAGTATTTGAAGAACAATATGTGGTGAAGAACAACTGCAGCATGATAGTATTTGAAGAAACAATATGGTGCACGAACAACTTGCAGATGTTTGGACACATCTGCAAGTTGGTCTTCACACATATTGTTCTTCAAATGACTATTGCGGAGAAACGTTCTGCAAGCGTGTCTCCGAGACATCTGCGATCTGCTACGGAGACACCGCGTGCAGAACGGTGTCTCCGCATAGTATTTGAAGGAACAATATGTGTAGAGAAAACTCTTGCCAGATGTTTGCCAAACATCTGTAATCGTGTTCTTCAACATATTGTTAGTCAAAATACTATTGCAGAAGAACACCGTATGCACGCGTGTCTGGAACAGATTGCAGATGTTCCCGAACATCTGCAATCTATCTGAACTGTGTTCTTTCGCGTTTTCTTCAATTAAATGATTAAACTAAATGTTTTAAGTGTATTTTTTTACTGTTTACTTACGTCTTTTGGGGTTTTAATTAAAGTCGTTACGAGCAGGGCAAATACTCGGTCGAGCAACGAGCCGGTCGAGTATGCTAATACTCGACCGAGCATCAAGCTCGAGAGGTATACTCGCCTCATCACTAGTTGTAAACAGTAATATCACATATATATCCTGGCCATGTGAAAGGATCTGGTAGGAGGGTCAGTGAAAAAATCATACTGAACATCTTGATTGTAAACAGGGCGACTGAAAAAACCACTGAAACCCCCGACTTCGGTCCTCAGGGGGGGGTAATGGTATAAAGGAGGCAGGTTATTGAGTAAGTAAAGGAGGGCCTAGAGGCGCCAATCACCAAGTGGGATGACATCACATGGGGGCAAGGCACACACACACAACATCCAGTCACAACAAACTAAGTTGAAGAAGAAAATATAAATGATTAATCAAATGACAAACTTGACATACCTAACATGTTATTGCACACTGGCCACAACATTCCCAACGCAGAAATTCGCTGCCGAAAAACCCATGCGGAGGCGCTACAAATTGTTGTAAATGTGAGGCCCCCCAGCAGACATCAACCCGACACTCCTTAGTTGAAACCTCAATGCCCACTGGAATACTCCCTGAAAAATGACGACAGACTTGAGTGTGTTAGCCCCTTATGCACTAAGAGGCACATTCACTGAGTTTTTCCATCATCCACATGAAGTGTTTCCTGTTGTTTAAAGGGGAGTTGGGCATTGTGCGGCCAGTTGAACATGGCAAACCAAATGGGGTCAGTTGAAGGCCAATTATCTATGCTGTGAAGATACGAAGATTGTTGCAGCATCGAACAACAAAAACTGGAAAGGGAAGGACTGTTCTGCAGTATCAGGTGTCAAGGGTGATGAGAGAAGCGGGGCTGTACTAACAATCCAACACAATGGGTAACACTTTGGACACATTTTATAAGCGTGGTATTAAACATCATCAAACATTGAGAATTTGTGTTTATACGTTACAGACCCCTTCCCATAGAAAAAAATAAAGTTGGCCACCTTCACAATGGCGCCCATGCGCTTTCCTCTGATGACCTTCTTCCCATTGGAACAAAAAGTTGCCTTCAACATGGTCAACACCCATCTTGAAAAGTTTCACGCCTCCCATATACTAATCTGCCACAAACAGGAAGTTGATATCACCAACCATTCCAATTTTATTTAGGTGTATCCATATAACTGGCCCACCCTGTAGAGCAAGGTCTATTCCTGCTGATTTTTGTGCTTCGGGCAGTCTTTATTTTATTTTCATTGGCGATTGAGCAAACTTTTATCTAAACTGTTTAAATATCGGTATCCCTCTTTAGTAAAATTTTATTATAATTGTAATTATAATTGGTGTTTGTATTTTTATTGTGACCATTAAATGGTAACTGCTGCTGCATTCTCTGTTTATGGTAACATTTAATACCACGCACAAAGTTAACAAGTTTGCTTAGCATTTTAGTGCTATTCATGTCAACACTGGTCATAATATATTTCCCTGTCCTTTTTTTTGAAGAACCTTATGGAGGTCACTAGTCTGGGATAGACACACATTACACATCTATCTTGTTTCTCCTAAGACTTCTTAAAGGCATTCCCCTCCTTCCAGAAACAGCTGGCTTCATCAGCATATTTCATATCGCCATCTGTTTGTCCTTATTACAAAGAGCTGCCAAGGAGAATGTGCAATGGTGTTTTTTCATTTTGGATTTTATCTTACTTATGTTCTAACAGTTCTTGTTTGATGATCCCCAGGTGTGTAGCAGACTCTTTATAACCATGATATCCTTAGATCTAAGATCCTCATCACAGCATCTTACTATTTTAAAAGGTTCTTCATGGGACCACCCTGTTGAAAAAGCTTAATTTGTAATTCATTAACGTTGAAAGTTTAAGTGTAACGTTCATGTCCCAAGTCAGTCATAACCCTAGCGTTATATTTTAAGCTTAGCATGTTACCAAGATTAATGCCAATGCTATAATATAATATATATATATAATACATATATATATATATCAATATATATTGCTGAATATATACGGGCTTATATATACTGAATATACATGTTGTCATGAAGAGAAAGCAAGTCAATTGAACTGTCAATCACAATCATTTGTCATATATGTCATGTACATCAAGATTATTTGTGCCCTGTTTTCCTTGTTCATTAGATGTTTTACCGTTGCCTCCCCCTAAAGGAATAAGACGTTTAGGAATAAGACCTTTGTTTAAAGTAAATAAATTATACCGTAAGGCCTTCACCTAAGTGGTTTCTCATTCTGCTTGTGCCGAATGAGCAACACAACAATCTGGGGAATGGAACTGACTCAGTATGGCCAATTCGTTCCGTTGTTCGCATTCGGCAGGTCATAAAGCCAGCAAGTATGACCAATCAAACTCCTCATATAGGCTGGCCTGATTGAATTAAACGATTCCAATGGACATTGCCTCCTTTGTTTTCAACTGGCAAGAGATCTACAACTGTGCCTACTTTTATTGGCAAATCTAAGAAAAAAGACCAGCACATAAGTAGAATCGATCAACACTGTTAAATAATAGGAATGACCCTACTTGATGATCTATTTTTAAGCTTATTAACAACAGTATATCAAATAATGAGGCAAGTATTTCTTTTCTTATTATTTGTAATGGCATGTCATTGTCTTGTACTTGTTCTTTATAGAAGAAAATGATTAGATCAAAAAAATTGAAACAAAAAAAAAAAAAAGAGGGCCGAATTTTTGCATGAAACTATTTTGGGCACATTTACTTACCCCGCAGTCCCAGCGTGTTTTCCTGGGGCGCAGCTGTCCGATGAGGATTCCGGGTCTGCCGGATTCACTTAGTGTGCGCCCCTTCGCCGGAGGTCACCTTCTTCTTCCGTGCATGTAAGTGCGATCTTGCAACACCATCCTTTTTTCAATTCCACGGTTTGTCCGAATCCTTTAGGTTGTCTGACGGCCACACCCCCCCCCATTTCTGTTGCGGCGCCGATGCACCACAATCCGATCAGCGCAAATCGGAAAAATATTTTTGAAAACCCGACGGGTTTTGGGGGTCCTAAGTGACCATTGCCTTTTAAAAAAGTAAAGAAATACCACCACCCCCCTTTGGTTTTCTCACCCTATGGGCAGAATACATTTCTCTACAATTTATTGGCTGACTATTGCGCATTATTTGCCTTAAAGGAAGCTACACACTCCTAAAAGTAAATAAACTACACATATTCACCTTGTCCTCCTCTTCATCCCGAGCCCATTGCTGTCTTCTCTAATCTTGGCGTTTAAAAGACTGTTAAAAAAAAGCAGGCCAGAGATGGGGATACAATGTCCGGTGCTCCGGTCTGTTCATTATTCCCATACCTCTACTTGATAGATACCTTCCTCTCCCAGTTTTTGGTTGTTGCCCATTATTCCCCTGATATGACAAGCATTTTTTGTGGCAAATCATTACCCTTCCCAGTTCACTGATGCTGCTTGATAACAAATTCTGTCATATTTTCCCTTAAACCTATCATAAGTTTTCTTCCACATTCACATATGTCCTTGCCCCAATTGCTAACACAAAAAAATTGCAGTATTCTGTATAATTTCACAGGTTTACCCATATGGGTCAAAATCATAGGCATTGCTGGAACTTCTGACATTAAACAAATATCTAGGGCGGTATGTCTAGCCAGATGTGATAGACTTGTTGTTCCCTCTTGATGCACAATTTCGTCTTGACTATTACAGACACTTTTTCCAAACTCAACATTTCCCCCAGCCCCTTGCAATCAAAGCCTTACTATAGTTAATAAAACACACTTAAATAGGTATGAGCATTGGCAATATCTCCAACTTTGAATGAGCCATCTCCACTCATGCCTACAGTGGGTATGGAAAGTATTCAGGCCCCTTTACAATTTTCACATCCTTGTTCATTGCAGCCAATAGGTAAGATCAAAAAAGGTTTTTTTATCAAAATTAATACACTCTACCTCGACCTTGGCAGTCCAGTCAAACTAGCCAATTGTTAGGAAGATGCCTGGTGGAGGTAAAGAGACCCCCTAAGATCACTGAGGGTCGAGCTCCACCAGATATGCAGTAGTGAGTTGGGAGAAAGTTTCAAAAGGTCAACTATCACTAGCGCCCTCCACAGTTGGGCTTTAATGCAGAGTGTTAGATGGAGCTTCTCCTCAGGTGCAATACATATTAAAGCCACATTCTCTTTTTTTTAAGCACTTTTTTTTATTTAAACAAGTAAAAATAAAAAGAGATACTTCATAATTACCATAACTAACATAAACCGACAGATATTATACCTTACACTTTTATATATAACTTCATTATCATTTATCATTTGTCGTGACCCATATAGTATAGAATATATCCCTCCTCCCCCTGAACCCCCCCCCCCCCCCCATCGCTGTGATATGGAATTTTGTACAAGGATTCTATTTTACTACATGGAATTCATAGACGATCAAACCATATTTTACCTAATCTTTCTCTATCCCCCTCTTGTTTCATCATCAAAGCTCATAGCATTTCCCATAATCATATATCCATATTTCTCGTCCCATACTCACCACTCGCTAAGATAGGCCAACATAATATATATTGTACAATAATAGCCAATCCTTTTGCTCACTTCAAATTCAGTGGATAATTCCTCCCATGGCTTCAACCCATTCCCCCCATTACCTATGCAACATAGAAAATACCTTTTCTTTCTCATGCCCAAACTGTATATCACTCTAAAGGTGGCCAAAGTCCAATCCCTTCTTCCCATAAAGGTGTTAACATGTAAAAAAATTTCACCACTCCAATGCTATTTTTAAACCATCAATCCCATTTCCATTACATTTCCATTTACATCATTTAAAATAAAGGAATTTAGTTTTAAATTCCTCTTAAACCCTAACCCTTGACTTCGCGCAACTCTCAGACCCCCTAGCCACTTTCAAGTGATTAATCTTTCCCACAATGTCGTGATTAATTTATCTATATCGAAATCCCTTATATTGTGCAATGTGTCGCCAAAAAGTATTTCCCGAAAATCGGGGAGGCCTAAGCTCCCTTCTCCCACTGGTGGTGCTTACAATTTTTCCTTTAACTTATCCCGAGCACTTTTTCCTCCCCATATTACTCTCTTATTGTGACATGCTATAATTTAAAGCAGCCTTGGGCATTATCACTGGACATTTTTGAAAAAGAAAAAGAATTTGTGGCCAGACATATCATTTTACATATACTTGCTCTTGCGGCTATGGACAAATTTCGTTTCCTTCCCGATATCCACGTTTTAATCTGCAACTTTCGTATTGGAGGTGTTTAACGTTCAAATCTATATAATCTTGCAGATCTTTACTAGATAACACCCCAACTATTTCATCAACTGACAACCCTTCATATTGACCAATGCCTGGACATCCTCCCCCGCAGTGGTTCCACTGGGAGGAATCAGGATTTACTCCAGTTGTTTTTTATAATCAGAAAAACTACCATGGTGTTCTATCATATAGTTATTACTTGGATCATATTCCCGTGATTTGTCTAGTTTAACAACATTCACTGCATAAGTTGCAGTCTATCCTATCTACTCTATAACAAACCTACTTCTCTTCAATAGCAAGCTAATGGCTCAAGTGCAATTCCCAAATATAAGGGGGACAGAGGGCATCTGCCTAGTCCCCTGAAAAGCTGCCCATTGCCGCTGAGGCTTTCTTCCCATTAATCTTACTCTTGCAGTTACCACCCCCCCACATATACAACAAGTTTTCACCCAGCTAATGAGATAGGCCCAACCCCATGTTCGTAACAAGCGTTGCCAGACCTAGTCACCCACTCGACCCGCTCAAACGCCTTGACCACGTTGAGTGAGACCAACATCCTCCCAAAACCCCTTCACTTTACAAGGGGACTGAATGGTTCCCCAAATGTATTCAAAAGCTGTACGGAACCGTTTCCCTGGCCATGAACCAACTATCCTTATGGATTCAGTTGCAGGAATTTACCCTCATTAACCTTTTTTCAATTTCACACCAAAATAATTGGCCAATTGGGGTTTGTTTTTTTTTTTTTTTTTTTTTTTTTATTTTTTTTATAATCCATTGCAACAGGGAATTCTGTCTCTAAGCCCCACATTTTCCCCTCCTTTAATACAATATACTAAGGGGCCTCCCCCATTGAAGCTGGCAATTCTTCCTCCTTGGCTTAGAGGTAAAAAATTATATACCTCAAAAGCATAGGAGAATCAGATCATAAAAATCGTTAAGGGAACCTCGGTGGTATCCCCTTTCCGACAGGAACGACCCGCCCCGCCCACTGGCTTCCCCTTGGAAGCGCCTGCAGGCCTCTCATCCTCCATCGTTATTGAATTTTCTAATTATAAGGCTTTTTCTGTAGGGATTTTAGGGGTACAAATTCCCTTCTACTACATCTCTATGATTGAATCCTGCTCCATCTAGCTACGATCCCTTTTGAAATAATCCACACATTAATTTCTAATTCTTCTTTGCAAAGGATCAAAGCACCATTCTTTTTTCTCTTATCCTCCATCTCAATTTTTAGATCGTTAATTTTTAAAAGCAGTGAAGCTAGTTTTTTTTCATTGAGGATAACTGTCCCATTATAATCTTTTTGGGGTCCTACATTTGGCAGATAGCAGCGCTCTCTCCTGCCGGCGGTTATCAAACCATTCCTGACATCGACTCATAATTTATGTTTCCTCTGTGGTATTGAGCGGGAGCTTTTTCCAAGTTACTTCTTTTGAACCACCTCTTGCAATTGTGGCTTACCTCTTCCTTGTATTTGCGCCAACTTCCTTGCACTTGCCTCCTCTAAGATGGCCTGGAGCATCCCTTTCACTCTTACATCAGGCATGTCCCCAAAAATTTCCAGAATAGTTAGATATCTTCTTTTAACATGTTCTCCTTTTTAACACCCCTTAGGACGCAGGGTTTTTTTTTTTTCCGCTCATTTCCTCACTCTCCAACTTCAAAATCTAACTTTTCATTTTTTCACTGTACAGACCTGTATGAGGGCTTATTTTGTGCGTAACAAATTTTACTTTCCGCAATGTTATTTATTTTATACATGCCGTGTACGCGAAGCTGAAAAAATTTCCAAAATGTGGAAACATTGAAAAAACAGCACAGTTCTGTGGCTCAGTTTTTTTTCGACTTTGACTGTGGCCACGTTCTCAAAATAACAGCTTTTCTTTTGTTCGGTTTTTTTATCGAACGCGGTGAAACCAAATTATATATGTTTTTATTGTTTTTTAATACATTTTCAAAAATTAAACAAATTGGGTGGCACGAAGATGTGTGAGGTGTCATTTTTTGCAAAATGAGGCAATGTTTTCTTGCTAAACGCATTTTGAGGTCTGTGCCGACATTTTTGATCATTTTTTATTTCCTTTTTTATGTGATGTAAAAAAAGGTGTAAAATCGCATTTCGGGGACATTTGGGCGCCATTTCCCCCCTCCTTCCTCCCTCCCCGCCTCGGAGGGGGGGTCACCGCCGGCCATAACCTTTTTTATATTTTTATAAGTTCGGTGCATTTTTGGGACGCGGTGTCCTAATATGTTTGTGATTTTTACTGTTTATTATGTTTCATATCAGTTCTATCAATATCAGTTTCTGCGAAAGGGGGGTGATTAGAATTTTGTTAATATTTTTATTATTTTTTTTTATTTTTTAAACTTTTTTTTTCTTTTTGTTCCCCCTATTTCTTAGACCATCTAGAGGTAATTACCCTAAATGTCATATCGCTCCTCCCCTTACATGGCTCCTACCATGTATTGCAATATATGGCTTTTTTGCAGCCATTCATTACAATGACCACATCTCATTGTAACCCACCGAATCTGCAGAAGCCATGTAGCCTCGTGTCAAAAGAGACCCTAGGTCTACCATTGCACCGATCGCCGCCCCCCCCCCCGATGATGACGTTCGGGGGCGCGGTGATCGATCAACGCCGCCGGCTACTTGCCGGCGGCAATGACAGAGTTAGATTATCCGCGATCCGGATGCTTGCCCCGGTATTGCGGTTATTAGCGGTGGGGGTTTTCTGCAAAATGCAAAACCCCCACATTTGTATGACAGAGGACTCAGCCTCTTCTACACCTCCTTATCTCTGCGCCGTAGAGCTACTGTGCAGAGCGTTAAGTGGGTTAATCAATTACATAAACATATAATTTTATAAAAGATAATTCGCCAGTCCGCCCTAGCATCCAGTGTAAGCACATTGGAATATGGTCTATATCCTCTTGCACCCATAGAGATTTTTTCCAATTATACCACCTCCCCTCCTATTTGTTAGAATTTGAATCTATCTAGAAATGTTATATGTTTTTGGAATACATATACATCTTTCTGGAAGGAAACCTCATTCTCCACACATCCTGTAACCCAATTTCTTCCAGCAGTCCTTTTGTCTTCAAGTGTTGCTCCTTTTGTATTCCGTGCAACACAAACCCTCGCTCTACCTAAGCCTTCATTTAACACCCTAAAGTATCATATTTGTTTATATATCCAGCATCACCCTCCCTGGGGTCGATGGGGGAAGATATATTCCCATAAATAAATGAAAGCCGCATTCAGCTTGCAAATAAATACTTGAAGGACTCTCAGATTATGAGAAATAAAATTCTTTGGTCTGGTCAGATTTGTGAAGAAAACCTATGAGAAATAAAATTCTTTGGTCTGGTCAGATTTGTGAAGAAAACCAGGCGCTGCTCATCACCTGCCAAATACAATCCCAACACTCAAACATGGTGGTGGGAGCATCAGGCTATTGGGGGTGTTCTTCAGCTGATGAGACTGAACGTGATGCAATTAAAGGAAAGATGAATCCAGCCAAGTACAGAGAGAGTCTGAATGAAAACCTCTTCCAAAACAATAACTCTAAGCACACAGCTAAAATAACAAATAAAACAACTCTGTGACCATTCTTGACTGGTCCAGCCAGAGCCCTGACCTAAACCCAATTGAGAATTTATGGAGAGAGTTGAAAATGCTCACCATCCAACCTGAGGGAACTGGAGAGGATCTGCACAGAAGAATGGCAGAGAATCCCAAAATCCAAGTGTTTAAAATGTGTTGCATCATTCCCAAGAAGAATAAGTAAAAAAAAAGAGAGAAAAATTCTGAATGGTAACTGCTCTTATTTGTTATCCCTTTAAGTACATGAAACTCTTTCTTCTAAAGGCAATGGTAGTAACTATTTTTTCTTTTTAAAGGTGGTGCTTTATTCCAGATGAAAAGACATTTATTATATTTAGAATATAGAAAACAGTAGAATGGCCCTCGCCATAAATCTTTTTATTGAATCCTTTTATTGACAAATACTCACATACTGACAAATACTCAATTACAACTCCAGTAATTGTGGCGTGCACTACCCAGAGCCTGAAAATATTCACTTTGAAGGCTTGCATGGTTTTTGCCATGTCATGCAGAGCCACAAACTGATATCCTGCTTTTAGCTAAAAATTGTTGCCTTATATCCACATGAATCAACTTTGTGTTCTATTCCCTGACATCAGAGGGGGCATGTCCAGCAAGGCTGACCCCTCCCATCTACTCCTTACTTCTTCCCATGTCCATCTCCCTCTCATGTCACCAGGGTGATGTTGTTGAGATGGGGGTCTTCTGGCCGTTAAAAAAAAAGTCATCTTTACTCAGGCTTCAGGTCCAAAGACAAGGCTTTCATTTATTTGCACAAAAATAAAATGTACAGAACAAAAATGCAGATAATTCAGGGGTCAGGTTGCAGCTACCTTGGAACAAGCAGCTCCCCTGTGGTCAGATCAGATCTGTCCTTGAGACAATCCATGTACACACAGGTGTCATTAAATACCCAACTATTTCCCTTTAGTCTTAAAGGGATACACCCCTGGGTTGCACCTTTAACAACAAACATCACACACAAATATATTTCTTACTTAATATAAATAACATCACAATACAGTATAATTCACAATATAAAAATAAAGGGGAGTTTACAATATACACAAAGTAACCAAAGTAAGAAATACAAACATAAACCGCATTGCTTCATCCCTGCATCACCTGGCAGTGATCAGGTGCAGCTATATAACCCCAGCTCACCCTCTGCTCAGGTTTTGCACACACACAGGTAAGATCAGGTAGTGCTGAGTGGTGACTGCTGAACTGGTTTGTCTGTTGAAACAGTAGTGGACAGAGACAAAGGTTTGCTGGCCAGCAGGAGGAGAAAAAGAAGAAAAGGTACAAACACACAGACAGACAAACAGTTCACCATTCACCCCTCAACAGATGTTATCTAAGGTCCATTAGACTCCTAACATCAGATATATACATGTTGTAAAGTATGCTAATCACATGAAATCACAACATGCCTCCATGGACATCCTACTTCTCCCCATCCTCCGTGGAGGCATGTTGACCTTAGATGATGTCATCTTGGTCACATGACTAAGTGCCCAATAATGTAAGCAAGCTCTCTCTCAATGTTCCATGCAGTAGAATATCATAACACTTAAACCTGTCAACCAGGAACAAGGAGGCAGGGCAATGCAAATAATTTTTAATATGCATGGCTCGTTATAATTTCCCGCTTCTGGCACCGGTCACGAACGTAACTGGCACCAGAAGCAGCGGCTGTCAGCTGTATATTACAGCTGACACTGCACTCTAACACCTGCGATCAGAGCCGACTCCGATCGCAAGTGTTAACCCCTTAAGGGGCTTCCTCCTACAGATCGGATCCCCCGTGCCGCTTACTGCAGGATCCGATCCTCTTCTGGGCAGCCCCATGGTCTGCCGAGTACCCGGGGCTGCCCGATGTCTCCCTTAGTCAGACCCTTTCCGGGTCTGACTGTAAATTGTCTGTGCATGCGTCTGCATGCTCAGACAGTTTCCACTGCTCTACAATGAATAAGTATTATAGAGCAGTGTATTGGACTTGAACTAACGATCAGAGCATTGCTAGTTCAAGTTTGTAGAAGTAAAAAAACCACTAAAGTGTAAACATTAGAATAAATAATAAATAAATAGATAAAAATATAAGCCCTTAAAATGTCACTTTCCCATAAAAACACTTAATAAAGTATAAAAAACACAAACACACAAAACCCCCCACCTATATATGATATTGGTAGAATCATTACTGGACCTGCACGCCAAATGCTGGGGGGGGGGAATTAATCAGTTAATAATTTTTAATTAATACCGATAAAATCTTAAACAAAATGCTCTAAAAAGTGATAAAAAAGTTATGCATTCTAAAATAAGACCAATAAAAAGAACAACTCTTCTCACAAAGAACAAGCCCTTAACCAGATTTGTCATGTATATGAAATGATAGTGATGCTAAAATTAACAAGATTGTTTCCAAATGTGTTTTTATTCTGTAAATTTGAATAAAATGCACCAAACCCCCACATATTTGGTATCACCGTGTCTGTAACAATCTGCATAATAAAACAGAATAGATATTGGACCTGCACAGTGAACCCTTTAAAAACAACTCCAAAAAATACTCCGAAAAAAGATAATTTTTAATTAATACTCTTTAAAAATGCTCTAAAAAGTGATAGAAAAACGGCCCAAACCCTCCCCCCAAAAAAAAAAAATTGATGAGTTAATAAAATCTCACCAATTAGCTAAAGATGCCTCAAAATTATAAAACCAGAAAAGTGCATCTCATGTGGCAAAAATCCATATTAAGAAAAGAAAAAATTATAGCCTGTACAATTTGACAATGCAAATCTGCTCTAGATGGCGCCTCCTTCCATTCTATGCCCGGCCGTGTGCCCATACAGCAGGATACCACCACATATGGGGTATCAGTGTACTCAGGAGAAATTGGGTATCAAACTTTGTGGAGCCTTTTTCATTTAATCCATTGCAAATGTTTCATTTTTCACCCAAAATGAATGTATTGTCAAAAAATATTACAATTTGTAGACCGCACCTCAATTTTTTTTAGCCCCCATAAAACACCTACATACGTTGAGGGGTGTAGTTTCCATAATGGGGTCATTTATGAGTCTAGCTATTATTTAGGTCTCTCACAGTCAAAAAGTTGAGCGGGTCCATCTAAATGGCACCCAAATTCTGAACCTTATAACATTCTAGTAAAATATGTGGAATCTTAAAAAGTCATGCCAACATAAAGCAGACATTTGGTAAAAGTTATGAATTTATTTGGGTGCTATGACTATCTGCATCAGAGTTGAGAATTTAGAACTTTGAAAATAAAGAATTTTTCCAGATTTTTGCCAAATTTTGTTTTTTTAAACAAAAACATCTAAAACATAAAAGATATTATCCAAAGTTTTAAACTAATTTGAAGTACAATGTGTCACAAGAAAACAATCTCAAAATCCCCTGGAAATCTCAAAGCGTTCCAAAGTTATAAGCACTTATAGTGGCAGAGGGCAGATTTGAAAAATGGTGCCTCGTCCTAGAGGCCAAGATAGGCCCAAAGGGGTTAATGTAGTCTTTATTTTGGATGTTTTAATTTACATAACATAGAATGAGTCTGAAGATTAAATGTCTTTTTTATTTTTTTAATTATTTTTATTCCTTTCTTTTTCTGCCAGGTGTACAACACCAAATTTTGAGTAAATCTTCTGTGTGGAAAAAAGAAGGGAAAAGTGGCAGTAAAATATAACTTTTATCGTATTTGTACACAAGAAAAAAGTTTTTTAAAATGGATTATAAACTAATAGGGCAGAGACTGGGGGGAAGTGGTCCCCAATATGCAATTGTGAACCCCTATAACTTAATTTGCATACATTCCTGTGATTCTAGGTATTATAGGACGGGTATGGCTTATAGTTGCATGCCATTAATTCAGAGGACTTTTCCTTGTGTTAAACTAGGTAGACATCGCATCTCTAGTTTTTCTTTGGTTGTTACATTCATGTGTTGACAGTATTTATTAAACAGCAGCAGCTCTATTCCATTGCTCTGATGTTGATGTTGAAACAATGTTGACACAATGGGGCACATTTACTTAGCTGTCCTTAGAATTTCCTACATGTGTCGCTTCCCCGCTCAGATCCGTCATAGTTCACCATCTTCTTCCCGGTGTATGTAAGTGCATTGGATGCGACACAGCTTGATCCTTAAATCCCACACTCAGTCCGAATCAGTCAGATTGTCCGATGGCCCGCCCACTGATAGCTGTCGCAAGAAAGCCGGCGCCGCCATGCGAAAAATCCGATCGTGTGCGACACAATCCCCTTCTTAATACCTGCCAAAGCGAAGCGAAAATGTCGGAAAGTCCAACTTGAAATGCGATCCGCGGACCCTTAGTAAACAAGCAATGTAGCTTGTTGCACACTGATTTATAAGCAAAGTTGTTCCACCTCTTGTAGTTATTCTGCTGTGTGAGCAGTGTGTAGATAGAGAGCTGCCAATACATGCATTCGCTTGTCTCAGGCAAGCCACTGTAGCAGCCATCAGTAGTAATACAGTAACTTTTTTATATATAACTTTAATAGCCTTTTTTATTTGCGTTTTTTAACACAAACATCTCTTTGTGTCACTGATCCACATACAGTGTGTGAAATGAACGCTATCCAAAGTGTATCCGCTTGTCTCCTGCAAGCTGGCTGCTATCACAAGTGTCAGCTAACTTTATTGGTTGTGTGTACCACGAGCACGGTACCTATTAATAGCACAGCATCGCTGAGTTGTCTTTCAGCCTGCTGCGCTCCAGTAGTATGATCACACTTGTCTCTCTGAACTGTGTGTGTGTCACATTGTATGGACACTAACCCACTATCTATGGATTCATAGAGATAACCTCGGTGATCTACTGCTAAACTTCATAGATTACACCTTTAGACGCCTTATCACACAAGGATGATTACTCTCTGTCCCTCCTAACTCCGCTCTCTACCCTAATAATGCCCTATGGCTGTTTCGCCGCCATAACACGGCTTCATCTGGGAGTGCTGGTGCCTGTTTTCTGGTGCTTTTTATTTACATAAAAGTGTTTGCCATCTCTAACCTCCAATCACACATGTTTTCTTAAGTACACTGATTTTAATATGTCATGTCATTAATATTTTGTTTCCATAGTAAGGAAAACACAAAATCTAAGCTGATGTGTGCTTAAATCTCATCACACTTGATGAAAGAATTATATAGAATTGTGTTTTTTTATAGTGTTTTTTTATTTTAAAGGCGTAATGTTTGCTTAAAGGGGTATTCTCATCTGGGCATTCACTTTCAGTTTCATTAATCTGCCATATATAAACATTTCTTCAATTAGATGTTATTAAAAAAAATGTTCCTGTGTGAAGATAATTTATCATAAATGTAGTCATATGGTCCCTTAGAAACGAGACTGTGTCCTTGGTTACGGCCACGTCTGCTGGAGAGATTGCACAAAGAAACAAAAAGTTTCTGAATATTAAATGTCTGGGAGTTACTACATGTCCTACAGCCGTCCTGTGGTAATGATTGCTGAATCCAGGTGGTCAGGCAGGACTCTATAGCGCAAGTCTGGCCACCGCTGCCAGAGTGTGATGTGGTCATATCCGGGGAAGCTATCTCGTTTCTAAGGGACAACATGGCTACATTTATGAGAAATTATCTTCACACAGGAACATTGTTTTTAATAACATCCAATTGAAGAAATGTTTACATATGGCAAATGAATTTAATTAAATGTGAATGCCCAGATGAGAATACCCCTTTAAGTCATAGGTTTTTCATGTTTAATTTTTGTATCTGTAGTATGCATGAATTTTAATCAATTTTACCTTGTCTATAGTGTTAATATTTAGGTTTTATTCCTGATCTCTCATGAATTTCAGAAATTGAAAATGATCAAAATAGAATAGCTTGTTTTATTCTTTCCTTTTTATTTTTGAAGGGAAAGAATATATTGATAGACATTTGTGTTCTTACTCTCATGTATAGGGGAACAGCAGTTTACAAACCATCAATACAGATTAGACAAGAGACAACATTCAGCTTGTACTCTTTATTCCATATCGACAACGCTTACAGGTATATAATAAAATTAATTTCAACAAAATATAAATTTAATTCTTATTGGAATCTCCTGGATTTAATTGCAAAGTGTGAATGAGACATGAGTCTTTCTCCAACTTGGCGCGCATGTAGATTTCATTCTAGTATAACTTATTATTGTTTTTATTGATTTGTTATTGTTGTGATAGGAAACATCCTAAATTAAACGACTTGTTTAATCCTTTCGGACTAACCGAGTTCATTTTGAATATCCATTCACTCTCCATCTGAAAAAGAATTCTGTCCAAGTCACCTCCTCTCATATCTAGCTTTTTCTGACATATTGCCCATCCCTTTAAATCTTTGGTTCTTCCTTGATGGACCATGTTCATATGTCTTGCTACCGGTGCGCCCTTATTCTTGTTTCCAATTCCCTCTTGGTTTTTCCTCCATAGTAGAGTTTGCATGCGCATTGAAGTATGAAGATGATTCCTTTGGATGTGCATGGAATATGTTCTTGTATCTTGATAAGATTTCCAGTACCGTCCATAAATTCTTTCTTTTTTACTAGGATTTGGCAACCTGTGGACATGCCTCAAGGGAAGAATCCTGGATATTTGACTTTTTATGAAGTTTTATGATGAACTTAGTGACTGCTGGTGATGAGATCTCCCATTGTGGTACTTTTTCTGTACCAACAGCCTGCCTTCTTGCTGATAGAATTAATAAGGTCTGGGTCCGATTGTAAGATTCCCCAGCATTTGTCTAGAATGTTACTCATTTCAGTCCACTGAGTGTGGAAATGTGTAATGAATCTGATTTCCTCGTTCTTTTTCTTTTCTTTCACTTTTAACAGAGTTTTTCTTTCGGTTATCATGGCTATATTATATGCTATTTTTATCGATCTATTGCTGTAGTATTGTCGTTTTAGACGTCCTTTGAGATAATTTGCACGTTCCTTGAATTTCTCAAAAGTACAATTTCTCTGCATCCTTTAATATTCACCTTTTGGAATACCCCAAATTGTTCTAGGTAGATGGGCGCTGCGGGCGAAGCGGGAACGCAGCCTGACAAGGTAACGTCTGTGCCAGCTCGAAAGGACCGAGCTGAGGGCCAAGATCCCACTATAACATCAAAGAGTGCACTCTTTTTACACTGACATCAGATGATTCCATAGATTACGACAGAACCTGTTCTGTTAAACGCGGATACATATGGAAAGCCCCCCAAAAGAGTGCAGAGGATGTCGGCAGTAATTTTGCATTGACGTCACTGATCATTTTGCCCTTCTTTTCACGCGTCAGTGTCCTCTTTCAATCGGTCAATAATCCATCAGTATTGCTAAAGCCAAAAACAAACAGGAGTTGATCCAGAATAGAGATGAGCAGCAAATGGGATACTTGCGTGTCCTGTGTTCTGTATCCACTCCTGCTTTTGGCTATCAATCCTGAAGCTTTTCATCCTTCTAACAGATGAAATGAAGGGGAAAACCAAACATAGTGGCAATGTCATAGAGTGATGGAGGGTGAAAACAGCATTATGGAAATAACAGGGTGTTCCAGGGAGACAGCGGTCAGTTGGCAGCAGCATGAGTAGGCTGCAGAGTGACACAATGACAAATTATGGAGGTGGCGAAAACATGGTAGGCCACAAAGTGGCACAATGATAAGAGTGTGGAGGTTGTGGCAGCAGAAGCAGCAGCAGGAGCCTACAGGTGACAGCAACATGGTGGCAGCAACAGGGATAGCCACAGAGTGGCACACTGATTTAGTGTGGAGGTGGCATCAGCAGCAGGATCCCACAGGTGGCAGCAACATGGTTACACTGTTCTTCTACATACCTGTAAACTTAAACAATCAGGTAATATGTAAGCTGTATGCAAATGATCTAAGAGAGATTTAATGAATCATAATCGTATGCAGCTGTCCAGCTTATTCATGAGTAGGAGGCACAGCCACACACCCCAGTGCTTGACTGACAGCCTGTATAATGATTTGACACTCCGACACTCCTGGTTCTGGCTCCCCCTGCAGCCTGTGTGTGTATTCAACTGTTTCAGGATGCAGCCATGTGTATAGCAAAACATGTCAGGTATGTCTGTGTCTCACACATGTGTTTTAGGAGGGAGAGCATGTCAGCAGGTAAAGCACAGACACTAGCAATGCTTACTATACATTACACACAGACCTTAGCTGGAGAAGAAAAGGGAAGGGGTAACAGGGGTGACATCAATTTCTCTATCCATGTGTACAGCCTCATTTAGATAATAAACAAAATATGATTTTAGAGTAATGAATGTATGAATTGACTAGATAAAGGCTGGGATGGAATCCTTGTGAGCTGCTGAAACAAGTAGTAGTGACAGAAATAGTGACAGTGACCTGAACAAAGGTGTCCTTTACGACATCTAGGGGTGAATACATTTGCATATGGCCAATAGTGTCTGCACTTAAAATGATTTATTTTATCATCTATGCCCTCACTTTCACCCCATGCTTGCCCAAACCTTGTAAGCAAGGACAACAGGATATCTTCATTTGAACAATGTTTACCCAAGCAAGTGATCAAAACTGTCAGGTTTGTGCTGCTATGAGCAATATACTTTTTGCTGTGTAAGAGGAAAAACTGACGTGTAGGAGCTCTGAGGAAAGGGGTTTTCAATGAAAGGAGTGCTGAGACATGCGAGAAAGCATGGACAATTTCTTGCTTCATTGTCCCTATAGCACATAGGTGTACAATAGTGTGTGCACTTTCATCCATTTGCCTGGGTGGGCCTATCTCTCCTATGCAGAGTTGGCCTATAGAGCATTCAGAGGCTTGGGTGGCAGGGACCAATGCACAATATTTATAGTTGTCCTAGGGATCAGGTACTACATGTGAATTGCACGATGCTTAGTATTGATTGTTAGAAACCTGGTGACCTGGTGAAGGTGCTCTCTCTGGAGTATGAGATTGGGCATGGGGAGGGGTTCTTTCCTTTAGAGGGCTGTATCCTTTAGTGTGCATTAGTCTGTCATCTCCCTTCTTGGTTATGGGCTGATATTGCACAGATGACTTTTGTTTTCTGTTTTGAATAAATCACTTGCAACCACCAAAATGGGGCTTGTTATGGTTTGATGTTATTATGTATTTTGTAATTTCCTTTATGCTGAATATAGTGTTTATAGTGTTGTTTGGTGGCTATAAGTGGTATTTTGGGAGGTGGACGATGGTGGTGGGGAAGGGGGGGGGTTAGCTTGTATTTGGCATGAATTGCAAATTTGTTTATTTTAAAACAACAAAATGTGGTTTACCCCATTCAAGACCAATTATTTTTATAAAGGCATATGAGAGTTTATTGTCTGCAAGACAAATTGTACTTTCTAGTGGCACCATTTAACAATATTTGACATGCATCAGGAAGCCAAAAAATTCCAAATGTGGTGGAATTAGCAAAAAAAAACAGTTTCCCCATTTTCTGATGGGCTTTATCTTTACTGCTTATAATGTGCACTCATATTGACACCTCTCCTTTATTCTTTGGATCAGTGCAAGTAGTACTGTAAGAAAACAGCAACACAAATAGGTGTAAGAACTGGTGGTGTAAGTTAACAATGGCGCAAATACCTCTGGAACTGGAATGAAACTGGTGCTATAAGTTAACAGTGAAAGAATAGGGTGTAAGACTGGTAGTGTAATCCAACACTGATACAAATACTACTACTAGTGTTGTAAAGTAACAATGACACAAATAGGGCTAAGACTGTGGTCTCATTGACACCTCACCTTTTATTCTTTGGATCAGTATGATATTCTTTGGATGAGTTCCACTAGTACTATAAGGTAACGGTGACACAAATAGATGTAAGACTGTTAGTGTAAGATAACAATGGCGCAAATACTTCAACTGGTAGTGTAAGGTAACACTCATGCACATACTATTAAGACTAGTACTGTAAGATAACAGTGATGCAAATAGGTCTAGACTAGTCGTTTAACTTAACAGTGATGCAAGTTCTTCTAAGACTAGTACTGTAAGGTAACAATGAAGCAAATAAATGAACACAGATGTACGCTATATGACCAAAGATATACAATTTTATTAATAATGCAAAAAGAGCACAGCAAGAACAAACAACAATAAAAACCATTAAAAAGTTTGCAAAGCACACAAATTCAACAGGCAGAGCAACCCAGCATATGATAGTGCTGGTTTCTCTGCACACCACCAGCTCCCCCTACCTGCAGAGAACCCCTTCCTCTGCACAAGTGTAAGGCAATGTACGATGATGAATCAGTTGGAAAAAACCTTGCTATGTCCCAAAACCAAGGTGCGGTTTGACTAAGTGTACAAATGTACAAAGTCTGGGGGGAAAAAAGCCCAAGATACTAAAAAAAGTGTGATGGGCGCTAGCCCAGGGTCCACGCCCGGTTTTACCTGTAAAGATGGCAAAGTCCTGTCGTAGAATGCGGTGGGGGGAAGGAGAAGAACTTTAAATAGTACTTAAAATGCTCCTTTAAGATATTGCTTTATTATGCTGGAATCAAAAATAGTACTAAGACTGCCCCTTTAATATATTGCTATATGATGCTGAAACTTCAAATTGTAATAACAATGGTCCTGCACTATAGCAGCCTATAAGTAGCAACAGGAAGTTCTTCAGAGTGCCCTAAAAAGGGCAGTTCTTTCAGATTTCCACTGTCTCTAATCACAACCACCTTCTCTCCCTACAAAGCCGCCCTAAAACTTATTCGCTTTTGGTCTGTCTGTTTAAGTGGTGGCATAAAGAGCAGCTCCTAGCTCGGTCTCCTGTCTGTAATGACAGCTGGACATGTGATCTTGCCTCTCATACAGTAGGGTCACATGTCCAACCTAGCCAATTACTGCCATGCTAAAATTGTGGCATGGCTGTGGTTGCTAAGGGGCTGCAAGCTGGTTGATTAGCTTCTCAGCAGTCAATCAACCAGTTTGCCACTTTTTCCCTGAACTCCGACCTGAATTTGGCGCTTCGGGTTCACTCATCACTAGTTATGTACTTATGTTTCTATTTAAAATTTTATTAAAAGATTAACCAGATCTTTCCAAAGAAAATGCCCAGTCTATGCACACTTCTTTTATTCTATTCATTTACAGCAGAAAGTGCCTTCTTTTGTGGTGCAAAAGGTAACATGACCCTTTGGCCAGTCCTCCACAATTTGCAGATGGGAATAATTCACTGCATTGAATTATGTCTGTACAAACTGCCTAACCATTGAAGTCACTTGAGATATTTGTTTCTTAGACAACTTATTAAGACTTCCAATGGGAAAATGTGTTACCTGCTGTGAAAATGCAAAATGCATACGTTTTTTGACAGTTTTCTAATTATCCTCAAAAGCAAATCAAATCAAAAGCACATTTTCTTTCAATGAAGCAAACATTAAATGAATCATAAATACACTCTATACTGCAAAGTCTGTTTTTTACAGCAATATCTACATAGGTGTATATAGGCTCATTTCCACCAACCACCACTGCAGTGCTTAAATGGTACATTGGGGCAGATTTACTTACCCGGTCCATTCGAGATCCAGCGGCACGTTCTCTGCGGTGGATTCGGGTCCGGCCGGGATTCACTAAGGTAGTTCCTCCGACGTCCACCAGGTGGCGCTGCTGCGCTGAAGTCCACTGAAATGCACTCAAGTACAGCAGCCTATTCCTGGTGAAGGTAAGTGGAAGCTCCGCGACACTTTTTGTTTTTTAAATTCAGTGGTTTTTCCGAATCCGTCGGGTTTTCGTTTGGCCACGCCCCCCGATTTCCGTCGCGTGCAAGCCAGCGCCGATGCGCCAAAATCCAAACGCGTGCGCCAAAATCCCGGGGCAATACAGGGAAAATCGGTGCAAATCGGAAATATTCGGGTAACACATCGGGAAAACGCGAATCGGGCCCTTAGTAAATGACCCCCATTGTGTTTGCTAACTGTGTAAGAAGGCTAAGGGTGATGCCGCCCATTGATTTTTTGGTCTGTTTTTAAGCGTGCGTTTTCAGTCCGTTCAAAAACGCATGCGTTTTACCATGTGTTTGGCTGCTTACAACCTGTTTATCTATTAAGATAATTGGGAAAAACTGACAGAAATGGTCAAAAACTGATGCCTTTTTAAAACGCATGCAGTTTAAAATGGACTGAAAACGCATGATTAAAAACAGACTAAAAACGCCATGTGTGGCATCACCCTAATGGATGTTTAGAAAACTCTTGTTCAAGTATGCCAGCACAACTGAAAACAGTTTGGTTGATAAGTGAAGCAGTCAAATCTAATTTGGAGGTGTTTAGATGACACAGAGGAACATTTGTGAGATGCAGAAGATGCTGGAAGATGCCTTCTCTCAAGTATGGTGAAGGTAATCTGGGGTTTGTTTTAAAAGATTTGTACAAGGTTAAAGGGATTTTTTATAAGGAAGCTATCACTTCATTTTGCATCGCAATTCCTACAACAGGACAATGACCCAAAGCACAAAGTATGCATGAACTATTTATTCTATTCTATCTGTAATAGAGTGGCCAGCCCAGTCATCAGATGGGGGCACGAAATACTGGTGTCCTCATGTTAATTTGATATATGCATTTTATTCTTATGTTTTTGAGTATATTTTAATAAATAATTTTCTTATGACTACAAAGTACTATGCTCTAGTCAATCAGTGTGGATACTAGTGAAAGTGGAGGAAGAACATTAGCTGCTTTCTATGTCTGAGTGTCAACTTATTCTAAAGGAAAACCTTTGGACTGTTCGAAAACCTCCGACAAATAGGGATTAAAATTGGAAGATCCTTGAAAGTTATACTGATAAGAAAAGACTACTATGTATAGATCTTAACCCCGTTGGGCTGTTGTGGGAGCAGCTTAACCGTATGCTACACAAAAAGTGCACATCAAGCCAATGCAATTTATGTGGGGGGCTTCTGGAAGTATGGGGTGACATTTCTCCAGATTACCTCCGCTAGATTGCCAAAGCTCTATATTGCTGGAATTGCAGCAAAGGGAGCATTCTTTGATGAAAGCAGAAAGGAGACAATTGTCTAAAGGACCCCAAACTTTTGAGCGGTAGATTATGGTACAGGTGGCATAGTGACGAGAATAGGATTTTTGGTGTAGCAGCATTTATAAATCTCCCCAATAACCTGTATTCAGTTTTTGTACATATAACATGGGGAAAATATTTAGGCATTGTCTGATGCTGGATAATAATAATTCTAATATAGTTTTATACTATCTAGTCAAACTTAAAACCAGCTTTTAAACGGCATAGCAAACAGTGGTGTATCTTAACATTCAGCAAATTAAAAGGAGAAAAAGATAAGTGGCACTCACCATAACTGTGCAATCGGTATGTTTATTTCAGGTGCAAGTACAGGGAGGAGCGGGACCTGGCGACGAGTCGTTTCGCGCCTGCTGGCGCATCATCAAGCCAATGACGTCACTTACCCGCGCCGCGCCACAATTTATGCGCGCGCGCCGGCAAGTGTCGCCATAGAAACAATATGCACGCATCAAGCCAATGACGGTGCTCACCCGCGCCGCGCCAAAAATCATGCGCGCGCGCCGATGGGCGCCGCCTGGGGAGCGACACAAATGCATAGACAACAAGTGACAAACACGGTAAGTATAAAAACAACAAATAAATCAAAATTAAAAACATTACATAGTAATATGTCTTCACATTGGCAAATAGCAGGCTAAGTAGGAAACATCATATTATATTCCAGCAAAAATTATTATTATACATATATCTTAATTCGAGAAAACATTCAAATGGATCTGTAAAATGGAGTATATTAGGGGATGGGACCTGGTGAGGGGGTTTATTAGAGGAAAACGCTATAATCGTTCTTGTCGTTCAAACCTAAGGTGCCGGTGGCATCAAAGGCGATAATCTGTCTACTCTCTTCTCTCAGCAATCTTAAATTCCTATCTCCTCCATAAGAGTTATTTTTGATTTGAGTGATTCCAGCAAACCTAAGGATTTCTGGATTGCCATCATGACAATTTTTAATGTGCTCAATAAGGCGAGGACACCCGTTTCCTGTAGTAATTGACTTAACGTGTTCCCTAAATCTTACATATAATCTTCGTATGGTCTTTCCAATGTAGAACCGTTTGCAGGGACAAAAAATAATATAGACAATGTGCGTGGATTTACATGTAATGAACGAATAGACTACCCTGGATGTGCCCCCGAATTCTATCGATTTTAATTGGCTATTATAAGTACAAAATTTACATGAACCACATCTATAATTGCCTTTTGGGATACTACTTTCTAACCAGGTAGATTGTGCAGAAGAGAATCTGCTTTTGACTAGTGCCTGTTTTATTGTCGGGCATCGTCTAAATGCTATTACAGGATAAGTGGAGGTGATGTCATGGAGTTGGGGATCTTGACTTAGAATGCTCCAATTTTTTCGAATAGCTTGGCGAATGGCTCCTTCACATGGACTATATTCAAAAGAAAAGGCAAACCTTTTGTTGTCCCTTTTGCCAACTCGGCTTCTCCGTCCCCCACCATCAGATAACAATGCCTCCTGAGAAAGGGAGGTAACTTTATGAAGTGCTTCTTGGAGCAGCTTATTGGGATAACCTCTCTCTGACAAGCGTTTGGTTAGGTCTTTAGCTTGGCTGACAAATTGTGTATCAGTACTGTTAATTCTTCTCAAACGAAGAAATTGGCTGTATGGGAGACTGGTTTTTGTATGGATGGGGTGGAAACTGTTGAAATGTAACATGGAATTTGTGGCTGTGGTTTTTCTAAATGCTGAGGTACATAATTCATTTCCTATTTCTTTTAAGCCCCTTCCACACTGGCGTTTTTCACGCGCGAGTTCTGCGCGTGCATTTGACGCGCAGAACTTGCATTGCACTCTGTCCCATTGTATTCAATGAGTCTTTCTTCATTAGCGTTGTTTTTCACGCGCGTGCGTGCCTTCGTTTGCACGCGCGTCAAAATCGCAGCATGCTCTATTTTTGCGTTTCACGTGCGTTTTTCACGCCCCATTCAAGTCTATGGGGACGTATCAAAAACGCATTGCACTCGCGAACATTGCGAGTTCAATGCGAGTGCAATGCGTTTTTAACGGATGGGTTGCTAGGTGATATTATAAAAAAAGTCAGGAAGTAGACAGGAAGTTAATTTCCTGACTCTTATTAATCACTTTACTTTAAAACAGTTTAGGCGCAATGTTAGATTCAGGCAGTTACATGTGATCCTGCTACAAGCTCCTCTCTGCTACTCCCACAGCCCAGAATGAAGATAACACTCACAGCAGCACCCAGGTGAATTACATGGGGGACAATTGTCCGTAGTATCTGCAACATTCTGCAAACTTTTGAGCTCTCTTGCTGTGAGCTCAGCGTTTTGCAGAATGTTGCAGATACTACGGACAATTGTCCCCCATGTAATTCTGCACAGTATCACCAGTGTTTCTGAGGGGGATACTGTGCAGAATTACAGGGGGGCAGCAGGAGACCAGCACTGGGGGATCCCCTCCAGGAGAAGCCCCTGCTGAGGAGGTCACTGGGTGCTGGGTGTCACACACCTAGGTGCTGCTGTGAGTGTTATCTTCATTCTGGGCTGTGGGAGAAGCAGAGAGGAGCTTGTAGCAGGATCACAATGTAACTGCCTGAATCTAACATTGCGCCTAAACTGCGCCAAAATTGCACCTAAACTGTTTTAAAGTAAAGTGATTAATAAGAGTCAGGAAATTAACTTCTTTATTTGGATTGTTCTTCATACTATTAAAATCAGCATTTAAGAAGTCTGCTAAACCTTTCATTATTTTTCCGGAAGCATACGAATATGGATTGGAAATTTAGAAATTTCAATTTTTGATATCAATCTTTCTAATTTAGCCCTAAAATGGATACATTCAGAAGGAATTTGAGGTAAATATATATCCCTAATTTTTTGCCCTGCTTCTTCCGAGTATGGCAATACCAGACATGTGGATGTCAGCTGCTGTTTCCCCACACAACGATGTCCAGAACAGAGTTAGCGCTACTGGGAATTTGGAAGGCCAATTTGGCTGCAAATATTTTGTGGTGCCACAGTGTAATTGAAGAGCCCCTGAAGTAAAAGTACAATAGAAAACCCCCAAAAATGTCACCATTTCGGAAACTAGACCCCTCAAAGAATTTATCGGTGGTTGTGGTGAGCATTTTAACCCCCAACACGCTGGTCAAAATTGAATGCAAAGTAAATGGTGCAGAGTAAAAATTGCGTTTTTATCTCAAAAATGTCATTTTAGTGCCTCATATACTGTGCCCAACCCATGCCACTTTAGACAAACACCCCAAAAATCATTCTGCGGGTTGTCCCGAGTACGGCAATACCACACATGTGCCAATAATTTACAGACTGGGCACACGGCAGGAGTCAGGAAGAAAGAAGCACAATTTAGGTTTTCAAGCTCCGTTTTCACTAGATTGGTAATGGGGGGTGCCCCCGAGGTACCAGTACAATAGAAACCCCCAAGTAGTGAACCCATTTTGGAAAGGGCAACCCTCAAAGAATGAATCTAGGCTTGTATGAGCATTTTAACCCCTAAAGTGCTGGCTCAAATGTAATACAAAGTGAGTAGTGCAGAGAAACAATTGAATTGCAATTTATCAAATATGCCATTGAAGTGACAAAAGTATTTTGCCCAACTCATGCCACTGGGGAAAAACACATCAAAACTCATTCTGCGGGTTACCCCGGTTAGGGAAATACACCATAGGAGGCAATAATCTGTAGGATGGAGACACGGCAGGGCTCAAAAGGGAATAACTTGTTGGAGCACAGACATCACTTTTTTTTTTCTTTTTGGCATCATGAAAGATTTGTAGATGCCAATAGGGGGCAGTACAGTAGAAACCCCTAAGAACTGACCCTATTTTGGAAACTACACCCCTCCATGAATTAATCTAGGGGTATAGTTAGCATTTTAACCCCACAGGTGGACCCCTGAAAAAGTGCATAATGGATAGTGCATAGTAAAAAATATCCATTATGTCAATTTGTGCCCAGCTGCTGCCATGGGAGACAAACACCCTAAAAATCATGATGCATGTTTTCCCGGGTAAAGCATACTGGGCAGTAATCTACAGGCTGGGCACATGGGAGGGCTTAGAAGGGAACATGCGGCATGCGGCATGATGTATAAGCTGTGCGTCAGGGTAACAACAGGGTACTCTAAAAATCCAGGGATGTATGATAAATTCGGAAGCAATCTTTGATACATAACCCTGGTTTTTCTGGGCATGTCTCACAGTGATGAATGGTGTCCTTCCAAATGCCATTTTTGGAGCACACCCTGCACCTCTTTTGTGACCTTCCTTTGCTGGCTGTTTGGGGAACTACTCCTGGAAAGGGCTGCCCTGGTACAATACGTGATGTGGCCTTGCTTCAAGATGTACTAGCACTCCCCCCTTCCTGGTCTCCAAAAAGAAAGTACTTTATTACCACCTCTTGAAATTCCAGGAAAGTTCCCCTCTGGCCGGCATATCGATTCAGCACGAAAGCATTATACAATGTCATCTGCATGATGTGCACGGCCAGCTTCTTGTACCACACCCTCGACTTCCGCATGGCATTGTACGGCTGAAGCACCTGGTCCGACAAGTCCACCCCTCCCATGTAATTGTTATCATCTAAAATACAGTCCGGCTTGGGGGTTTCTGGACCTCTCTCTTGTCCTTGTACTTAACACACAATACAGAGTCGCTGCATAGTGCTCTGCTTTCGTGTCTTTTAAGTTTTTGCCCAAGCAGTGACTTAGGGAGACCTCTCTGATTTCTGCGTACAATGCCGCATGCCGCAGTATTTCTGGAAGAGAGGCACTTGAACAGGGTAGTGCTGGTGTAGAAATTGTCCAGGTAGAGGTGGTAGCCCTGGTTCAGCAGTGGGTGCACTAAATCCCACACTATCTTCCCTGTAACACCCAGGAAGGGGGTGCATTCTGGGGGCACTATAGTGGAGTCCCTCCCTTCATATACCCTGAACTTGTAGGTATACCCTGATGAACTTTCGCACAGCTTATACATCTTCACACCATACCTTGCCCTCTTATTGGGCAGGTACTGGCGGAATTGAAGTCTCCCTTTGAATTATACCAGGGACTCGTCTATGCTCACATGTTTGGCGGGGGTATATGCCTGGGAAAACTTGGTACTAAAATGATCTAATATGGGCCTGACCTTAAATAACCGATCATAACTGGGGTCACCTCTGGGTGGGCACTGTGTGTTGTCAGTGTAGTGCAAAAACTTATGGATGGCTTCAAAGCGCATCCTGCTCATTGCCATGCGGAACATCGGGTGTGGTACAGTATGTCTGTGCTCCAGTAGTCCCTTATTGAAGGCTTCTTTACTATACCCATAAGGAGTATTATGTCCCAATACTAGACAGGGGTCCACCTGTACCATAAAATACCAATACCAAACCAAAATGGTGCTGCTGGAGGAAGAGGAAGGAGCTAAAACCACATTTTTTAGCCCAAAATCACTGCAATTGGACAGTCAGGTTTGACTGGCCAATCGCGGCGATCGGCGGGCGGGACCGATTTGACTGGTTGGGTGACGGAGACAGGAACTCCTCCTGCCTCTGTCACCCAAGTCCCATCCCGATATTACCAAGTCTCGCGACGTGGTGACATTTTTAAAATCCTATGCGCTCGAACAGTAGCTGTTCTGCGCTGAGCGCTAATATTGGGAAGCAGCGCAGTACAGCTATGGCGCGGAGCGCTAAGGGGTTAAACAACAACAATATACACAGTCAAGGAAAGCATAAAGTTTGCAGCATGCTCCAATTTTCAGAGGAAAAAGTGCCCCGATTAAGTCAGAGAATGCATCAAAAAAGCATTGCACTGACACAATGCAAATGCTATGCATTTTTCACTGATACATTTTCATTTACCAGTTTATGTGCACAAAAAACACATTAAAAACTGATCAAAACTGCAGTTAAACAACTGTCACTAAACAAAGTCTGATTAAAAACTGATTGTTTGGAAGAGCCCTAAGATGATGCCCAACCGCTTGGCCATGTGAGGTCACATAATGTTCCTTATGGTTCCAGAAAAAAAATTAGTAGATATTGTTTTAATAGCTTTATTGGAAAAAATGTGTCTATTCACTACAAGCGCATGGAAATGTAAGGACCTGGGATGCAAAGTAAAGTACAAAATAGCTTGACGGCTCGTTATACAGTGCACAAGCACAAGATCCCTTTAAGGCACTAGAAACACCTTATTTAGCATTTAACATTATTTAGACCTGGCATCACAGGTGTATTTCTTATTTCTCAATTAAAGTTATGCACTGTTAATGAAAAATGTGAACTAGTGTATAACTTAAGTGCATAAAAATGCCGCTTACTAAAAAGAGCAGAGCAGATTAGCATATTGTACAGATTGTTAAAGTAACATTACTAGGGCCTGCTGTGGTGTAGTGCCAAACCAGAATGTTTGTGGGACCCAACCTTAGCGGATATCTAAATCCACAAAGTATAATGCTCCCACCAATATTTCTTCTACTTAAAATATGAAAGAGGCCTGCAATTGACACCATAGATAGACCTCAACTATGAGAGACAAAATGAGAAAACAAATCCAGAAAATTACATTGTGTGATTTTTAAATAATTTATATGCATATTATGGTGGGAAATAAGAATTTGGTCAATAACAAAAGTTCATCTTAATACTTTGTTATTTATCCTTTGTTGGCAATGCCAATGGTCAAACATTTTCTGTAAGTCTTCACAAGGTTGGCACATACTGTTGCTGATATGTTGGCCCAATTGTCCACACAGATCTCCTCTACAGCAGTGATGTTTTGGGGCTTTTGCTGGGCAACAAGGACATTCAACTCCCTCCAAACTATTTCTATAGAGTTGAGATCTGGAGACTGGGTAGGCCACTCCAGGACCTTGTGATGCTTCTTACGAAGCCACTCCCTCGTTTCCCTGGTGATGTGCTTGGGACCATGGTCATGTTGAAAGACACAGCCACGTTTCATCTTTAGCCCCTTCTTGCCGCAGCCCATTTTCGTTTTTGCGTTAAAAGATCCTTAAAGTTCCTTAAAAGATCTATAACTTTTTATTTTTCCATGTACAGAGCTGTGTGACAAATTACACTTCATGGTCACAATATTGAATATTCCATGCTTTGTACTGGGAAGAGGGAAATAAATTCCAAATGCAGTGAAATTGGTGGGCTTAGATTTTACAGATTTCACTGTATGCCCCAAATGACATGTCTACTTTATTCTTTGGATCAGTACGATTATGAGGATACCAAATTTGTATAGGTTTTATAATGTTTTCATACATTTACAAAAATTAATACCTCCAGTACAGAAAAAAAAAATTATTATTTTGCCATATTCTGGCGCTAATAACTTTTTCATACTTCAGTGTACGTATCTGTGGGTGGTGTAATTTTTTTGTGATTTTTTATGATTTTTTCAATGCCTCAAATTTTTAGGACTGTTTGGCCTTTTGATAACTTTTTATAGAATTTTTTTATTTTTAAAAATGGCAAAAAAGTTCCATTTTCAACTTTGGGATCTATTTTCTGTTACGGGGCAAAACGCAGTTGAAAAGCATTATTATATTTTGATAGATCAGGCATTTTCGGAAGCGGAAATACCTAATATGTTTATGATTTTTACTGTTTATTTATATTTATATCAGTTCTAAGGAAAGGGGGGTGATTTGAATTTTTAGATTTTTTATTATTTTTTTAACTTTTTTTTCTTTTACTAGTTTTCATACTCCCTAGGGTACTTTATACCACATAATACCACAGTATGGCAGTATATCAGGATTTTCCTCCTCATTCATTATAATGTGATAATCGCACATTGTAATGAAAGAGTTAAAACGAGACAGCCTCAGGTCTTCAGAAGACCCAAGGCTGTCATAGCGAACATGCAGCAAAGACTTACCAGCTATGGAGATGATTCAGCCCGTGAGCCCTTTCCATGCACTCCGTCTGACATGTGACATACTGTTACGTCACATGGTGGTAAGCAGTTAATGCCCTTGCTGATGGCAGAAGTTTTGCACTCTAATGATACATTCACGTACATGGATCAGTCGTCCTGGTCTCTTGCAAAGCGCCCCTTATCGTGATGTTGCCACCCCCATGCTTGGCACAAACACAACCACAACCCCAATTCAGGGGTGCTCACCTGGAGAGAAATGAGTAACTAATTATCCTCTCCTCTGAAGATGGGAAGTATTCTCATTTCCTACAAAGTTTTCAGGTATCAAATATTCTACATTAAAGGGGTTGTCCACCTACAGCAAATATTTTATATTGTTTGTGTAAGGAAAAGTTTTAAAATTCTCCAATACTTTCCGGTATTATCACACAACATCTATTACTGTCAGTGATGATAACAGCTCTTGCACCTGCCTGTCCATCACATTACCATGGACAGATTTCTATTCACTGGAGTAAACATAGAAGCTTTCTATAGAAGGACAGCAAGCAGAGATCTAGAAAACAGTGATAAATTGATACAAAAAGTATATTGAAATAGTATATAACTTTTCACTACACAAATCAATTATTTACTGCCAACCCCTTTAAGTACTGGAATCTAGTAACATTTGATAGCTTTTAGAAAAATATTGCATATGAATGGATGGATATGGATGTTGCAACAGATTTTGGATCTGATGTGTATTTAAAGGAAACCTACCATTTGATTTGATGCATTATGAAGCAAACATACCTTGAGACTGCTATAGCTACACTGATGCAGGATCATATCTTAGTTAATCCCTGTCCTGAACAGATAAAACATTATGATAACGAAGCTCTGTCTCTTCTATGGTTTCTTCAGTGCTTGGTTCTGCGCTTGTCCTAGCATGTGAGTTTTTCTCTGCAGAAGAGAATGATTCAATCACTGTTCTCCCTGACAGACAGAATAATCAATTGCTGCACCATCCCCCAGCTGCTGTTATATGAGTGATCCAGCTCACTTTTATCAGTCATGCTTGACTAACCTCCATTTGTAAATCCAAGCTCCCTTGTGTAATGCTGACCCAGCTTTCCCAAGGTCCAGAATGTTATAATTGTTTTTCAGCAAAACCACTCAGCACAGGGATTAAACAAGATATGATCCTGCATCAGTGTAGCTACAGCATTCTCAGGGTATGTTTGCTTCATAATGCATCAAATCAGATGGTAGGTTGTCTTTAATGAAATAGCTCCTTTTCAGCCTTTTTGCACACATTTGGATTTCTGGTGATTACAGCGCCAAAAGACCTTGGTCAAATCAAAATTATTTTTCCTGGAGGATCTGTATCTGCAATAAAAAAATGAGTATTCTCATTTTAGGTTTTTAAATTGCCCCCCGTCCCAGTGGCAATAGATGGCCAAGTATGTTATCACGGCTTCCAGTAGATGGATGGGGTTGTGCAGTCATTGGTGTGAACATCCTTGGCATGCCCTCAGCATCCACTGATTTGAATGTGTGTGACCCAACCTTACCAGGACAAACTTTACCAGGGTAACTACAGTATGATTTACCTATCAGGGTATTGCTTTTTATTATTCATTAAAAATTCATTTATTATAAATTAAAAATGTTTATTTCAAGAAATGTTGTCTATGACATTTAATATACTAACAACACTCAATATAACAATATTATACTGTACACATATTTTGCTACTTTGCAATTCGTGTTCATTTTGTAACTAGTCTCAAACCCAAAAAGAGCCAGGAAATAGAACTCCTACTGCGTTCTGTCACGTTATGGATTTAACCATCAGTGTCTGTGAGGAAAAGTGGTGTCTCATAACACATGTTTCAGGGAAGACGTGAGAAGGGGCACTGGTGGAGTATAATCTATAAGAGAATTATTTGATTCTTGTCCAAACTACCTTAAATTGGATTGTAAAATGCAGTTGCAAAGAAGCATCAATCTTTAATATTGACAAGTGTACTATCTCCTGTTCACAGCAGGGAGACTGTTGGCTCATTCTTTGTTCACTTCTCTATAAATCTGACTTCACCAACTTACAGTTCTGGAGAAGCAGTAGTATTACAATGCATGCCGCTATGCAATAAGATTTCTCTGACCTCCCCAGTTTGGCTCTCCTGAGATAAATCTGATTTAGTGGGTGCCCTCACATAACTGTTATTGTCTGCATCTCCAGGTACCTGAGCTCTAAATACTGAGGTTTAAAATGTCACAATGAAGTGGGCAGAATGTTAGTAGCGGTGATGGAATTTCTGCAGGCAGAGTTCTCCAAATCAGTAAGCTGTTCACCTATAACCTTCATGTACATTGCTCTTTTCTGTCGACAGATGGATAAATTATTTGTGGTCTACTGCTTCTTCTCTGATGGCTGGCTTTCAACATTAGACTTTGGATATTAGACCGCCTGAGGCAGCTAGGTATGTGTCTTTGACACTCGTTGTGCCATAAAGCTACACAAAATGACAGTAAGTGAGAAATCAAAAAACTTTGAGCTTTCCTGGCAGCAAATACCTGGCCACCAACACATTGGCACAAAAAACGTGCAGAGATATTTCACAGCTTTTTTTTTAATCAGATGTATTTTGTGATCAATGTCATGCTATCTGTTGTAATAAACATTTGATTGTGTCTATGACTTTGTTATGACGTATATTTGCTCGAGTGGAGGTACTTTATGGGAAATATTTAAAAAGTTGCCTGAATATGAAGATCAATTAGTAATAGGTAAAATTCAGCAGATTCTTTAAGCTGGAAAGGTCATGGAGAGCCGGTCCGCATGAAAAGTACACGCAGCCTGATAGTAGATGCATGCTGGGCTGGTTCAGATGGAACTGAGTCCAAGTGGTGGAAGCTGCAGCATTGGGTTTAAGTCTCCGGACTTGCCCTGCGTGCTAGGCAGTAGGCCTGAGGCACTAGAAGTTCCTGGGTTTAGTGGCTATGGCAGCACTGAAGGTGTACAGCTCACTCTGGCTCCTGACTGACTGAACTTAAGGTCTGCCCATGTGTTAAGACTGAACCTGAAGACTGAACCATGTGCTCTCACCCAGCAGGCGTTTATATACTCCCCTGGTCAGATGGTAGCATCTCTCCAATCACCTTCCAGCTTGCATAACAGACACATCATTGGATAATTACATATGCAACACCCCTGCTAATGCATAGGCAGGCTGGTAGCTGCGGATAGCACCCTCCTCTTGTCATGCACTGTTAGGGAGAATGATCACCTCTCTTGGAAGATTCTTGAATCTGAATATTGTGTACTTGCAGCTGTAAATACTGCCTGGCAGGGTGACAGTTAACTGGTGTATGTAACTATCCAATGATGTGTCTGTAATGTAATCTGGCAGGTGATTGAAGAGGAACTACCTCCTGACCAGGGGGAGTATAAAAACCACTGCTAGGTTAGAGCACATGGTCTTATCCCAAACAGAGGGAACAGCACACCTTCCATGCTGCCACAACCATTAATCTCAGGAACTACTGCCTAGCACACAGGGCAAGTCTGGAGACTTAGGCCCAGAACTGCAGCTTCCACCACTTGGACTCAGTTCCATCTGGACTTCTCCTTCCTTCATCTACTATCAGGTACATCTTTCCAATGGACCGGCTCTTTATGACCTTTCCAGCTTGCTGAATCTGCTGTTCATCGTTCTGGCCACTGCCTGCTGTTTAGTGAAGAACTGTAAGTTAATCTGCACAACGTTGCCTCCGTCTGATCCCTGGATACAGCTGTTTACCACCACGGGCTTCTCCATCGATTACCCAGGGACTCCAGACGCCACCTTTTGGAGACCTGCCAGGCTGTAGGTCAGCTCTCTGGCCCCCATACCAAGCATTGTGAACACAGCATGCCCCGGCTGCTTTCAGGCCACCAATAGAGGGCTAGGCCCCGGTGGGGGATGTTGCACATACACCAATTAACTATCTACCAATGCAATTACACCAAGTTCTCCCAGCATTATCCTCTGGATGAGTTGTGCAGTCTCACCTGATAGATCTTGATATGGAGAGGGCGCTATTCTCAACTAGCACCTTGCCTATGCATTGGCAGGGGCGTAGCATCAGTCTAATGCAAAAACAATCAGATTTTCTTTAACAGAGTCTGTTGAGTTCTGCAAAAATTCTTTCATAAAAATCAAGCATTATTAAGGGTGCTGACTGCTAGGCACCGTTAATGGGGTAATCTCCTTATATTTGTTATCCATGGCCTCTTTCCTTCTTAAATCAAATTTCAAAATTATGCCTGAAGGGCTTTGGTGGTATAACCAAAGCTTCTTCCTGCTGCAGCTTTACTATGCTGTTGCACTGTCTACCCCACCCTTGCTTCCTCAGCACTTTCCCCCTCCCTCTGCCTGAGGAACTTTAAGCACAGAGGGGTTCTGGTAACACCCCCAGTACCCTTTAAACTTATTAGCATAATTTTCAAAGAAGGAAGGAGGTCATGGATAACGAATATAAGAAGATTACTACAGTCTGGATCTATGAGTTTATCATGTTTGATGTTGATATTAAATATCTCTTAATGGTCCATGCCCTCATGTGTACATTGCCGTGTGACCTCATTTGGAAGGAAAATGATGAAGCAGATACAAATAGAAACTTAGTTATCTTCATGGCTGTTACATAAAATGAATAAGGAACTGTAAACTAGATTACATTTACATAAAAAATTTAAAATTCTGTCTAGTTGAATGGACGCCTGACTGTCACGTCTGCGCCTGCTGTCTCCTCTAACCGTGCTGGCAGGATTAGGAGACACTGGGGGACATTTACTATGGCGTTTCCGCCAGTTTTGTGGCGCTCTCACCACATGTTCTGCTCTCCTACCTATTTATTAGCTGGCGGCGCCAGAAAAAATGACTTTTTCCGTCTGCTCCGACTCTTCTCCGAAAAGGGGCGTGGCTTTGAGTGGAAGCTCAGACACAATTAATATGTGTCGCAGCCCTTTTTGGGCGCTGTAAACTGGCGGAAAGTAGACCAAAAGAAAACTGGTCTAGCAGGGACTGTTGGACACATTTCTGGTGCTCGGGACAGATTTTGGTCCCAGGGACAGAAAATGGTCTCGGCGCCAGAAATGTCTCTGCACAGCTCTACAATATTAAATGTGTGTCTTCTTTCCCAGAGCAGGTCGGTAACAAAGCCAATGCAGACACCGACACTTTAAGTAAATGTCCCCCACTGAGTTTTTAGTCATCCTGCAGTCTGAACTCGGTTCTATGGCTGTCTGACCTGATATCTGCCACTCCCCTCACTGATTCTGTCTTGCAAGAGTTAACACTGTGGACCTGTAATTGTTGCTCCTTCCACCTGTGGCAGGACTGAGTTTCCTATAAGTGTCCAGTGTTGCTTTGACTCATTGCTGGTCAAACTGCTATCTTGCTGTGTTTCTAGCTTCTCTTGCATTCTCTAGTTCTGGTTTATTATCTCTTGCCTGTGATCTCTCGACTTCTCTATTTGGATTTTGTTATTCCCTGCTGTTGCCAACTCGGATTGTATACCTCGCCTTATAGTGTTTGTTTGTCTGTATTGTTGCATTTTCACACCTTACCCAGGAAGGGAACTACGCCCAGTTATTGGCCTCCGTTTAGGGGGGATCCAATAAGTAGGTAGGGACAGATTGGGGGTCTCAGTGTCAGGACTCACTGTCCTTGTTTGTGTCCTGCCATTACACTGACTATTCGTTATCAGAGACAATTAGCAATGTGTCTTTATGTTGGAAAGAAAATGATGTAAAGCATAAAACAGAAACAAAAACCTCTGTACAAAATATCCCCTGACATTGTTTGTTTCATAAAGCACAAATTTATGGCAGGGCTGCAATTTGGAAAACACATGGGCCAAGGACAATACACAAACTCGCATAAACCGGTGTAAGGAGCAGAGTACACAAGTCCTCCAGCAATGGAAAAGAATATAATTCAATGAAACATTTACTACCTTTTCTCCGAGCTTATATTTGAAGAAAAGTAAAACCAAAACTTTAAAGGGAAGTTGTCATCAGGAAGGTTATTATTTACAGGTTCCAATAGCCTCTTGCATATTGATTCCAAAAATGTTTTTAACAAGCATGTGAATAATTTTACACATTTTTAATTGTTTCATTAATATTAGAAGGCATTGAAGAAACACAAGTTGTTTCTTCAATGCCTCCTCCCCTCCCTCGGGCTCCCCAGTCGTCACCGTCCCCTCCTCCCCGCTTACGTCAGCACGCCGCCACAATCAAATCTTGACTGCCAGGTTATATTAACGAAACCATCAAAAAGCAGAGGCAAAACAAAGGCATTTTTTTTAAATCAACATGCCATAGGCTATTGGAACCATAATTTTAAAATAACCTTCCTGATGACAGGTTCCTTTTAACAATGTATGCCCTATCTGAGCACATTACTGGATGTTTATGAAGATAAAAGTTTTTTTTTCATTATCATCCCAGGATAAAGGTTTTGGCTGGACATGTTTATCAGAGATACCAGTCCTAAAGCGTTTTGAATCAACTTTGGTCTTCTGATGTTCACCTATTCGTTTTGCTCAAAGGACCCATGGGGTGCACAAAACATTTTATGATAAGTATTGTTGAAAAAAACGTAAACAGCTATTCTGTTCTAAATTATTATGGGGTGCTTGGGATCATTATTTTGTTGCAAGACCCAGTTGCAGCCAAGCTTTAGTTGTTGTAAAGGTGGCCTAACATTTGACTCTATGAAACTTTATTATTGAGAACGGGTTTTGTGTAAAGTGGGCCAAAAATGGCACTGTCAGTTATGATCATCAGATATCTCAATAAGAACATGTCGTGATAATGAACCAGGCCAGGGAAAGTTAGCAGTGTATCATATTGTGACAAGCTGTGAGATGAATTCAAACTAAGTCTGACCTCCAACTTAAGGTTGTTCCCAAATAGACTTCCCAAATGGAGATTCTATTTCTAAGTGATATTCTGAGACACTGAAGATCTAATACAGTGATGGCAAAACCAGAGACTGAGTGCCAAAACTACAATGGAAACCTTATTGCAAAGTGCCAACATGATCCTTGCCTACCTGCTCTGTCAATTGTATTGTCTTACTGAAGACACCAATACAGTAGAAAAGAGGAGAAACTCAGATTAAGAATCATGTGCCCTGGAACAGGAGCTCCAATAACAACCCAGCTCTCAGCTAGAGTGTCCATTTAAGGACATGGTCAGAAGTCAAAGTCATAGATCATATAATGGCACATTTAATACCTAACACTGACATTTAAGGCTGACACCTGAGTCTGACACTTTCTGCCTAGCAAACATGCTCAAATGATGTGTCATAACCAAATCTGACAATCTTCAAACCTCACAGCTCCATGTCAAAGACTTAAACTGCTAATAACACTGCATAAACTTCCTGCCAAGCTCAAATAATGCATGTTCTGCCCAGCACGTGATGTCTGATAGGAGGGCAGTCTTGGTTTTTCGGGCAGTTTGTTACAGACAACCAGTGTCGGTTCCTTCTGCATCATACGGGTACCTACCACGACATTACAATGTGGGAACCTTATCTGACAATCTTGAAACCTCACATCTCAGGCTCAGTGGCTTGTATATTGGATACATTGTATCTTTCTACAAACTGTGGCAGCCAGAGGAAGAGAGGAAGGGGATGCAATTCAATGCAATGCAATGTATGACTTATCTTACATGTAGGTTTATCTTTGATATGGAGGTGTGGTGTTAAGATTTCACTGGTCCAACATTTACCCAGTATAATATTCCAAGCATGTGTGTCCCTGTGATGTTTAGGAGCCCATCTCTACCATACAGGCTGGTGCTGCCCTGTTGGTCTCTGTTAGTATATACAGGCTGGTGTTGCCCTGTTGGTCTTTGTTGGTATATGCAGGCTGCCACTGCTATGTTGGTCTCTGTTAGTATATACAGGCTGGTGCTGCCCTGTTGGTTTATGTTAGTATATACAGGCTGGTGCTGCCCTGTTGGTCTATGTTAGTATATACAGGCTGGTGCTGCCCTGTTGGTCTCTGTTAGTATATACAGGCTGTTGCTGCTATGTTGGTCTCTGTTAGTATATACAGGCTGGTGCTGCCCAGTTGGTTTATGTTAGTATATACAGGCTGGTGCTGCCCTGTTGGTTTATGGCCAAATAACTAAATATGCATAATAAATTGATCACAATAAGCCTGTACAGAGTTATAGAAGGTCTAGTCCTCAGAACAAGTTAAGGTATTTGCTTACAAGGGACATATACAGGTATATACAGACCAAGGGTGGACCCCACCTTAGACGTGTTCCTTTTTAGGGTAAAAGCAGGCGAAACATGGGTCGGTCGGTGTCTACCCTTGGTCTGTATATAGCTTTGTATGTGTCCTCTGTTTTTCCTCTGGGTAATGGGCAAACCTTGTAATGTGCATAGCGCCTTACTACAGTATAGAATTATATGGTATTTTTGCACATGAGACACCAGTACATTGTAACAGGTCTGCAGAAAAGACATGTTCTAGTGTCTTATAAAGACTGGTGGCTGTCATGGAACATCGCTTTCCGATGACTTCAGCCAAGATTGCTTTACTTCCTGCCTTTTCATTCTAGGGTACGAATTACAATAATCATTTTGTACAATTTTTTTAATACGTAAATTCACTCATTGTCAATAAAGCAAATGGAAAAATACATAAACAGTGTGCAAAAGAAAACCCATTCTTTTCATCTCAGAAAGTAGAAGACTGGCAGATCTTATGTTTGATCATAATCATATGTGACAAGGCTGACTAAAGTATGACATGGGAGCAGTTCTGCCTCCTTTTGCCCCCAATTTATTTCCCTGAATGAATAAGATACCGGTAGACTAAAAGATAAATACATTTAAAGGGTTGTCTTGGATTTGCGAGTAGGCAGTGAAAAAGAAAAACCATTGCCTAAAATGTATTACTTCTGAAGCACTGCTTTAGTCCATAAATTAGTTGTAGTAGTCATATGATTCATGTACAGTCGGTATAAAAAGTATTCAGACCCCTTTATATTTTTCACTCTTTGTTTCATTGCAGCCAATTACTAAAATCGAAAAGTTCTTTTTTATGATCATTAATGTACACTATGTTTTCCATCTTGACAGAAAAGAGCATGTAAGAATCATGAGGTCTAAGAAAGTGCACAAGGAGCTCAGAGACAGAATTGTGGCAAGGAACATATCTGGCCAAGATTGCAAAAGAATTTCTGCATCAATCAAGGTTCCTAAGAGCAAAGTGGCCTTCATAATTCTTAAATGGCACAAGTTTGGGATGACCACAACTCTTTCCCGACCTGGCCATCCAGCCAAACTAAGCAATCAAGGGATAAGAGCCTTGGTGAGAGAGGTAAAGAAGAAACCCAAGATAACTGGCTGAGCTCCACAGATACAGTACGGAGATCGGAGAAAGTTTTGCAAAGTCAACTATCACTGCAGTCCTCCACCAGTTGGGGCTTTATGGCAGAGTCTGCCAATGGACGCCTCTCCTCAGTGCAGGACATATGAAAGCTACATACAGTTTTCAAAAAAACACATTAAGGACTCCCAAACTATAAGAAATTAGATTCTCCGGTCTGACAAAGACGAAGATTGAACTTTTTGGTGTTAATTGTATGAGGTATGTGTGGAGGAAACTAGGCATTGCCCATCACCTGCTAAATAAAATTGAGCTTCTCTGAAGAGACTTGAAAATGGCTGTCCACCAACATCATCCAACCTGAGGGAACTGGAGAGGATCTGCAAGGAAGAATGGCAGAGGATCCCTAAATCCAGGTGTGGCAAACTTGTTGCATCATTCCCAAGAAGACTCATGGCTCTACTAGCTTAAAATGTTCTTCTACTCAATACTAAACAAAGTTTTGAATAAATGACCATGTGATATTTCATTTGGCCCCACACTGTATTATAGAAAATCACTACAGAAGTGGCACAGCTGTTTTAGAAGGAGATTTCATGGATAAATAATTATCTTTTTCTTTATCATATTACCTTCCACTTCCTACATGAGCTCTGACTCTTATCAGTTTCAGCAGCAAGTCTGCTAATTTAGTTCAAAATGGTGTTTGTGGTGTTTGCGGTAGACAAGCCTTAGGTCACCCATCTCAAAAAAGAAAGCTAATAAGGGGGGGGGATTTAACAATGTGTCTCAGGTTCTGCCAGTCTCCAGCTGGAAAACACAAGTCTTTTGGTTTATCATTGTGATGATGAATACTGGTGCAGAAAAAGATTTTTTGCAAGACATGCCCCTTTTCTGAGGGCCATGTCCCCTTAGACAGTGCCAAAAAGGTCTAAAAGCTTTGATAAATATGGTGCAAGGCATTTTAAACCACCTGAGTTATGGTGCAAGTTTTTTGATAAATCCCTCCCAATGTGTGCCAAAATGGGTGGCACTAATTGCTTGTGATCGTTGTGGTCAAGAGGAAAAATTCCAACTATTCCAAAATCAATTGAGTTGGTCTTATAAAAGGATGCTTAGAGTTGGAGTTGGTGGAGGTTGTGAAAAGTCAAATGACTATTCTAGGCTGTTGTACAGTTTAGTGAGTGAGATCATATAAAATGTATATGCTCCTGTGCTTAGCTGCCATGACTGTGGTTCCTAAAAAGGCAGCTTACTACAAATGAAGTGTTCAACATAAAATCCTTTTTGAATTGTACGTCCACTTTTGTAATTTACATGCTTGAATGCTCCTGTGGACTGCAATATATTGGGCGCACGATCCAACAACTGAACACAAGGATAAATCGTAGTAATGTTACAAATGGGTTCCTAAAACACAGTGGGGCAGATTTATCAAGCTGTCTGAAAGTCTGAATATTTCTAGTTGCCCATGGCAACCAATCACAGCTCAGTTTTCATTTTACCAATGCTCATGAATATTTTAAAAAGGGAGCTGTGATTGGTTGCCATGGGCAACAAGAAATATTCTGACTTTCAGACAGCTTAATAAATCTGCCCTAGTATCTCTTGACATGGGCACATGTACCATCAAGATGATTTTTCATCGTTTACCGTCACCCCTATAGAACAGGTCCCACCAGGAAACAGCAGATACAACAAGCTTTGTTAAAGAGAGATGTATTGTATCTAAAAAATGAATAGCCTAATACCTAACGGATTAAATGAGACCCTAGAAAGTAATAATTTTTAACACCTTCATAAATCAGGGTACCATTGGTCCCGAGTGCAACAAATCCTTTTTTCACTTGTTATCCAGTTCTCCATGTTATTATTTAATCATTTACCTTTCTAACTTATTTATCTATGAATATCTTCTATTTTATTTATTTATTTATCTGTTTATTCACCTTTTTATTCATTCAATTTATTATGTATTTAATAATTTAATCATTTAACCAATCAACTATTTTTATATATATTGCTTCTATTTTGTGAATTAAGCTATGTAACTATTTTTTTGTCTTAAGCTACTAATTAGTTTAAGCTCATTAACCATGCAACAATTTAATCATTATTTTTATCATACCCACAACAATCATAAAATTCTCCTCCAGCACACACATATATCAGCAAACCTCCGGCTTGCTGTTTAGATTGAGAAGTACCAGCTCGATCACTAGCCTGACACTTGATACAGATTGTTGTCCGCCTCCTCCAATGAAATTAAGCATGGCCCATGCGCGGACCACCGCAACCACCTGTTGCCGCTTCCAAGGCCGACATGTTATTGGATACTAGGAGCGTCTGCGCATGTGCAGAACAGGTTGTGGCACGAGCCGCTAGCCAACAGAATTAGATAAATGCCTTAACCCTTAACCCCGAAACGCGTTGTGTTTTTAGACTTGTATTAAATCTACTTGTTAATCCCACTCTGAGTGCGCCACTTTACTGGATCACAATTTTAATTTCACTGGCAAAAAAATCCTGAGTAGCGCGGCTACACCACACAGGAGTTTATCCACCGGGAGGCGGCACCAGACCATCTGTGATTATAATAACGTTATTCCATAGTGTTGTGCCTATCATAGCACAACACCATACGGTGAGCTTAATATTTACTACAATCCCAACTCTATCTTTGAAGGTGTGACACTATTAGCGCTTTCTTTCCCTGTCTTCTCTTGCCATAGTTTATCATAAAAAGGCAGCTTGTCACAATTGTGGCCTAAAAAATAGATTCAGCCTGCCACTCTTCAGAAATTTTATAAGAGCTTGAGTTTATGCATCACTAGAAACAGTATGGAAATATACACACCTTTCTTCCAATAAGTGAACATCTCTTGTATTATATTTACATGACACATTCTTGCCATCCTATTATTCTTACTCATTATATTCTGTAAATTTCCCAGGTTTCTCTTCTACAAGCACAAAGACCTTTTAAGCTTATCCCTTGAGAGTGTGTACGATAAGTGCAGAGGGAGTGGGAACAAGGTTGTGTCTTTAACAGATCTGTAAAGATGTGACGGTTCCCCGTCTTTAATCAATTTGTTCTGCAGCACTGACTGAACTGCCAGCCCTCGCTAACTCTCTTCTTGTTCAGATGGTTTTACTGACAATCAGGTTTTACTTATAAATGAGGCCTCAAGTTTCCGCTCGTTTGCTCCCTGAGAATCCTTCAGTTCAAGAAACTACAAGAGCTTTGATAGAAAAATAAGCAAGTACTATTTAGTCCTATTGCCACCAGCCTTTCATTGGAAGTCTCCTGTGTCTCTGTCCCTCTATCGTTTATGCATCAAAATTTGTCCAAATTTCCTGAAAATGATCTTTGCATAAAAAAGGGGGCCTAGTTACTAAGGGTCAAGGATCACTCTTTTGTCGGACTCTGCACTGTTTTCGTATTTGCATGGCTTTGACAGGTATTTAACAGGGGTGTGCGCAGGAATTATGTCGCGCACGATCGGTTTTTGGTGCAGCTGTGCTGGCTTCCATGCGACACAAATTGTGGGGCTTGCCGTCGGACGATCCGACTGATTCGGACTGATCACAGGATTTAACTTTCAAATTGTGTCGCAAGACACTTACATACACCAGGAAGAAGAAGGTGAACTCCGGCAGACCTGAGCAAGGAAGCGAAACATGCACGATATCGGGTGGACAATCTTAGTGAATTGCAGCAGAGTACATTATCGTCGGACAATGCACTTTTGGTGAACTCCGCAGACCGGGTAAGTAAATGTGCCCCATTGTGTGTACACCATTTAACTGTTAACTTACCTGGTACCAATTGTATGAAAAGTTGCAGAGAACAGTGACAGGGAATTAGTCTAAGTAGAGTGATGTCAGATTCCTGTATGTCAGCAGCAGCCAAAATTCCGAGAAAATGTTCTCAAACCTGAACCTTTAACTCCAGAGTTATGTTTATCCCTACATATATAAGGGCACACAGACAGGTGGTATAATAAATTACCCCTATTGTGTTGCAATGTATCGGCCACGGGTGTAGTTTTTCTCTATGTTTGGACATGCTACACTTCGACCAAAAGGGACACAACCTCACTTAATTTTAGATGTTTCAAAAATAGTTTGTGTCCATCTTGGCGTCACATGACAATGTGCCAGGAGATCCTCTAAATTGCGCCCTTGTCTGTTGGCAACCGCTGGATGAGAGGTAACAAATATGATCTGTCTTTAAAGGTTTGCGGTATTGCAGGGTAATATCACTGTCAGCCTATCCTGATGAATTGACAGACACACTGCTTGTCCCATCTGTAACAGGCTTTTACAGGCATTTACTATGGACAACCCTGGGGTCTTAGCTCAGACCCCAGGGTTGCCATAGCAACCATTGGCACCCCCCAAAAATGCTGCGGGGAGCACCGATCGAGCAGGAAATCATCAAGCAGCCATTAGATTACGGATGACACCCCACGATCCCCTGATGATGGCTCAGGTCCGGTGCAGAGCTTAACTGGAATCGGCTCCATGCCATACTATTATGGCAAGGAGTTAATCCACAATAAAGTTCAGATATGTCCACCCTTGGGACTTTTTGGTATAAACATTGAAGGCAGGGTGCCCGGTTAAATCCCTTGTCTGGAGCAAATTTCAATTTTTGCATTTGGAGACAGGAAGAACAACTAAGAGAAGCAACTTCACTAACTTCAAATACAAGCTTAAGGCTAGCGAAACACATTTTGTAATTGAAGGAAATCTACCACCTGATCACCAGCAGAGCTTAACCTGGGTATAATTGCTTGCTCGCTTTTTTGGACCAAAGACTTTTATATGTATGTAAATTAAACTGAAAGGCTCTGGGGGGAGTTACTGAAACCTCTCTGGGATCTGGCATCACTCCCCCACAGCACTTCTAACACAACCACTGTCTCCTCTCCCTGCCCCCTCCTGCCATCTGAATCCAGAGCTGTTATATGTAAAGGAACCAGATGGATTCATTGGTTTTAACCCAAGCATACTTAAATGCTGTCATGTGTGCCCTGAAACAGGATCAGTTCTCCATATAGCGGCTAATAGCTTACTTTTCAAGAAAAAAAAAATGTGCAAATGTTCCTCAGGGGCTCCTGTGTACATCATAGAAGCCCCTTCTGGCTCTGTTGTTTGCTAATTATTTATGACTGTCTTCGGTATTGCTGCCAACCTCCTCCCTCCTCATGCCAGAGAGCTGGTGACATCAGTTGGAGCTAGAAGCGGCTTCTGTGACATAGACAGGAACCCTTGAGGCTCATTTTGCATATTTTAAGTATCTTTTTTTTTTTCTAAAAAAATAAGGCTCTAAAAACCAAAAAAGAACAGAACCTGTTTCAGGCACACATGCAAGTGTGTAAGTATGCTTTGATTAAAACCACTACATTCATCTTGTTGATTTCCTTTAAGTATGTCTTCAATTCCAACCCCATTGACTGCTTTAGAGAAATTCTAACCTCATCCTAAGGTAGGGTTAAAACTAGAAAATGACTACAACATCCACATATGAACAGTATAGTACCCTGTAGATAGAATCCAAAGAAAATGTTTCCAAAGAAAATGTCACTCTGGGGATTAATCACAAAATTTTGCAACCAGTTGATTAATTTGCTCCTTGGAAATGACATTAATTGTGACATGTTTATTTCCTATAACACTGCTGTGCTCATCCTCATGATTTAATTTATAATTTATGAATAAATTTGCAACTGGTGATTTTTATGCCACATGTTCAAAGGACACATCAAAAAAATGACTGAATATGAATGACGGTAGAAAAGTTTCTCAGTATTTGGGATTTCATTGGGAATATTTATATCTAGACATGGCATGTCAGAAAAGGTGTGGTTTAAGAGGATATACCATGGACAGATCTCACTGCAGCCTTATCAAATACATTTGGGGAATATGGAAGAATAAATATCATTGACAAATTCCATCAATGAATTTATCTTTCTCAATAGGCTCTCAATGGCATATTCTAAAAAATAAACAGAGATCTTTAAAACACATTTACTAAGTTTGGTAATCTTCTTATATTTATTATCCAAGGCCTCCTTCCTTCTGAAATCAACCTTTAAATTATGCTAATGAGCCTGAGGGACTCCTATGGGGCATTACCAGAGCCCCTCAGTGCTGCAGCTTCACAAGCTTCCTCATACTGCTCTGTTCCCACTTCATCCCTCCCCTGCCTGATGAAAGTTTCAGCTCACAATGGGAAAAGTACTCCTTGCAAAGCGGCAGAACGGCTCTGATAGGAAGCTCTGAAGGTGCCCTTCAGACTTATAGACATAATTGTAAGGTTGATTTTAGAAGGTAGGAGGCCATGGTTAACAAATTACCACAATCATGGTGCTTGATTTTGATGGTAGATCTCTTTAAAAGGGGTATTCCAGGAATCCCATATGCAAATGGGTCCTTAAAATATATGCTAATATGTAATTAGTTGTTATTTATATTAAAATGCTACTGGCCCTTTAATCAGTCCATTGATTTCCTCCAGGCGGAGCAGACACAGTGCAGAAGATGGCCGCTGGTCACATGTTCACATCACATGTCCTGCCCCTGCCTGGGCAGGTCATGTGATCATCACTGTGTTAGTCTGCAGTCGATTGGTTGCCGTTTTGTGTTGGTTGGTTTCCATTTTGTGACTAATTACTTTTGGTTTTGTTATATTCATTTATTTATAGCATTATGGGTTTTTGTATCAGACATTCATATTCCTGGAATACCCCTTTAAGCATAACACCCAACATCATTTAACCAACAGGAAGTTGGCTTAATGTAGACTTCAGCATTGAAAAAGCAGCACTTTTGTTGACATAGCAGATGAGCATCCTGGATGTTAATTCGTTACTGCCAGCAGATGGCATCCTGACTTTACATATAACAAGTGTGTGTTTATCATATTATTCTCCATCTGCATTGTCTTTGCGTCAGATCTCATAAGCACGCCTTTTTTAAGCAGGCAAAAATTTTATACCTGTTCTTTTAGTGAGCAATCTATAATTCTGTTTGTTGGAAACAAGTAAGCTTCAAACAATTCTCTATTTTATTATTTGTAGGTAAGCATCAGATGATTGGTGAATCCAACAGTAATGGAATTATTCATCAACCCTTTTATGATTTTTTCCCATTGTTGCTGTAGAAAAGGAGACCTTCCTTCTAATTAAACTCACATTTCCAGGTGACTTGAATAGATATATAAAGGGCTACTATCTTACAGAGACACACATTATAGAATTGTGTTTCATAGAGACAGACTACATAATATACTGCTATTTCATAGGGACACACTGAATTATATACTATATTAGTATTACTATAAAAGAGCTAACATTACCTAGCAATAGGCAGAAAAATGTAATTAAAAATGCATTCATTTAAGAAAAAAGTCCACACAAATAAAAAGACTGTAACGTATAAAAGTTTAATGTGTAACGTTACATAAAAACGATAAATTCTACTTAAAAGAAACCTGCCATCAGGAGCCTTTTTTGTTAAAAGTGTCTGTAATGAAGCTTTAGTGTTAATCCTGATTCTTAACACAACCCAACATTTTTAAAATACAATTGTCACAGAGACCAAAAAAGTTCTGTCTGGGTTTACAAAGATAAAATGTACAGTTCCGACTTACATACAAATTCAACTTAAGAAAAACCTACAGACCCTATCTTGTATGTAACCCGGGGACTGCCTGTACTGTAAAAATTCCTCTATATTTGTGCAAATATGTGAGTCCAAATAGCGTAAAAAATGGCAATTTTTCTATAGAGAAATAGTACATTCCTTTTCTGGTTTCTTTATTAAATAGAAAATAAATCACAGAGCAAAGTGCTGATGAAGTATAAAACCTAGCATGTGCGTGGACCCAAATAATGATAACTCCTTTACTTAGTCAATGTAACTGTAAACTCGCTGGGAATTCAAACAAACAGCCAGCAGGGACTAAGACCCAATAATCTCGGACAAATCGGAATGGGAAGGTTGAAAAAGATACCAATATGTAACATGCTTAACGAGACATGTAAAGCACTTAGGCAAGTAGGAAAAATAGAGGGTGCAATAGAAAGTACTCCACTATGGTACAATATTCACATTAACCAATTTTGGAAAACACAATTTGTGTGCACAGGGTATCACAAGGGTTTCGCACATGTTTAAAAATGGAAAATTAATTCCTTTTTTTGGAATTGAAAAGGATATATGGGGTGGGTAATAAATGTTATTTTCACTACATACAGATTAACGACGCATTTAGGGGATCTAAGAACAAAACACGATTTTTGTTGGAAAAAGACACGTTGATAGATAAAATTTGGACACACTGGAAAGGTAGATACACTATATCTAGAATTTATAATATATTACATATAGAGAATTCAGGACATAAACCATTCAAGGCCCAACAACATTGGATATTACAATTAGGAACAATAACGCAAGAGCAGTGGAATAGTGTGTTTAGTAATATCAAACTTTCGACGATTAACATGGATCACAGGATGGTATATTTTAACTACCTACATCGACTATACTATACTCCGCGGAAAATAGCGAGGATGGGCAAACACACGCAATCGTCTTGCTGGAGATGTGGGAAAAATGAAGCGAGGTTTCATCATATGGTATGGAGATGGCCCAAGATTAGGAGCTTTTGGGAAGGGATTCATCACAGAATGGAGACATCAATGGGCATCTCAATTGAGCAGCCATCAAGGACGCTGATTCTCAATGTGTTTAGTTGTGATCAGTGTCCAGGTTTGAGGAAATATCATATTGCAACTATATGTAGACAAAACACTGGAAGAACACACTGCCGCCAACATTACAGCAATGGGAGACACTACGTAGAAAATTCGAAAAGTATGAGAAAGTACATTATACACGCAATGGAACTTTGAACGAATGGGAAAAGATCTGGGCAGTTAAATAGACGTGAGGTTTATAGCATTGTGAGGTTGGTTATGGGCTTCTTTTATTTTCTCTTCTTTTTCTTTTCCTTCCGGCCACGGGGAGGTGGGTGGGAAAATGGGCGGAGTTTGGGATATTAGGGGGAAAAACATAGAATAAGTTTGGATATTATGATATAACAGTATGGATTACTGCATCACAACTGATTTGATTCTGTTGAAGATAATTGGAAGTAACACAAGAGTCAATATTGGTTATTATGTATGTATACCAAAACAGCCATTATATTGTTGTATCAGTGGCTATGTGTTCCTATTATATTTTTTAAAAATGTAACCTATTGTATGATGTACAGTTATAATACAGATGTGATGTAATGTATAATGTGTGGATGCATGATCCAGATGTTTTTACTTAAAAGTTGGCTCTCATATTTTGTGTACATAGAGATTAAAAGGAAGTCGATTTGGGACACTGAACCACAAAGTATCAAAATCACATGAGATATCTTTTATTAAAAATATGTTTATTTTTATCACTTTTATTCTTTAGAAATGTTTGTATGACCACAAAGTATTAAAATGGCATAAGATAACTTTTATTAAAAAATTATTTAGTTGAATTGGATGATTTATCAGCACTTTGGAAAAGAGATGAAATCTGGGAACCCCTACTGACATTCATGAGCGCATGGAATCTTTTATTGATTCGGCTTTCTGTCCCTTGAATCTTGCTATTACAATACAATTTCTTCAGCAGCAGAATCCTTTCCTTGGTTATTGATCAGGATTTAAATGGTGGCACAGAAAGGAGAGAATGCTAATGGTATTTTATGCTTGAGTGCTCACATGGCACTACATTTCCAGCCTGCTATTAGTGGACTGTGACACAAAGAGAAACATGTGTGATTCCTGAGATTAGGATTAGTAATACGTTCTTAGCCGACTATGCCAGATAAAACAAGGGAATCTTATTGGGATGTGTTATCAATAGAAAACGAACACAAAGATACTGTACTTAAAACTAGAAGAAACAAGAATTAAGTAACAAATTGAGGTAATTATAACAAAGGCGCGTCTCCTTGGTAACATATTCCCAGTCATGTAACCTGGGCGGACAGTCCGTGGTGATGTGTTTCCGGTGCGCAATTCCATGATGTGGATTCGTAACGTGGGGGGGGGGGCATTAGATAGGTGTACCCTTCTGTGCAGTATATAAATATGCAGCAAGGACCCAATATATTAACTCCTGACGAAGCAGAGAGTGCAAAATGCGCATCAGGGTTTTGTTGAATTCCCCCACTGTGTCCCTATACTCCAAAATGCCTACAGGTGAGCTTGCACTATGATTCAGTTTACATTGACCTTTGCCACATGGTACCTTGAACTGGGCTATCATATACTATTATTTAACCCTGAGGGAATTCTTTCGTTCTATTACTGATCATGCATGGAAAGTTGTCCTGCTATTACCATTGTCATATGTTTTTCTGGACACTGGAGTGGGGTGATTTTTTTTGTATTCTGTATAGCTTAGCTTATATCTAGGGCTCCTATTTGTTTGCCCTATTTTTATTTACTTTATGAGTTATGTTAGCTTGTTGTAAATATTGTTCAAATAATACAATGCGACTCCTTTTGTGGTTTAAACAAATTGAGATAACCCTGGAACAATACCCAGGCCCTCTCTAAGGGCTGGAAATTTCACTCACCCTTTTGCTTACTCAAATTTTAGAGATGTGCAGGAACTGTTCTCGCCACACAATAAAAATAACCAAAAACTATGGGTCCAATAAGAGCTGCACAGGCTGCCTCTATGATAGAGCCACGTGTAGACATAGAAGATTTTTTTTGCACATTAAAAAAATAAAAAACAATAATGGAATTCAGTAGTTGTGATGTGATTTGCTGCCTATTAATGGGTATGAATGATATTATGTTGTAAAGGTATGTCACAGTGCTGTTGAGGATGTTTAAATAGGGATCACTTGTATCCCGAAATGAACAATGATAAACCAGAGACACTTATTCATAGATCCAGGCACCATGACTGTGGTAATCTTCTTATATTTGCTATTCATGGCCTTCTTCTTTCTAAAATAAACTTTTAAAATCATGCTAATGAGCCAGAAAGGCTCTGAGGGGCGTAACCAGAACCCCGTAATACTGCAGCTTTGGGAACTATGTGGTTAAGCCATACGTTTTTTTAAGTTGGAATGAAAGGAAACCTACCACTTAAAGTGGTAGGTGGAAGAAGGAAATACCGAGCATCAGCTTAGGGTGAGCTGGTGCCGGAGCTTATTTTTGTTAGTGTTTTAAACCGCTGTATCGCAGTTTAAAACACTTTTTAAACTTTACAGCCGAAGCTGCTTCGGCACACCAAGCACACGATTGTGCGCGCAGCTACATAGGAAGTGAAGGAGAGCCGCATGCACGGTCGCGTGCTTGGTGCGCCGAAGGAACTTCAGCTATAAAGTTTCAAAAGTGTTTTAAACCGCGATACAGCGGTTTCAAACACTAACAAAAATAAGATCCGGCACCAGCTCACCCTGAGCTGGTGCTCGGTATTTTCCTTCAACTATATGATCTCTACACAACCCTATTCTATACAAAAAGACTTATGGTTACTTTTCCGACAAGTTTATGTGAAGCGGTGGGGAGTGGGGGGTCATATTTATTAAAGCGTGTGGGGGAAAACTATCTGAGGCTATAGCTAATCTCCCTTCTCCTATGAATGGCTTTGGTTGTGCCCCGATTTTAAAGGGTCTATTACAGGGACATAACCAGTGGGGTAACAGCCATAGACGCTGTTACAGGGCTTGGCCACCCGATCTGCAACACTAAAGAATAATATGTATGTATGTGGTGAGCAGCTACTGGGCCTCAGGCTAAGGTGACTTTCTGACAGTGAGTATATACTGTACATATGTGTGTATGAGTATTTGAATATATGGGTTTACCGTATATATGTGATTTGTATATGCTTATGAGGCATAGGCTTTTCAATGCATAACCAGGCTTTGCTTGATGAAAATAATCCAAAGGAGTTTATTTTGAAAAGTCCATATATAACATAATAGGTTCAATAAACACCAGGCTCTTGTAGTTCCACAGACCAGCAGAAGGCAAAACACAAATCTCCACAATCAAAATCCCCCAGATTGCTGGTCAGTGACATCTTTTATACAATTGAAATACCCACAATTCTCTGCAGCTTCCCCTATAAAACATCAGAGCTGCTGCTGGCCTGCCTCTTATAAGGTCAGAGCAGACTCACCATGTTGCAGGTAAGTAGAACATAACATATTTTACATAGTTTTACATTGTAATAGCACATTCCCTGGTTTTGGTACACAGCTCCCAGGTGGTGATACTAGACAGAAGAGAATAGAGCATTAGGTGGCCGGCCTAATGAGAGAAGTAGAATAAGATTCACACATTCACACTCATTCACACAGAAGTTACCAACCAGGAAACTAATGTACCACAACCAGAGTTACAGAAAACCAGTTTTCAATACTATTAAAAAAAACATGCGTCTTCTTCACAATGCTCTTTAAGTGTTTGTAAATGTCATGTGTATATGTGTGTATATAAGGTATGTGTGTATATATGTTGTATGTCTGTATATGGTACTGTGTGTATGTTTATGTGATGAGCATAGGCTGTATGTGTGTGTGTATTTGATGTGTTTATATGGTGTAAGCTGTGCATGTATGATGTGTATATGGTGTGTTTATACTGTATGCATGTGTATGTATAGTGTGCATATACTGTATGTTTACATACTCTACTATATCTGTGTGTATTTGAAGATTATATACTGTGTATAAAATGTATTGTATGTATAGGTGTATAAATGAATATATGAGTGCATATGTGTCCTCATGCATGCATAAATGTATGAATATGTTTAAGAATGTGTAAATGTTGGTAGAACTGTATGTGTGTGTATATAAGTGTATAAATGTGTAAATATATAGATATGTCTATTTTTTATAAGGGTAACGGGCCCCATTCAGAAGGCTGCTATGGTTGCCCAGCTTCATTTTATAAACAGCTGGGGGAAAATAAAAGCTGAGATCTGATTGGTTGCCACGAGTAACAAGAACAGTTCTGCTCTCAGATACTTGTGATAAATCTCCCCCATACTATATAGAATATAACTTAGGTCAGTAGCATTCACTCTAAAAATGTTTTTCTACACTATTGCTAACATTAAATCATAGTTCCTTGAGTCCACCATTATAGTGACACATGACGAATTTAGTGCTCAGACGACTATATGTCAAGACTGTCCACTAAGTAATCCAGTTATTATTGACATGCTTAGCTCCTTGCTTCTATGACACAGTATCACTAGGCTACAGGGTGAAGTCAGCAGATCCATCACCATGGCTTTGTGAGGACAGCTAAGACACAGAGCTACTTGTACAGTGATTGTTCAATATGAACAAATAAATATTTCTGTATCATATGCTAAAATCTCACTCAATCAATAAGTGACTAGAGGCAAGTTGAAAGCTCAGAATCATTCATATAGAACAATGTTTTCACATTTATTATTTCTGTCTTTTATTCAACTGAAATTGTAAGTAGGTGGCAAAGCAAAATAATATCATAATCATAAAATGTGCTGCAAAACAAAGTTATTAGAAAAAAAGCTTTAATATAGTAATCTAAAATCAAGTATGCAGGGGCATGGTTTCTTAAAAGTGCCCTGATGCCGTGTTCACAAGTTGATACTAACGCAACTACTCCTATTAAGATTTGATCACATCAGCTTAAGAGTGGGTTTGCCCACAAAAGAAAATTCTCAGATTTCAATCCCCTAGTGATGTTAACACAATAACGACCATTTTTACCCCTTACATTACAATTATACTCAGTGTTATTGCTGTTTTAGCTCCTATCACTCCCTAGGCTGGTCAGTGCAAAATTCCAGGGTGTTGGTGGGGCCTCTCTAAGCAGGCACATTATTATCTATCTCCTTCTATGAGCTGACAATGTGTTTATATTATCAGGGTACAGGTATTTATACACTTTCATCTGACATTTTACTTATATGACACATAGAAAGAGATGAGACAGATCAGAGATGTATGAGATGCATGAGATTACACATACACTAGCATACAAAGGCTGATAGACGGAGGCTGACAGACTTTTAAACTATTACACTGTGAGCTCTGCTACATCTCATAGAACAGATATGTGCATGCCTCCCCTTTCCCCCAGATCACTTACCTCCTTTTAGTATGTAGTTTGCATCAGTGAGTGCCTGTGAGCTCCATGCATGGGGCGTGGCTACAGCCACACAGCAAAGAGAGACAGAAATCTCAGCTCCACAATCTCACACAGAAATCCAAGATGTCGGCCGACCCTAAGTCAGAAGTTACAGGGTCGTGTCAAGGGGCAACTGAAATTGTGTACACCAGGACTGATAGAGACAGGTTGGACTTATATCTGTGAAATGCTGCATTTTTGTTAATAACATTGAATTAGAGAATGTGTTATTTTGTTATCCTGAGTACATATAAGAAACTTGTCTTCGTGGGAATACTCCTTTAAGCCCTTAGTGACCAGTAATATTTGTTTTTATTATGGTCAATTAAAGGGGTTTGCCCATGAAAGACAATTCTCCTATTTCAATCCCCTAGTAATGTAACTCCTTACTTTACAATTTTACAATATACTGTAATTTAACTTTTTATATATTGTGGTACTTTATACAGTAAGTCTCATAATGGAACTAAAAAATATGACAGACAGGAAAATCATAGAGCCACCTATCTCCCATGGACAGGATGTTAGTGGGGGCAGACAGAGACACAGGTGATGGGTGTTGACTTGCTGCATCCAAGTTACTTTATTTGGGAATACCCTCATAGGCTAAAACACAACATAGCAGTACACATGTTGCCATATTAGTTTTTACTTTTAAAACTAATGATGAAAATAGTCAAGCAATGGGGGAGTGTCTTGCTAAGAGTCTCAGATAAGATGACATTCATATGGTTGTCAAATGGGTATACTTAAGAGAAGTCAAATGACCTAGCACAGATACATGGCAATAACTGTATTCAAATAAGCATTTTTGTGCATCCATTCCCAAAAATCAAAATAATAAATGATCAAAAATTCACACACAGTCCGATTGTGGAGCAGCACAGCGAGTATGGTGGATCAATCCCAAAAGTAGGTGCACGTCTCCACTTTACCGTATAAACTCGTGTATAAGCCGAGTTTTTCAGCACAAAAAATGTGCTGAAAAACCTCACCGCGGCTTATACATGAGTCAATAAAAAAACTAAACTTACATACTAGCCTTCCAGGGCCTCCAATGCTTGGGGTGGCTCCCCGATACTCAGCGCAGCTCCTCTTCTGTCTTCTCTGCGATGGTCTGGTCCCCATGGCTCCTCTTCCGTCTGCTATAACAACCGGCAGAGCACCATGTGCTCTGCCCGCTGGCGAACAATATGATGCGCCCTCTGATGACTACATATTGGGGCAGATTTATCAAGTATCTGAAAGTCAGAATATTTCCAGTTGCCCATGGCAACCAATCACAGCTCAGCTTTCATTTTACCAGTGCTCATGAATATTTTAAAGGGGAGCTGTGATTGGTTGCCACGGGCAACTGGAAATATTCTGACTTTCAGACACTTAATAAATCTGCCCCAACGTGCGACAGCCGGCAGAGTGCATGGCAGCATCTCTGCTGGCTGTTACTGCAGAGAAAAGACAGAAGAGGAGCCGCAGGGACCGGAGCATCGGGACCATCCGAAGGTGATTATGTAAGTTATTTTTTTATTGTCTCGTGTATAAGCCAATGTGATTTTTTTCAGCACATTTTTTTTTGCTGAAAAACTCGGCTTATACACAAGTATATATGGGAAAGTGGAGACTTGCACCTACTTTTGGGCTTGATCCACCATAATCGCTGTGCTGCTTCACAAACGGACTGTGTGCGAATTTTTGATCATTTATTATTTTGATTTTTGGGAATGGATGCACAAAAATTCTGGGCAAACTGGGGGCTGGCTGGCTACTAAAGGGGGCTGGCTTGCTACTAAAGGAGGCTTGCTGGTTATATACTACAAGAGGATGGCTGTTTACTGAAAAGGGCAGGCTGTATACCACTGGGGGCTTTCTGGCTATATACTGGGAGGCTGTGACCAATGCACTTCGCACCCTCGGCTTACACTCAAGCAAATAGGATTTCCCAGTTTTTGGTGGTAAAATTAGTGGCCTCGGTTTAGACTTGGGTCAGCTTATACTCGAGTATACACAGTATATTGCCATGGGTGAATAAAATCACTTTGAATTCACCTGAATCCTGCCTCATCATATGTTAATTGGAATATTGATCAGTAATTTATATGTAGAAAAAAATTATACCCAAAAACCACATATTGTTTCAAAAATTATATTTTTTCTGGCTGGCACAGAAACATTTTCCTTTTTGTAGAAAGTGATTTCATACTCTACCATCAAAATCAAGCTTGATAACCTTCTTATATTTGTTATCTATGGCCACCTTGCTTCTAAAATCAACTTTTGAAATTATTCAAATAAGTCTGAAAGGCTACTGGGATGGTACCTAAAGCCCCTTCATGCTGAAGATTCACAGACTGTTATGCTTTACAAGGAGGTTACATCAAGCAGTGGGGTAAATGCTAAGGTTACAGAGGGGGAGGGGGAGACATCTTATAATCTTATCAGCCTGTAGACAGTTATCTTATCTTTCACCACACAGTGAACACTGCATACACAAAGCTAAACATATATGACATCTCTGTAATCATACTGACCCACAGAAAGTTTTAGCATGCTAATAATATTTGTCTGATGACTAGCACAACATTTTTGATATGTTTCAATATATTTGTTGTGATATATTGATCATAAAAATGGCTCCGTTAAAAAATACAATTATATTTACAAAAAACAATTCCTCATATACCTATGTTGACATAAAAATTGAACAGTAAGATTTGCTATGTAGCGAGGATGGAATAAAGAAAATAAATGCTGGGTTCTTAAGACCCAAATAGATCTGGTTCTGAAAGCATTAGTTTAACTGGATCTCAATATATAGATATTTCGGTTTTTATGCATGTACATAATTCTTTTCCAAGCTTGACACTCACATCCCTGTAGAAATTAATACATATGCATTGCAAGAACTGGGAATTTTTTGTTGTTTCTTTTCACTTAACTCATAAATAAAGGAAAAGTCAGTGTAAATTACATTTTTTCCGTGTACTGGGAATCCTGCATATTCTGCCAACAAATATTTTCTGATTATTTTAGCAAATTCGTTTATTTTTTTACAAACCAGTTCACAAAAGAGATGGGTTTCTGCTAAATTATATTTAAAAGGTAGTGTTTCTGGTATTTTGGGAGGCATTGGCAGAAAGAAATGAGGCTATTAATCTACAGTTTCATGGCTGTAGCTTATTCTGCCAGCCAACTTTTCCATTCTTTGCTTCTAAAACTTTTAATTATGTCTTTTCATCATCAAAGCGGCTTAAAGTGAACCTGGAATGTTATGCTTAAAGTGAACCAGGAATGTCATGTTTAGCTGGTGAAAGTTTCCAATAGCCTCTGTTGTGCTGATTTTAAAAATGTAAGCATTTTGAATCATTTCAGTAGTTTATATACAGTGGGCACAGCACACTCTGCCATAAAGCCCTGACTGTTAGAGGGCTCCAGTGATAGTTGAATTTGTGAAACTTTTGCCCATCTCCCTACAGTATCTCTGGAGATAAGCCACAGTATTTTTCTTTACATCTGAGAAACAAAACAAAAGGGGCGGGACTAGAACTCCTTAAATATATATGGTCAGGGTCAAAAGTCATACACAAACAAACCAATAATATATTCAAAAGAAGAAAGAGGTATGCTATTAGACCCAAATTCAAAGTATAAACAAATTTATTTGTACCGTGGTACACCACAACACTAAAACACATATAAAAACATTTAAAAAGTGTGGAAAACACACAAACACAATGCAGCAGGAAGACCTAGCATATGGTGATGCTGGTCCTCCCGGCAGCCACCAGCTCCCCCTACTCTCAGCAACCTCTCCTAACTACATGTATATCACAACAGTATAAACTTTGTGCCCCAGCTTACATGTGCCCCAGCTTCCCCTAACCTCTCCTTGGTTTGGATCCTTTACATGACAGGTAGATACCCTTATTGACCTATCAGCATTTTTTCATACTATTTATTTTCAAATAGCGATTTATCTCTATTGTCAATTGAGTACTTCATACCTTCATATAGTTGTTTGTTTGTGGTTTGCTATCTTGGTTTTATGTATTGCCATCATTTTTCAGTTTATACTGTTGTAATATACATGTAGTTAGGAGAGGTGGCTGGGAGTAGGGGGAGCTGGTGGCTGCCGGGAGGACCAGCATCACCATATGCTAGGTCTTCCTGCTGCATTGTGTTCGTGTGTTTTCCACACTTTTTAAATGTTTTTATATGTGTTTTAGTGTTGTGGTGTACCACGGTACAAATACATTTGTTTATACTTTGAATTTGGGTCTTATAGCATACTTCTTTCTTCTTTTAAATATATTATTTTTTTCTTTACATCTCTCAACAAGGCTCTTCTTCCACAATTGCTAAGTTTTGCAGGACCACCAGGTCATGGAAGAGCAGTGATCGTCCAATAATTCTTCCCTTAAGGATTATGGAGGCCACTGTGCTCTTAGGAACCTTGAGCGCTGCGGAAATTCTTTTGTAACCTTGTCCAGATCTGTGCCTTGCCACAATTCTGTCTCTGAGCGTCTTGGGCTTTTCCTGAGGGTGCGGTCACACGTTGCAGTTAAAACTGCATTGCAATCCAATCAGTTTAATTAAAGACAGCAGGACTCCAGTGAAGGAGTAAAATCATCTCAAGGAGGATCATAAGGAAATATACAGCATGTGAGTTAAATATGAGTGTCACAGCAAAGGGTCTGAATACTTATGGCCATGTTGAATGTTATTTAATAAATTAGAAAAAATATCTACATTTCTGTTTTTTTCTTTCAAGATGGTGTATAGAGTGTATATTATTGAGCAAAAAAAGAAACTTTTTTTATCTTACCAAATGGCTGCAATAAAATTAAAAAACAAAAATGTGAAAATTTTTAAGGGGTCTGCACATTTTCTGTACCCATTGTAAGTTTAATTCATATTAACTGGTTTCCCATATTTGGTGAGTCCCAGGTGAGGGGAAGCTGCAGCCTGTGTGTGCCTGCGTCACCTCATGCATTCTTCATCTCCTTCTCATCATTCCTCTCCCTACCCTGCCTGCTCAGTGCACATGACAGGAAAATCACCATAGTATAATCTATTGAAACCTGTCAACAGCTAAAAATGACATTCCAGGTTTTTTTTTACAATGTATTGATATTTTTTTTCAAGAGATTGAGAAATAAAAACATGTTCTAATAAAGTTATATAGACTTTTTATGAAAACTAAAATAACATAAAAATGTCCTTTTCTTTTTTTATATACTTTATTATTATTTTTCATTTAAACTATCACAGTGGCACCACATAGAGTGTCATTTCTTGACTCTTGAATCCTAGGACTTTTCTCCATATAAATCCTAGCTTGTTTTCTGCAGAGTGAGCTGAAGCTTTTCATCTTATGATGCACACATCTAGGTATGTTCAATCAAGAGAATGGGTAACAAAGTACACATCTAGGGTTAGAGAGTAAGTCCTCTTGCACATAATTATTTTCTGTCAAATGCTACAGCAGGTTTTTTACAGCTGTCTCACAGCTCCATGTGTTGCTATGGGCTCATGCTCACTGCTGAGGATTCCTTAGTTCCATGTCCGAGCCTAGTGGCCATTTTCTTGGTTTGGCTGGCCTAGCTCAATCACTGGCTTCCTGGAAAAGACATATTACACACTTAACACACAAACCAACTTTGCGGACATACAGCCATGACACGGGTAAAATACAGGTTACACACCACATACAAACACAGACATTACAGGCGCAGATTACTGACATAAAAAGAAAATTAGAGTGCGCAGGCAGCTTAAGAGATCTCCTTACGAAGATATTGACAATTGAGGTCACCTTGTAGGTGTGTGGAGACTTAAATTAGTAGATCCAGACAGAAACACTGCCAGGTTGGACCTGTTTATACCCCGCCACTTACAATTCGAGAACCTTTCCTCAAAATTCTTACTTATAGACTGAGCTCTCACCAAACAAGTCAGGTATTAGCAGACACCTGACTTTAACAGCTCCATTTGATTCTGGCAACTTTCACAGCAGTTAACCTTAAGCAGCGGAAACACGCTTTCCCCTTCATATTGCCAACATGATGTCATCGTAGGGCACCCATCAGCTGGTATGGTAGCATGGAGTTTCCTAGAATTTCCTAGGATTTTCATGAATCCTGATCTGTAATAGTCTGCCAGACCAGACACAGATACAGTAGTACTGCAGAATAAATAAATTATAGAAAGATTAAAATACCCCACCTCTTTCTCCTTTCCAGCATGTTTCAAAATAACCCCCATTCTCTTTTCTAACAAAACATGTTATATACTCAAAGTCTAAAAATATAAAAATGATTATCCCATGAATGTCGTGAAGGCTTTAACGGAAAATAGCTCTGAAACATGACTTTTTCACCGATTTTCCACTGATAAATATTTGAATAAAAAGTGATCAAAGGGACATATAGGTGCAAAATACTATCAATAAAAACATTAGCTTGCCAAACAAAAAATTGCACAGATCCGTACACCAAAGTATGTAAAAAGTATGATTCATAATTACACTAGGAATTACAATTTGTCCCACAAATAACAAGCCCTCATATGTGTAAACTGCAAAAGAAACTGAAGAAAAGGGCTCATAAGTCTTAAAGCATTCCTCACCTAAGTTCATTCAAAAGTTTTTTCCTTAGGCCTCTTTCACACTTGCGTTTTTCACGCGCGTTTTCTGCGCGTGCTTTTGACACGCAGAACTTGCATTGCACTCTGACCCATTGTAACCAATGGGTCTTTGCAGACTTGCATTCTTTATCACGCACACACGCGCGTTTTTTTTAACGCACGGTTAAATCTCGACATGCTCTACTTTTGCAAGTCACGCGCGTGAAAAACGCACCATACAAGACTATGGAGATGCATCAAAAACGCATTGCACTCTGAGACACTTGCAAGTGCAATGCAAGTGCAATGCGTTTTTCACGCATCAATTGCAATAGAAAAGATAGAGCTCAGCCCTGAGTCCATTGAAATTGCATCAAAAACGCGCGTGAAAAACTGAGACACTGAACAAACTCTGACTGAAAACTGATTGCACTCTGATGCAAAATGTGCGTTGTTCACTGACCAAACCCTGATCTCACCCTGATCAAACTCTGACGTGATCTTCAACGCAAGTGTGGAAGGGGCCTTAGGTTTGTATTTATAATGTGATTTTTTTTCCTTTTTTTCACCATTTTTACTGCATTTGGAATTTTTTTTCCTGCTGCCCAGTATATGGCATGGAATATTAAATACCATGACTATGAAGTGCAATTGTTAAGCAGAAAACAAGCCGTCATACAGCTCTTTTCATGGAAAAATAAAAAATGTATAGATTTTTGAAGGTGGGGAGTAAAAGTGGAAACGCAAAAATGAAAAAGGGCCTCAGCGTTAAGGGGTTAAACTGTTGCACACTGCTATCTCCTTCCCTATCCATAGGACTTCCATGTAAGCTGATAAATCTGTGAGTTTTGGAACTCTGTACTAATTACAATGTTACTTAAAATAAGTAAATGGTAAATTCCTATGTTAGAACAAATTACAATTCTTACATACAGTTGCACTACTGATGCTACACTCTAGAGAGTGTAAAAAGTCTCTTGACATCCAGTACAAAGAATGTAGCAAAAAGTATATATATTTTTGGAAGTATCCATTAAAAATAATTTTTTTTAATATAATTCATAATACAATAAGAGGTCATTTGGAGAACTACCAAGTTTGTAGAAATTAACAACTTTGCTATTTGGTCATTTCTGGCCTTTAGAGATATATTCAGCCAGAGGAATAAGCTGCACAGAATATAGAAATGAGACTTTTTTAATGGGAGAATTTGAGTTATTTCAAAGACACATTAATGTTACAGTAAAATGGAAATCTTGTTATCTGTTACTCATCATAGGTAATGTACTATGATATGACCTGTAATAATACCACTGGAAAGACCGCCAGGGTAGGACAGTGAAAACCATGTATGCTTTGACATCTTTACATCACATGCAATTAAGATCTTAGAAATAGAGGGCTCTGAACCCTAGTTCTCGGTATAGTATAAATAGGAGTGAACATTTCTGATCTTTTTGACCTTATTGAAGGCTACTCATGTGGAAAATCCATTTTCCATTCTTTCTCTAGTAACTTTAATTATCATCGCTATTGATTTAAAAGGATTTCCAGGCCAGACTAACATTCCTTTCAAGTACATGATGCTATGGAGTCTAGTAATTGAGAGCCTGTGATATAATAACCAAATCATCAGTTTTCAGTGTATTTCCGAGGCAGACAGAGAATGAAAGCTTAGCAGCATAAGCCTTTGATACAAATGTATCACCAGTAGGAGATCCTCTTCCATCTTTTGGTTTCCATATTTGAAAGTAGTACAAAAAATTCCACAAAAACTATAACAACAATAAAATATCTTTCACAGAATTCTTATATTTCTAGCATTTGTTTTCTGTAGAGTTTTACTTTCAAGGACTTGTCAACCTTTGAAATGGCAAGTTTTTTTCACCTTTACAGCTAATATTATACTAACACGAACAATTCTGCAAATACAATACATGAATGTACTGTACATCTTCAATTATTCATAAGAAATTTAGTTTAGCGTGAGAACACAGGAGGATGATTACACAATCAAAATCAGTTACTACAAACCACAGTCTAGTAAAAAAAAAAAAAAAGATTATGGTAACCATTTAATGTGTTGTCAGTTAAATCCTGTCAACGGGAAGCAATAATTGTCATATTTCACACTTATAATGTGGATATATGTGGTTATGTTAAAATGAACCTGAAAAACGAAATGAATGTGTATGTAAACAAACATTTGTTGGGGCGGCACAGTGGCTTAGTGGTTAGCATTTCAGCCTTGCAGCGCTGGTTCAAGTCCCTGGGTCAACATCTGCAAAGAGTTTGTATGTTCTCTCCGTGTTTGCGTGGGTGTCCTCCAGTTTCCTCCCACACTCCAAAACATTCTGGTAGGTTGATTAGATTGTGAACCCCATTGGAGACAGGAACCGGTTTGGCAAGTTCTGTGCAGCACTGCGTAATCTTTGTGCGGTATGTAATCTGTGTGCGCTATATAAATAACAGAAAAAAATAAATAATTAGTAATTTGTACTTTTGTATTTGTAGTTGTAGTTGATTGACACAAAAGGCATTATTATTAAAAACAGTGGACTTTTCTCCAACTTCTTTGTGTTCTGACAAGGTTTGGTTCACCAGAGCCTGCCACAAAGCAGGATTGTCTTTCTGCGGCGTGGTGCCACCAGGTCATTCCACAGGTGCAACTTGCCCATGGTGGCAGCCAAGGTAGAGGTACAGAATCACTAGGCAGTCTCATGCTTAGGAACAGGCAGATGGTCAAAGCAGACGGCAATGATGCAAAGTCAGGGATGGAGCAGGAGGTCAAGGCTGGCAGTGAAGGAGCAAAGTCAGGGTCAGGTCCGGGGTCACAACGGGATGTCAGAAGATGGGTAATACTCACAGAGGGAAGCTTTCTCGGCGGCTTAAAGCTCAAAGATCCGGTGGGGGCTGCTGGGAGAAGGCGGCTTTTCAGTAATCCCAAGCCATTAAATCTGTGAATGCTGGCGTGCGTGCCCTAGAGAGCAAGAAAGCATGCGCTGGCCAGCCGGGACGGGAGCGGGAGCATGGAGAGGTAAGTGACGGGGCGCCACCACAGAGAGGGGCTTGGGAGTGCCTGCGGTCCGAGATGTGGCATGTGACATGTTCTAGCTTATGTGTGACAGTCAGAGACCCTAAGGTCTATTGCCCACAAGTAAGTGTGATGCGATTTACAACGTCTGGCCTAAACACTCAAAGACGGGAAATGGAGTGACACGATAAGTTCAGTTCTGGTCTCTAAGTGTTCAGGCAAGCTTGTGATGTGAGTCAATAGCGTAACACTCACTCATGGGCAATAGGCCCTAGGGTGCAGCAAGACGGATTACACAGTTACAGTGAAACGCTGTAAAAAGTCAAAAGCTGTGAAGTGGAGATTTGCCTTTTTGCATTGTGTCATTGCATTTTTTTTTTAGCAATGGGTCTCTTTAACTGCATCTAAATAGTACATTCCAAATTCAACATACATATGTTATATTGTATTTTCAGGACTCATTGATGGAGAACACTTTGATGATCTTTGGAGTATGCAGTGCGACCATAGAAACAGCATTATTGCACTGCTGTTTTTCTCTTAAAAAGCCGACTTGAGTATAAGTTAAGGCACCAAATTTTACCACTAAAAACTAGGAAAACCTTTTGACTCGAGTATAAGCCGAGGGTGAGAAATGGATTTGTCACAGCCTCCCAGTATATAGCCAGCAAGCCCCCAGTAGTATATAACCAGCCCCCTGTAGTATATAGCTAATATATAAGATTGCTGGGTTGTGTTCAGCTTCCACCACGTGCACACGCTAGGTCCAGGAGAGCACGGATACTCAATCCAGCTGAGGTTCAACAGGCATACAAACAGGTGCGGTCCAGCTTCAATCCAAAGGAGACTTGGCTTGTTATTAAAACTTATTCATTTTATTTGAATGAAGTTAAAAAGTGGACATACAGCCAAAAAGTATCTCAAAGGGGGACAATCCCATCTTTCTGTTGAAGGTGATCCTGACTGAATAGTGGGCAGCAGGAAGGCACTCGGGCCATGGTTTCCCTGTTACTTCCATGGCCTTCCGGATCTCTAACTTAAGAGTGCCGTTTTGTCTCTCAACCCTACCACTAGCTTGGGAAGGGTAAGGGGTGTGTAAGATCTGCTCTACACCCATCGGGATAGAACTTCATTCAAATAAAATGAAAACGTTTTAATAACAAGCCAAGTTAAATGAAGTTAAAAAGTGGACATTCATCGGGATAGTCCTAGGTCTATCTGGATGTATGTCCACTTTTTAACTTCATTCAAATAAAATGAACAAGTTTTAATAACAAGCCAAGTCTCCTTTGGATTGAAGCCGGACCGCACCTGTTAGTATATAGCTAATCCCTATTAGTATATTGCCAACCAGTCCCCTGTAACATATGATAAGGTGATAAGATAATGATCTCTAATCTCCTATTTTTAGTAAAACATGAGTGCAAGGAATGACTGAGACAACTGCTGATTCCAGTCTCGTTCATACTACCACCCTGGGTAAATCAGCACTGCGCAAGGTTTATTTGTTTCACAAGTCTATATAGTAAAGTAGAAAAAAAGTAGAAGAGGAAGAGTGTACAAAGCATAACAAATCAGGCATCCTGGATTGTGTAGTCTCTTGATTGGAGAGTTTCCTGCTGTCTCACGCTCAAGTCACCATAAGGTTGTACATAGAATTCCTGAAATTTTCCAGTCTCGAGGTTTTAGGATGCTGGCGCCATCCTTATTTCATTTTCTATTACAGTACATTTTAGGAAAATAAGACAAGTAGAAATGACAGTATTTGATCTATCAGCTAGGTTTTCCTTAACAGTCCCCCCTAAATCCTGGAATTTCTCTCAGCTACTCTTAGTCTAGAAAGACCTACAGATCTCCTATGGTGGTCTCTGTCCGGATCTGAAAAGGAATCAGAAACATTTTTGCGGACCTTTTCAAAGGCCTGGCTCAACTGTATGGCATATTCCACTTGGTTTCCCTACTTCCCTACAGGGTCTGTGGGAAGTAGGGGCCTAGTCTCCGTGTACAGCCAAAAAGTATCTCAAAGGGGGACAACAATCCCCCTTTCAACATCTTTCTGTTGAAGGTGGTCCGGACTGAATAGTGGGCAGCAGGAAGGCACTCGGGCCATGGTTTCCCTGTTACTTCCATGGCTTCCGGATCTCTAACTTAAGAATGTCATTTTGTCTCTCAACCCTACCACTAGCTTGGGAAGGGTAAGGGGTGTGTAAGATCCGCTCTACACCCAGGAGGGACAAGGTTTCAGTCTTTAGCTGTCCAGTGAATTCAGTTCTGCGACTGGAGTCCATGGTCTCTGGGAGTCCAAAACCTGCAGAAAATCTCACTCACCAACTTCCTGGCTGCAGCTCTGGCAGTAGCCTTGGTCGTGGAAAAAGCTTCTGGCCAACCTGGAAAAAGATCAATGCACACAAGAACGTATTCCTTCGTACCACTTTTTGGTAGCTAGATAGAATCCATCTGCAGTCTTTGGAAGGGATACAGCAGCTTGGGTGTCACCTACTGTGGGGTCTTTACCACCTTACCTGGGTTTTGGCGGCCACAGATTATACAGGCTTTTACTAGTCTAGTGACAGGGGTAGTAATGCCCAGTGAAAACCACTGGTGGTTTATGAGCACTAGCATGGCCATTTTGGATGTGTGTGTCCGTGGGCTACTTGACTTACTGTTTGGTGCAGGGCTCTGGGCAGGCACACCCTCTCTCCCAGCATCAAGGTCCCATCGGCATCTGGGCTCTAGCTTTCCTTCACATTTCCTGTTCTTCTGATGACACTTGGGACACCAGGGACTGGAACACCTGTGGATCAAATTATTTAACTCAGAACTCACCATTGAGACTACAGCACAGTCTCTGGGTTCCATCTGTGCGGCTGCCTTCGCCACCCTGACAGCCACATACTTGCCCTTGGCTTGTGGAGTTACCAAATTATGTGTGCTTTTACTTTTTTTATCCCCACCTCTGGTGGAAATAAGAGAGCATCCATGAGCTCTTTAATCAGTGTGCCATGCTTAAAGGGGGTCCCTGCAGAGTATAGATGTTTGCCCTTTTACCTTCCACCAGCTGTAGCGCCTCCTTGAGTGCCACCACTCCACCTCCTGCACTGACCTGTGTGGAGGGAGTGGTTCTGCTTTTACTATAAAGACAAAAATGTATACCTGCGCCAACCTATATGTACATAATACACTGCAGCAAGACAGTACTAGACTTTTCAGTTTCCACACCGGTAATAGCACATGTATGTTGATACAGGGTCTCATGAAGGAGACACTGACAGTCTCCGAAACGCGTAGGAAGTTTGTCCTTTTCTATTCCTCGTAGCATGGTGAGGTCACCCATCGGACCGTACCAGAACTGCCGGGGCTCTGCTACCCTATACAGGAAACATCACTGCGAACCTGCCTATGCTGGATACAAGTAAGATTTCTTGCAGAGAACGACTTGTAACATCACTCCTGGGATATTGAAACCTATGTAAGGAGCCATCACCCGCTGAACTTACAGCTGTATTCACGAAAACAGTAAGCTGGACATGATCGTTCACCTACAGGTACCTACACACATCTATTGGTTGGCGTGAATTACTTACATTCTCTTCTCAAACAACCATACTAGTTTGGTTTTGAGTTTGTGGTATCAACATACATGTGCTAGTACCATTGTGGAAATTGAATAGCCTAGTACTGTCTTGCTGCAGTGTGTTTTATACATATAGGTTGGCGCAGGTATACATTTTTGTTTTTATGTTTGTTCATAGAGTTACCTTATAAAATAACCTATTTTATAGTTGGGGTGCAGGTCACTGACTATTTATACCAGCGACACCACTCAGATTGTTAGCATCCCCGCTCCCACTTTGGCACCGAACCTATTGTAGATTTTGGTTCTGCTTTTACTACCTCATGTGCGCCACTGACCACTGCATAATGCAGTGTAGAACCATCTATCTTCTCCTGCAGACCTGGAACCATCTACAAGAAAAAAAATCAACATTTGGGTTAAACACCCTTCTTTCCCCTACTCAACATCAGGGTTTAACACCCTTTCCCCCTTCTGAATCCTGTATGACTGGTGACAGAACGGCAGGATTCAGGACTGTGCACCTTGTCAGTGTGATGTTCTGGGGCATCAGGAGTGCACACTGGAGTCTGAGCTGTCTGGCCATTACTCAGATACTTGGGTTGTAGCTCAGTAGCTACAGCATGAGGGGCTCTCCTCACGACTGAGTTTAACAGGCCACCATGTTCCTGGGCTAAAACACCTGTGGTGTGGCCTAGCTACTCTGCAAAACAAAACAAAAGGTTTGGCCAGTGGGTTGTGCCCAGGGCTGGGGCAGATAGGATTTGCCAGCTTAAGGCTGTGGAATGCATCAATTGCCTCCTAACTAAGGGCAAATGGGAAAAAGGCAATTCAGTCATCAAGGGGCAGCATCAAGCTGTAGGCAGCATACCTTATCCCAGGTCTGCAGTAGCTGGCCAGTCCTAGAAACATGTGAAGAGGCTTAGTGCCTCAGGGCAGGGGCATATTCTGGACTGCCATCTTTTTTTCCTCTGTCAGTTGTGTGCCTGTGGCTGAGAAGCAGTGGCCTAGGAAGACCATCTTCTCCTGACAGAACTGCAGTTTGTCTCCGGAAACTTTGCAACCCTTCTGGAACAGAAAACACATAAGGTCAATAGATGCATCCTGGCAAACCTGAAAAATAGAGGCAGAGAAACAGTAGGTCATCCACATACTGTAAAAGGACATCATCCAGTAAGGGGCTAGTTTTTCAATCTACTTCTTGTAGGGAATCTCCACCAGGGAATCTCCACCAGGTATACTGGAAAACTAAACTGGTAAAGGCAAATAGGTACTGGCAATCTCCATGTAGGGGCACAGGGAGGAAAACATTTGACAAATGAATAACAGCAATGGCATTCTTTGGGACTGCTGCCAGTGTGGGCTAGGGATTGCTGGTAATAGCTTCAGTACACTCATTGACAGCTTGGAGGTCATGGACCATCCTACTTGTATCCGGCTGTTCTTTCTTGGTCTTTTCCGTGACTGGGAATGGGTTAAATTATCACCGGGCTAACAGGGGACCTGAACTTCTCTCAGTCTCACTTTGGCAGTCGTCTGTGAAAGTACCGATCCTGGTCTCTGTTTCCCACTGGTTTCTGTAACAGTCTTGTCAGTCCCTCTGTACCTCAGTCTGGCAGAGATGTCTCTAGTCCGTTCTAACTGCTTACATCTCTGCTTTATCTCATCTAGACATATGGGATTCTCCCTTAACTATCTCTAGCCCAGTGTTTCGTGCAATCCATAAACGTCCAACGTCTCAAACAGAAGTCAGGTACACTTAGAAAAAGTGTTGGTGTTAAGTCACATAGGAAACAAAAGTAATAGATTATGTCATAGGGCTGGGGGGCTCTTTCATTGCTTGGCATCTAACTCTGTGGATTACGTGGTATAAACCGGGCATACTGCATTCTTGCATCACCAACAGTTGAATATGGAGAAATTCTGCTTTCCCTACACTTCAAGGTCACTGGTCTGTCAGTTCTGACAAAACGCAGATTCATCCCCCCTCGCTCTCCCTCGTTTACAAGGTTACCAACTTGTCTGCTCCGAGGTAACACAGAAGCAGGATTCCCAGCCAAAGCAGCCCAGATTTGGAGCCCCTGCAATCTCCCTTTTTTTTACAGATACACTTCTAAGGCACAGGATATTTATTTTTTGTCATCAGCAGAGTCAAATAACTTTTAACTGGACCATAATCAAACAAACAACTTTACACTCCAAGAATTATCTCAGCAGAAATCTGGAATTAGTGAAAACATTCACATCAGCCGGCAATTATTCCAGACATCTGTCAAGACTCTCCAAGGGTGCTCAGCTGCTAAACTACAACAAAAACCAGTTGTTTTCTACAACTATTATCCTCAACCAGGCTGCCAACAGAGTAGAGTCATAGGCAATTAACAGTTCTAAGATGGCCACCACTGAAGGATGATAGGGCATGTCATCTTCTCTAACCTCCAGGTACAGTGATGGAGTCTAACAGGGTGCTGGTCTGGATTCTAGACCCCCAAAAACTTTGAAATGTCCCTTATCGCCTGTCTCTTTCTTCAATTGGCACTCTAAAGGATTCTTATCACTCTGTCCTGGTCCGTCTGTCAAAGTCAGAGGCTATAAATGTCTGTCTGCAAATCTGATCAAGTTGTCTCACTTGTACATTCAAGAGATCATGACACATGCAAAACCTTCAAAAAGTTTATTACTTTTATTTTCATTGCAACGCTACCAGCCCTTATGTTCCATTATGTCAACTTTGCACTTTTCCATCAGTCCTACTTAACCAACTGTCCACCTACATGAAGTCAACCTTCTGTCTGTGCATCTTTCCCTTCCCTGCACTGAACTATCGCCAGTGTGCCAGTGGCTCCCTTTGAGTGGACGTTCTTTCTCTTCTGAAATCACAGCATAATGCAGCTGCTCACCAGCCTAAGGACTAACCTTCAAACTCATAGATCACCAGTTACAGACACCTAGCTCTCTGCGAGTCAGTTACAGAGACTTATCAGAAGGTCCCCCTCAACGATCTCACCCTTTTCCTAATATCTGTCAAAATCCCAGACACCTGTCCTATTTATTCAAAAGTAGAAGAGGAGAAGTATACAAAACATAACATCAGACATCCTGAATTGTGTAGTCTCTTGATTGGAGAGTTTCCTGCTGTCTCACGCTCACGTCACTATAAGGTTGTACATAGAATTCCTGAAATTCTCCAGTTTCGAGGTTTTAGGATGCTGGCGCCATCTTCAGTTCATTTTAAATTAAAGTACTTTTTAGAAAAATAAGACAAGTAGAAATGACAGGATTTGATGTATCAGCTAGGGTTTCCCTTAACATTTAATAGCCAACCCCCTTTAGTATATAACCAGCCAGTCCCTTTAGTATATAGTCAGCCCAGTGTAGTATATCCAACCCCCAGTTTGCCCAGCACATAAAAAAATAAACTTACATACTCACCTTATGGCTCCCCTGATACTCATCATCTGATGCGCCCGTTCCCGCAGATTCTCTTCTTTCTTCTCTCTGCTATAACAGCTGGCGGAGACCGTCCATGTGCTCTGTTGGCCGGCGCACACTATGACGTAATCAGCTGCGACACTGTCGCATTATAGTGTGCACGGGCAATCAGACCACATGGCCGCGGCTCTCTGGGCTAATACAATAGAGAGAAGAAAAGAGAGGAGCCGCAGGGAGCCACACGGACCATTGGGGAGCCGCACCAAGCATCACAGAACCACGAGGAGCATCGGGGGGCGCCAGAAGGTAAATATTTAAGTTTATTTTTCATTGACTTGTGTATAAGCCAAGGTAGAACTAGACCAGTCTTGTGTAGTGAAACATTAATCACTGTGCCTTATGCTAGATGAATAATCTGTTGCAGTATACGACTGTTTAGTTATACTATTATTATCCTATTAGTCAGTCTAGTTTGCTACATCGCAATAGTAATTTTTTTGGCTTGCTTTTTCCCTGCAAGGCCATGCCCGCTTTTTGATTCGAGTAGGTAAAGTGTCTAAAATGATCTCAAAGTGCAAGGAATTTTAGAACATTTTTTCTTCTAAAATATGGGACAGACAGCTTGATACATACGCTGTTGACCCATATAGTATCATTTCCCGTGGATAGTTATCCCAAAAAAACTAGAAAGATAAAAAGAGGAAAGTAAAAAATTTATAAAGTGGAAAACTTATCATGAGGGAAACTTATTCTGTTAGAAAGTACAATCAGGGTTTTTTTTTCTTCTAAATTACCCATAAATAATGATGGGTTCACCCACCATAAGTGAGGTCAGTATTTTGCTTCCGTTTTTGTAAGCCAAATCCAACAATGCATTCTACAGATAAAGTATTATGGGAAGATTTGTACATCTTCTTTGTTTAGAGTATTTGTAAGTAACAAATACTTACTAAGAAGTCAGCCAAATAAAAAGTTACGCTGAGGCTGTTAAACCACAAACACACTTAAAAATGTCATAAAGACCCTCTGGGATCCCTGGCTCACCTTTAGGCAATCGCCTGAGTTCAATACCTTTTTATAATTTTGCTTACTCATTCTATTTACATCCAGATTGCTCTAGTTGATGACTAGCTTTACTCTTTTCCCACCCCCCTTTGTCTATTTTCGACCCCCCTATTTCTTACTAGTTTTCCCCCCTGTTAGTAATATAGCTATTTAAAAACCTTGTAATTGACATTGTTAACTGTCTTGTTCATACATATATGACTTATCATTGGCCTCACTACGCTTGTGATATATGTATACACTCACCGGCCACTTTATTAGGTACACCATGCTAGTAACGGAATGGACCCCTTTTGCCTTCAGAAGAATGCCTCAATTCTTCGTGGCATAGATTCTACAAGGTACTGGAGACATTCCTCAGAGATTTTGGTCGCATATTGACATGATGGCATCACACAGTTGCCGCAGATTTGTCGGCTGCACATCCATGATTGCGATCTCCCGTTCCACCACATCCCAAAGATGCTCTATGATTGAGATCTGGAGATCGTGGAGGCCATTTGAGTAGGTGAACTCCTTGTCATGTTACAGAAACCAGTCTGAGATGATTCCAGCTTTATGAATGCGCATTATCCTGCTGAAAGTAGCCATGATGTTGGGTACAGTGTGGTCATAAAGGGAGGACAGGTCAGCAACATACTCAGGTAGGCTGTGGCGTTGCAACGATGCTCATTGGTACCAGGGGCCCAAAGAGTGCAAAGAAAATATTCCCACACCATGCCATCACCACACACAAGCCTGAACCGTGTGTAACAAGGCAGGATGGATCCATGCTTCATGTGTTGACGCCCAAATTCTGACCCTACCATCCGTGTCGCAGCAGAAATCGAGATCATCAGACCAGGCAACGTTTTTCCACACTTCTACTGTACAATATTCGATGAGATTGTGCAAATTGTAGCCTCAGTTTCCTGTTCTAAGCTGAAAGGAGTGGTAGGGCAGAAGAGCATCTGAACGCACAGTAACCTCGAACTTTGAGGCAGATGGGCTACAGCAGAAGACAAGAAGACCACCGGGTGCCATCCTTTCAGCTAAGAACAGGAAACTAGGCTACAATTTGCACAGTCATCGAAATTGGACAGTAGAAGATTGGGAAAAACGTGCTGGTCTGATGAGTCCGATTTTGCTGCGACATTCGGATGGTAGGGTCAGAATTTGGGCGTCAACAAAAGTGAAAGCATGGATCCATCCTGCCTTGTATCAACGGTTCAGGCTGGTGGTGTCATGGTGTGGGGATATTTTTTGGCACTCTTTGGGCCCTGTTGTACCAAGTGAGCATCTTGAACCCACAGCCTACCTGAGTATTGTGCTGGACCATGTCCATCCCTTATGACCACAATGTACCCAACATCTGATGGCTACTTTCAGCAGGATAAGCACCATGTAATAAAGCTGGAATCATCTCAGACTGGTTTCTTGAACATGACAAGTTCACTAACCCACCAAATGGCTCCACAGTCACCAATCTCAATCCAATAGAGCATCTTTGGGATGTGGTGGAACGGGAGATTCGCATCATGGATGTGCGGCCGACAAATCTGCGGCAACGTGTGTGATGCCATCATGTCAATATGGACCAAAATTCTGAGGAATGCTTCCGCTCCCCTTGTTGAATTTATGCCACGAAGAATTGAGGCAGTTCTGAAGGCAAAAGGGGGTCCAACCGTTACTAGCATGGTGTACCTAATAAAGTGGCCGATGAGTGTAGTATATTGTTAGCAAATTTGTGCCACTATATACTGTAAGCAATGCAAAATAAGTAGAGAATATGGCAACATCTTGCTTCGACTTATCCTCTTAATATTTAAAGTGTTAGTGAATAGACCAGTGCGGATATAGACTCAATAGTTATATTTTGCACCAGATAACTCATGCTGGATGATATATCTGGGGTAGTTATTTAACTGCTATTAGTTGGTCTAGTTTAGGACTGAATTTTCTGGCGCACTTACTGAATTTTCTTGCTAAATTACTACATTTTACAAAAACAGATGAATGGGGAGGAGATAATTCACCCCAGTATTCTTCATACTGATTGAAACATCTGGCTATCTTCTAGTCCAAATATGAAACTGGCAGCCAAACATGATGAAATCCCATTACACCGAATTTGAGATGCTAAGGCACTCATTAGAATTAAAATATAAGCAAATTTTGGAAACTATTGCACAATAAGTAGAGTTTTAGCAGTAGTTTTATAAACATTTGGGAGTCCTACTAGAATAATTTCCATCTGTTATGTATCAAATTATAATATCTTAACATTCACAGTCTTTAAGGGAAATAATATTTGAAAGGAATAATTAAATCCCACCAGTACTGTACAGTACAGTTTGGCATGTGCAATGCCAAATCTCCAAATATTAACTCGCAATGTATTCGTATAGACTCTGGACCTTTTACAGAGCAGAAGGACTAGAAATCAATATGCAAGAAATGTTGACAGCAAATAAATATGTCATTATATTTTGTGAAATTCTTTATATAGAGTAAATCTGTTATTTGTTCTCAAAATGGAGAGAGGAAGCCAATTAAGTGTCTATTTCCTTAAGAAAAAAGGTAGAAATAGAAATAACATGATATTCAAAATAATATACTTTGCATCCTCTTAACACGTTCTTCACATAGTAAAGTCTAATGTTTGCAACTTCTATCTGATAAAGAGTTTCCAAATTTTTTCTTAGAAAAATCTTTAGCAATGCAAAAAATATGTTTTGTGTTTTTGTTGTATAAAAGTATATAGTCATTTTTAAGGTGCCCAGAACATGTTCTTGTCTATATGCATACACCTATACTCGTCAGAGTTTTTAATTATAGACTTTTTAAACTGTCAAGAACATTGAACAGATGAAATTCGACAATGAGTGGTCATTTTAGCTTAAATGAAGTCAGCTGTGTTAAAAATGTTCATATAATCGGGTTTTCATTTTGTCCAATAGAAGGTCCCCTATTTTAGAACACCTGACTTGCAGATGACCCCTAGTTACAAACCGACCTCTGGATGTTGGTATTTTACTGTACTTTATCTCTAGGCTATAATAAACAGCTGTAACAGTTATCACAGGTGTCTGCAATGAAGCTTTATTGTTAATCCTGGTTCTTATGACAACCCAACATTTTTAAAATCCAATTAAAAGACCCCAAAAAATTGGCTGGCACTACAGTGATAAAATATACAGTTCTGACTTACATACAAATTCAACTTAAGAACAAACCTAGAGAGCCTATCCCGTACGTAACCCGGGGACTGTCTGTATGTGCCTTAATTTTTATTTTTGAAGATACCTCAAATTTTAGAAGAAAATTAGTGGAAAATATTGTTGTTTCAGTGGATAAATATTTTCCATTACTACATCATACATATTTTTTGTTTATATAATCATTAGCATATTTTTTAACATTTTCAGCATGTGTCTAAAATGCATTTAACCCTTTAAAATAAAATGACGTTGAAATGGCATGAAAAGGTGTATGGAGAAGGCTCATGAACTCAGCCTTCTTCAGACATAGCTGTGAATATTCAGCTGACTCCTGGCACTAACTGCTGTGAACGGTGCTGGCACCAATTGCAACAGTGTACTTGTGACATCTAGTCAGAGGCACGCATGGGTGCCATCATCTTGTCTGATAATAGGCACAACTGTCACATGAAAGAAGGGTGTCGATCAGTTATCATGACAGCTGGAAGCCTGTAAGAGGCTCCCATAGCTATCATTAGGCAGACTGTACTACAGACAGGCAGACTGTAATAGGGAATATTTTCACAATTTATTGTGATATAGTTGTATTATTGTAATAATCTTTATTTATATAGGGCCCTTCTATTCCGTTGCGCTTTACAAACCATAAGGGACATATAAATAAAATACTACATTACAGAGTGCAAACAGTCATAAGGAACAATAGAAGAGGGGGCCCTGCTCATAAGAGTTTACAGTCTATGAGGATGAGTTGTGGTATATTGTATAAATGATCAGAAATCCTAAAATTCAAGTAACCAAGGGGGGCTGTACTAGTTGTTAAAAAAAATTAAAACAACTGTAAATATGTAAAATTCTAATAATCCCTCCATTCCCCAGAATGGATTTAAAAATGGCAAATATATATTTTATATTTTGCCTCCCATGAAACTTTGAATTGAGAGCGATCAGAGGGTATTAATGGTATTAATGAAAATCCTTAGAACTGTCTGCCTGACCTTTTTCTATTTCCAGAACTTGTAGCCTTATTACTTCAGACACATTAGAGTATAGAAAAAGAAGTATGTTATTGCAGATGAATTTATGTTTAATGGCAGATGATATGAATCATGAAGCTTTTGCATATCGTTATTTTTTACATTATCCGTATGTATGTGAAAGAATAGACCTGGCAGAAAGCATATTATTAAGGAAAAAGTTGAAGGTGGGTGATTGTGTTTTTTCTATTATATACTAGATTATTACACTCCAAATGTATACAAGCCTGAAAAAGCAGGTAGATCACATAGAGCATTATATTCCATATGTAGAGTAACCTTTGGGCATTCATATCAATTAATTGATCTTCTAAATTTCCTGGATGTCATTATAAATCAATATTAATAATAAGTAAGCATTTTCCTACAATGATTGTTGGTATCTAACTTTAGCTAACTCCATTGCGCCACACTAAACCAAACCTAACATTATCCAGTGAGAGTTTAGAAATAAATACATTAACTGTTAGTTTCTTCGCTAATGAAAGACAAGAGCCTGAAAAGCATAGGTACACAACAGTATCAGCTCTCGGGCTGAAATCTAACTTGCTAAAGTAATCCCCTAAGACTAAGCCTAACACAAATTGCCACTTTCCAGATCAAAGCAGTTGACTTATTTATCAAGTCTAGTAGAAAAACCTTCAGGAGTTTTGAGTGTACTATCACATGGCCTGGAGACACTAAAATAGGACACAGGATTTAACCGTAGTTCGTGTCACAAATTAACTCCCAGGAGATGTCTCTCTGCAATACAAAGGTCTTTATTTACAATATGATCTAAATTGTTATACGGTGCTACAAGAATAAGCAGTGAATGATAGAAACAAAACTGTGCAATACATCAGGGATACACAACCTTTTTTGGTCTGAGGGCCCCCTTGTTATAACTTTAAACCAATAGTTCATGAATGTCTGTGCTATTCCTCCTACCACTCTGTTCATCAATGTTGTGGGCCCTTTACTATAGCCCTAACTTGTGGTGTTTGCCGACCCTGCACCATTTCACTATAATACAATATTACTGTATGGATCCCCTGAGGGGAATTATTTTATGCACAGTGCTCAGGCATATTGTTACAAACAGATAGGGCTACAAGTACAGTTACATACACTTAACAAATGGACAGCAAAGACTATGTTTTGTTTGCTTGTTGCTTGCAAGTTACATACATACAATATAGACATATAGGACTTTACAGCTTACTCACAGTTTTCTAAGCTAACAGTAAGACCAGCATAGATCGGGAGGGGCACTGTCCATTGCTTCAGAGAGGATATGGTGTCGGCACATTAAACAGCCTGGCTAACAATCCGAGCTGCGGGATGCAGTGTGTCCCTCCCATCCATGGCTGAAACTTGAAGTTGGAAGTGTTACTCTAACCGTTACATTAACTGTTGTGATTACAAGGGATGGGAGGGGCATTGGGGAGATGGTATTTGGGGTTAAAACAAGGAGGGGTAGCTTGCAGGTTTTCTTGTACCAGGACCATGTGCTGTGTGCAGCGAGGTTCATGCGCTCTAGTGCACCTGAAGCCTAATGCTTCAATGAAGCCCGGTGTGTGGGTGATCTTACTGTGCTTATGCTGAGGCACTGCTGGTCGCTGGTATTCTTAATTAAGTAATTGTCTCAGTGGTATTGGTACAAGTTAGCTGGGAGGTTTGGGGGCGTTATACCATGTTGTTTCAGATTTTTCTATTGAGGGCACATGCAGGCACTATAGGTGGTGTAAGAGAGAGACTTGTAGAGACCTGCATGAGCCGACATAGCCCACATGGTGGGCAGTCATTGGTGCCATTGTTGTCATGGCCAAAGTCTTCTTCTCTGACATACATATGCACAGCACACAGGCAGCCTGCTATCATCATCTTGGAAAGATCCTACATGGTTTGCTGCTGTCTTCAAATCCCATGTTGCCTGTCAGCTTTGTCATAACCACATCAGCAGTGACCCAGAGAGATTGGGGGGTGGGGATTGATTAGTGTGTTCGGCCGGTTTCCAGATTTTTACCTTTGTGATTTGTTTGTCACTGCTGGGTTTTTATGTGACATCTGTACAAAGTGCACTCACACTCATAATTAAAATGCCCATTTTTGCATTTTAAATCTCACATTAAAAAAAAATAGTTATTCATTGATGAGGGGGGTGGGGAGAGGGTTAGTGCCTGATGTGCAAACAAGTCCAAAAACCCGAAAAAACCAAGAAAAGAAGCGCACAAAAGGTCCTGACTAAAGATAAATGACCCACATAATTGCTCCTACAAGGAAATCAATTTCAAACTCCAGTTTTAGGATGTGCTGAGAGAGTGGATATGTGGTGTTCTGTAGAAGCTACCGGTGGGCTGTAAGGGTACAAATGTGCTGTTTTACTGGTAACAGGAAACAGTTATTAGATTATTTGGATGTCATGGCTACAACGTACAACAAGTTCCTTGCAAGCTTCAGGGTGTTGTCACACGTGGAGTTTGCATTATATTTACAAACACAATGCAGGCACATGGGGGGGTGGGCTGATTACCAGTCACATGCGTTTCCATGGGAACACATAAGTGATTGTGCCCAGACCCACCCCTGTACACATGCATTGTGTTTATAATCTCAAAGCTTTCTTCTGAACTGGAAAGATCTCTTTGTTCTTAGAAAGCCCCTTTCCCATTTTCCTTATTATTTGCAATGTAAAAATATTCAATGAAAAATAGCATCTGAAAATATAGCAGTGTATATTATATAACATTTTTTAAACCGTACCTAAGATGATAATGAAGCTTCCTGGTTTTTAAATAACAGCAAAAAACAAAATTACACTGAATCCTTTTAAAACTCTAAAGGTATTTAATTTCATCACACGGTGGTATAATTGTAATAACATACAGTGTAAAGTCATCTGGCTGGCAAGTGTTTGCTATCTTCCCCAATAGAACCACTGCTATTGTCATAAACTTAAAGAAATTAGGCAGCTTAAACTGTGGGATTGCATTGTGTTGCAGTGTAGCTAAAGAACACCTTTGTGGGTTTTAATTGTAACAGTACAAGACTTTTATAAAAAAAAAAAAACAGAAAATGGTGAAGATAAAGTCTGGATATTGCACATTTCATAGTGTAGAAAACCAGTAAACTTCTTTTTACTCTGTAAATGTGTTTCTTCATAAACCTTGGTCATTAAAAATCTCCATCTGTTCTGCTTCCTTTAGATCTCTTGGACAGGCTTTTCCCATTAGGATCGTAACATCCACTTCACACCTGCATCCGAACCAATACGACTGGCTGATATTACAGCTCTGCAGTCCCTTTGCACCATGCTAAGGATGCGCTGATCAACACATGCATACTTTAAAATATGTTTATATGCTTCCAACCTAATGATCTTAGTCTGTTGAATAAGAGTATATCTAGGAAATGCATAATTACACTTTTTATTCGCAGATGGGTACAGTTTGTAGTCTATGCTGGAATAAAGAGTAGGAAAAAATAATGATGATGCATAGATTCATAAAAACAGAACTGTATTCTTACAAATGTACAAAAATGCATTACACTGTGCTTAGTAAAGATATGTAAAGATATGTTGGGTATCCCTATTGCATCGTTAATAGTATATAAAGCAGTAATGATTTTCTGAATGGTTGATTCACATGTTGTCAAGAGAATAGCTCCAAAGAATAGCAGATGTGCCTGTTGCAAGTCCACAAAAGGATATTTCAGAACAACATATTTCAGAACAACATAAAAGCTTAAAGGAAATCAACCACTCAAAAAATACAAAAAAAAACCTAGAAATACTCACCTTTGCTCCTCTACATCTTGATCCTGGTGCTGTCCATCGCTCGTCTTGACACTCCAGGATCACCTAGAAAAAAATGTTTAGTCAGCTGCGCGGAGCATGGGGATAAGATCGCCCTAATTATGCACAACCTCACACCTTCCTCTCACAACCACTTTTAACCCCTTAGGGTGAAGACACATGTGGCGTTTTTAGGCCATTTTTGGGCCGTTTTTACTAAGTGTGTTTTCAGATCGTAAAAAACGCATGCGTTAAAAAAAGCATCCGTTTTTCTGAATTTGTGCAATTAAAAACGGACAAAAATGCATGCCTTTTTAAAAAACGGATGCGTTTTTCAGCGCATGCGTTTTTTATGATCTGAAAACGCACTTAGTAAAAACGGCCTAAAAACGGCACGTGTGTCTTCATCCTTAGCGCTCTGCGCCGTAGCTCTTTGGCGCAGGGTCCTGCGATCAGCGCTCAGTGTCATAGGGCTACGCAAGTTTGGCTCTGCACCAGAGCCGAGTCGGGATCGGGGGGTTGCCGGATGTCAGCAGTAATCTACTGCTGACAAACCCCCGGGTAATACCCGCGGCCAGAGTGGGCTCCGATCACTGGTGTTTAACCCGTTAAATGCCCCGGCCAGCGCAACCGCAGCATTTAACTTTCCTTTGTGGTGTCTTTCCCCCACGATCAGCCCCCCGCGTCATTTTTGGGGGGCACCGATCGTTGCTATGGCAACCCTGGGGTCCGATCGGGACCCCAGAGATGCCTGAAGGCAGTGCCATTAAGATGACGTCAGTGACACTGCTAATACCCTGCAATACATCAGTAATGCAGAGTATTATCATGAACAAGCAATCAGATGATCAGATGCTTATTCATTTCCCATGGTGGAACTAGTAGAAAAGTAAAAAAATATATATTTTTCAATAAAAAATAAGTTTATAAATCAATAAAAAGGCCCAAAAACATAAAAAGAGAAATATAACGCTCAAAAAAGTCTAAATCATAACACAAACCCCACAAATATAGTATCAGTGCATCCATAACAATCCGTAGAATAAAACTAAATAATTATTGAACCCGTACGATGAACGCCATAAAAAAAACTTTAAAAACCCGCCAAAAATTATATGTACCTATTGAATCCCACAAAAAATGCAATAAAAAATTATCAGCAAAACATATGTACTCTAGAATGAGACTGTTACAAATTACAACATGTCCCGCAAAAAACAAGCCATCAACCAGCTATGTAGCTAAAAAAGTAAAAATGTTATGCCACTTGGAAGACGGCGATGCAAAAATGATAGATTTTTCCCCACATTAGGGTTTTATTTGGCATATTTAGTAATACATAAGAAAAAATATTCAAGTCTGGTATCCCTGTAATTGCATCGACCCATAGAATAAAGATTACATAATCAACAGGCTACATGGTGAACACAGAAAAAAAGTTTAAAAATCCAGTACTCGTGACCTCAAAAAAAGTTCTTAAATTTTCAACAATGGAGGATACCAACCCCAAAATGGTAACACTGGAAAAAACATCTCGTCCCGCAAAAAAAAAAAAATGCGTCACATGCCCCAATAATGAAAAAGCAAAAATTTTATAGTCTGCAAAATGGGCCAATGAGGAAACTCGCCGTGCACCCATAAAACAAGTCACGGCCACATGTGGGGGGTCTCTGTAATCAGGAGAAATTGCATAACAAATTGTATAGTGGGTTTTCTCTTTTTATCTTTTGGAAATGTGTAAATTTTAGGGCTAAATGAACATATAACAGACAAAATTTGACCATTCTAAATTTCACCTCCATTTTGATTCAATTACTATGAAGATCTCAAGGGGTTAACAATCTTCCTAAAAGCTGTTTCTGATAGTTTCTGGGGTGCAGATTTGAAAATGAGTTGGTTATATAGGGTGGGTTTAATGCTAAATATGTAAAATTTTATTCAAAACAGTATTTATCCCCAAAATATTAAATTCTGAAAATATGGAACATCAATAATCTATTTGTAAGCCGTGTGACATAAAAATTAAATTTCAAAAATTATGAAAATGTAAAGTAGAGATACGGGAAATGTTATTCAGCAACTTATTTAGGTGGTAAATCTATCTGCTTGAAAACGTGACGATTTCGAATTTCGAAATTGGCTAATTTTTTTAAAAAATTCATCATTTTTTCTTTTGTAAATAAACGCAAAACTTATCAGCCAAAATTTACCACTAAATGAAGTACAACATGTGGAGAACAAGCAATCCCAGAATCGCTTTGATAAGTAACAGAGTTCAAAAGTTCTAACCATATAAAGCGATGAAAGTCAGAATACAAAAAATGGGACTGAGCCTTAAAGTGTAACCATCATTTCAAAAATCAGCTGATTGCATCATGTCTGCAGCAGTCATGTGCTGACAGGAACACTGACTAATATAATAACCAAACACCTACACTTATCTTTCCCTCAGCTTTCCCAACACCTGTGTACTGTATAAACAAATAATCCACACAGACAGAAACTGCAGCCCCCCCGCACTCCTTCACCTCACACTACACAGGAAATGGCAGGAGAGAAGAGACTCCAAGCTGTGCCCTCATGTGCTGTGCTGAAGTTTTACTTAGATAGGTTGTTACATAGATAGACAGATGAGCTCTGGTCTCATTGGTCAGCAGCGCGCCCTTGTGATGAGGTGACAGGAGGCAGGCCCCGCCCCTCCATCTTGCTGATTTTTTTTTGAGAGCTGGAAACCCCAGTTGCTATGGGCCAAAAAAGGTACTAAATGAGGACCGAGAGGCAAAACATTTTGAGGAATGATTCCCAGGGACACCTGGAGCAGAATTATGTTTTTTTAGTTTTTTTTTTGCTCAGAATGACGGTTACACTTTAAGCTACAAAATGGCTGTGTCCTTAAGGAGTTAAAAACCTACTGAACACTGAAAACCTACTGAAACACCTTTTCCAAACACTTTACAGTTAAACTGGACCATACAATGTCCTGTTTTTTTCTCTAATGCAAAATCAGTGTCCCAACATTTTTATACTTGCCATCCTGGGAAAGTCTTTTCCTGAGGAGCTACTGTTCTGGAGCATTGTGATGTATTATGATGGTGGCTCCACAATGTTCTCCAAAGTCTCTGCTTTACTTGTCATAGTTACAGCTGACAACTGATCTTTCCCCAATGGCACGTTATCCACAGTCTGTCTGTTAATTTTAATCAACCTAACAAAGTCACTGCATGCTGAAAATGATGAAGATGCTGGGTTTTTGGTCCTTTTGTTTGGACACAATTTGGCTACATGACCCTTCTCTTGACCGATATAGAAAATTCTGTCACTGAAAGCCATTTTCATTGGTGAACTAGCTTCTTGTCCTCTACCTCCAGAAATCATTTCTGAAATTATAGACTGCAGATTTCTCTATGTCTCTCTTTGCAAGTCACATGCCCATGTTTTTGCAACATTTTGGGGTTTGTGTTTATGAATCCAGGTATGGACATCAGCTGAAAGTATTTTTAGAAAGTGTTCAAGTATAATAACTTTACTGATCTGTTGTGGTCTTTGCTTTCATTCATCAGTGGGACCATACTTGTGTTCTTTAAACCTTGGTAAGTTTCCTTATTGATGTTACATCAGGTGATCAGAAATGAGAGATCCACGATATGCACATGGCATTCTCCCCTCTGCTATGACAGCTATTACACACTGTCACCTCTACTATGTACCTCCCTCCCACTCCTACTTCCTCTTTGGATCCTGCAAGCTGAATGGATAGCTGCCCTCCCTTCAGGGAGAAGAAGTTCTTGTCGCGTAGCCGCAGGATAAGGCCTTTGAGGGGAAATGTGGGAAGGAAAGTAACCTAAAAGGTATGAAAGGGGGACTGTGGCATGTAGCTGGCCTCATTGGCTGTGAGCTCGGGTTGTTGGGGTTACCTACGGCATATTTATCAGCCCTCGAGCCATAGAAGTGCAGGTGTAAGCAGATAACCAACATTAGGATTCACCCCTCTTAGGCCTTGTCATTCAGTTAAAAGCACTTAAAAAAATAAACTAAAATTTTATATATATATATATATATATATATATATATATATATATGTGTTAGAGATGTTAAAAGTAACAGTGTCTGTGTCTGTTATTTGGGAAAGGTGTGTTACGACAAGGGCAGTAAGTATGAAGGGAATTATCTATCATAGAAAATATGGTATATATCAAGGAGGTCTTTTATCCAAAGTGTCACTCTTCGAGCCGTGTGTATGCAGGCAGAAAGTCAGGCCCTATTGAAGTGACCCAATGACCATCTGGATGATCCAGAAGAGGCAGAGGAAAAGGTAATGTGGTCAGATATGACCAAAATAGAACTTTTTAGTATTAAATCCACTTTATGGTTTTGGGGGAAGAAGGATTAGTACGATTGGAGTCAGAAAGAGAAGAACTCGGAGCATGGATGGACCTATTGGGTGCGGTGCTTGGAAAAGCAAAAAGTAAGTGAGAAATTAGCTTTGCAATAAGATGTTGTAGTGCTGCATGTTTAATTGTTTGGAAGATATTGATTTGTTGTAATAGTTGTAAGATGACAATGAGTAAAATAAAGATGGAAAGATTATAGTTATGACCGAAGGTTTGTATACCCATTCTTTTTTAGAGAGATTATTTAATTTATAAATCTAATATACTTCACGTCTGCAGAGCAGTTGGAATCGATTAGATGCAGTCTTGGGTATGTGGTCTATCGGCATAATGGAGAGGGGAAATTTTTTTGGGGGGTGAAGCAGAGTGCAATGTTTGGATACCCCTTGTAGCAAGATTTTTTTCTCAACATTTTCTCTATGTTTATTTAAACAGGTTCGTAAGGCTTGAACGGTATGCCCGACATACTGTAGATGGCAAAATTTACATTCATGTAGATTACATATTTTGTCTGGCAGGACATATTTAAGGGGATAGAGATTGTTTCTTTGGTGGTGTTACATACAAAGGAAGGTCCTGTTGTGTACCATCACCCTATGAGGAAGTCAGTCTCTTTGTGGACCTCTCGAAAGCTATGATACAGACCAGGAAGGCCTTCTAGCCGATTACCTCTACACTAAGAAAAAGTGAAATCCCCTTTTTGTGGGGTTTCCCTACAAAGATCTTCATCCGCAGAGATAACACAGTACATGTGGTCAAATTGTTTGAAGAGGGCCTTAGGGTGCGGTCACACGTTGCAGTTAAAACTGCATAGCAATCAGCTTTGAGGTGGTTTTAGGTGCAGTTTTGTCAATTGAACAGGTGAAAGACATGAACTGAACGGGTGAATGACATTTGTGGAGCAGGTTTCTCCTTCAAAATCAAATTAACTGGTTCACTTCATGCCTTTCACCTGTTCAATTGACAAAACTGCACCTAAAACCACCACAAAGATGATTGCGATGCAGTTTTAACTGCAACGTGTGACCGCACCCTTAATCTTCTTGAAGATACGTCTGGAGCATCCAGCTGCACATCCTGGGAAAGATCCTCCACAGAGTCTAGATCATGAGTGGCAGACGGTGGGAGATCTCTAAGGACTCATACCAGGGAGTAAAGTAACTGTATATCTAATTCTGGTGGAGATGTGAATAAGTTTGATCTTCCTCTGCATGAGTACCCATGGAATACTTCACCCCACTTGAAAATGACTTCCACAAACGGTGTACAATCTATTTAAGTTTAATAAGTTTATTATTATTCATGTATACCACAGATGTATCTTTAAATTGTATGTTAAGGGCACAGAGGTTATGGATGTAAAAGGTTACTAAGACGGACTTACAGGTAAAGGCCTCTTACCACCTACCTAAATATGGGAATTAAAATAGTCTCCATTAATGCTAAGAGACTAAACAGTCCCTTTAAAAGATTTGGAAGGAAGCCTCTCAACAAAAGGTGAATATTCTTTGTGTACAGGAGACACACTTCTCAAGCAGAAATCTTCCCAAAGTATCTCACCATAAGTTTACGACAATTATAACTTCCTAATTTTCCAACAAAAAGAGGGGAGCCCTGATAGCATTTAACTAATTATTGGCAATCAATATTGATAAGCATATAATTGACCCACAAAGTCGGTACATTATCCTAATCTTGCATCCTATGTACTGCAAAATGCAGATTTTGAGGCTTTAGACCCTCTATTTTTCCCCCCAAAGTTAATTAGTAAATTTGAATCTTTCCTCCTCCCCTCTGTGGCCTCTAGCTAAAAGAGTATGTATCTTCTGACATCTAGGGTCTGCCACTTTTTCTCATGCTCTGTTTTGGGGTTTGAACAAAAGGAGGGGAGGATGATTTCTTGTCTGTGGTGAAAGTCAGATACAACTTTGGGAAGGAAGAGGGGATCTAGTTTAAGAACTGTCTTATCATCTAGAATTCTTAGAAAGGGCTCTCTGCAGGAAAGGCCCTGAATCTAACTCAATCTGCGTGCTGTGGTGATAGCAATTAAGAAGGCTGTTTTAAAGGTAAGATTTTTAATATTCCCTGAGTCTAGGGGCTCAAAGAGGGGCCCTTTGAGGAAATTTAAAACCAATGAAAGATTCTAGGGAACTGAGCTCTTTATGTGAGATTTCATATGGGAACAGCCTTTGATGAATCTTTTTATCCACCGATGTTCTGCTAAGGGAAAATCAAGAAAAATTCTCAAGGCGGATATTTGGACCTTGAGTGTACTAGGTCTAAGGCCAAGAGAAAATCCTGATTGTAGGAAGTCTGGAATTTGGGCTTTATTTGGGTTACCCTGTGAAGGAGGATGGTTCCCACACCAAGTAGAGAATTTCTTCCAGATTTTCAAATAGATGGCATTAGTCACTGGTTTTCTACTTGCTTGGATGGTGTTAATCACATCGGTAGAGAGGCCCTTGGTTGTTAGGAATGTCCTCTCAGGATCCAGGCCGTGAGTTTTAGTTGTCGAACATGCTGATGACACAGTGCAAAAGCAGATCTTGACGGTAAGGCAGATTAAACGGACTGTCTATAGATAGTTTCTGAATGACCGGGAACCAGCTTCTTTTTGGCCAGTAAGGTGCAATAAGGATCATTTGGACCCGTTCAAACCTCAGTCTCTGAAAAACTTTGGGAATCAGGGGTAAGGGGGGGAAGGCATAAACTAACCCTGTTGCCCATGAGAGGCTGAAGGCATCTAGGCCTGTAGGAGAGCCCCTGGGGTCTATGGAAAAGAATTGAGATGATTTTTTGTTTAGGTAGGTCACAAAGAGATCTAGCACTGGATTTCCCCAGCGACAACAGATCTCCCTGAAGACCTCCGGGTTTAGGGACCATTCGTTTGGGTGTAATGTAACCCGACTCAAAAAGTCTGCTTGTACATTATCTGTACCCTTGAGGTGTATTGCAGAGAGGGAAAGAAGATATGTGTTTGCCCATCTGAAGATCTGCTGATTTTGTGCACCCTTGCCTGTGAAGGTATGCTACTGTGGTCGTGTTGCCTGACAGAACTCTGACGTGTTGGACTCTTATAGGTAGATGAATCCGTTTGAGTGTTTCTAGAACCCCTTTTAGTTCTCGAAAAATTGAGGATTTGGATGGAGTCTGACTGTCCCACTGACCTTGGAGATAGTGGCCTGCTAGTACTGCCCCCCAACCTCTTAGACTTGCGTCTGTTTGTATGGTAAGGACTGGGGTAGGGTTCCACCACACCTCTTTACCTAAATTTTGGGGATCCCTCCACCATGATAGGGAATGTTTGACCAAGAAGGGAATTTTTACCTTGAGGTCTAGATGTATAGGCATGAATCATCCAAGCATGCATAATCCTTGTGTGGTTTTGTGCCCAAGCCACACAATGGATACATGACGTCCAGGGCCGGTTCTAAAGAAAGTGGGGCCCTAGGCAAAACTAAAAGTGGGGCCCCAAAATAAAGCTATTTTATGACTAGTCACAGTCAGTAAAAGGCTCCATTTAGTATGGTAAAACAAACTGTAGTACAGAAGAATTTTATAGGAGATAGATAGATGACAGGGAGAATGATGGCCAGCACAGTGGCTCAGTGGTTAGCACTACAGCATTGCAGTGCTGCCAAGAGTTTGTATGTTCGCTCTGTGTTTGTGTGGGTTTACTCCAGGTCCTCCGGTTTCCTCCCACACTCCAAACAATTACTGGTAGGTTGAATAGATTGTGAGCGCCATGGGGAAAGGGACTGATCTGGCAAGCACAGTGTGGCGCTGCGTAATCTGTGTGCGCTATATAAATAAAGAATTATTAATTAAAATTATTATGATAGAAGATAAATATAAAAGATGATAGAGATTTCTAGATGCAATATATAAAGTAGATGATATATACAGGAGATGGATATGAGAGATAAATACAGTAGAAGAGAAATAGAAGATTGATTGAAAAATAGATAAAAAAAAGTGAGATATATAAATGGTCAGATTATTAGGAGATAGATAAGTAGACAGATAGATGATAGATATATAGACAGGAGATAGATGATATACATCTTCCCCTGGGAATCCAACCAAATGATATTAACCCTTTCACCGCCGACTTTTCTGGATATTTTGTTGCGTTATTGACCAGAGCAATTTTTACAATTTTGACATTTAAAAATAAAATCGAAATTACAGCAAAAAGAATTAAAGTAAACCCAACAAACCATATACTTTCTGAAAGCAGACAATTGCACCATTTTCAAAATTGCATTAAGAGTTTATATACATAGACACCTTCATGCAATTTTGATTCAAACTAAAACATTTTATAAAAATACTTAAAATATGACTTTGATGGCAAAAAAAATGTGCTCCAAACAGAAAATATTTACCTTCGCATCTCCTAAATGTAATAGATGGACATGTGTAGAGTTCACATATGTCCCATATTGATATGTTCACATTAATAAATCCACATATCACTAAAACTGTAATAAGTAGATATCTGCTTTTTAGCTAAAAATTTTAAGACAGTCACAACCTGCAAAATATAGCAATAAAACAGAATAAAAAGTAAAGGCGCCATAAAACCTTTATATTTTTGAAAGCAGACAACCAGGTGATGCATTTGGCAATTAACATTCAAAATTTCCTCTAAAATATGTACAAATCCAGAATACTTATATAAAGAAAACATACTTTCCTAAAACAGTAAGATGTGAGGAGATCATACATACCCCACATGTGTGTATTCACCGAAATATGCAGCGAAAGGAACGTTAAATCCACAGGGGACACCAAACAATTTTTGCAGAAAATTGCAGTGAGCGTCACACAGATCTATCATTGTATGCTCCCTTACACAATGGTAACCCAAATAAATAACTATATATCCATAAACCAAGCTAATGAGATAATAAAAGTCACGTTTAGATGTGCGCCATTGTATTGTCCGCACAATAACAGAACCCTCTGCACTTCATAAGAATGAGAGTGAGAACATCATAACATAGGTGTAAATAATGGAGGATGGTGGGAAATAAAAACTTTATTCCAGAGCATGTGGGTGTTTTTGGTGTTACATATAACTTTATGGACATGTTCTGGGTTGTGATGTTAATATATAATAGTGACATTAGGCGAAGAGGATCGAATGTTCATCAGTAGAGATGAGCGGGCACTAAAATGCTCGGGTACTCGTTATTCGAGACGAACTTTTCCCGATGCTCGAGTGCTCGTCTCGAATAACGAGCCCCATTGAAGTCAATGGGAGACTCGAGCATTTTTCAAGGGGACCAAGGCTCTGCACAGGGAAGCTTGGCCAAACACCTGGAAACCTCAGAAAAGGATGGAAACACCATGGAAATGGACAGGAAACAGCAGGGGCAGCATGCATGGATGCCTCTGAGGCTGCTTAAACGCACCATTATGCCAAAATTATGGGCAACAGCATGGCCATGACAGAGGGCACATTGGGTTAACTTGGTGGAGGCTGGGACCGAGTCTGACCCTGCGGCTGGTCATATACTGCCGACGCCGAGGATTGCGGGGCCTACCTCGGTCCAGGTCTTTCAGGCATACTATGCCTCCTCCTCCTCCCACCCCTCCTCCACCTCCTCCTCCGAACTACCATCCGTGGGCATGGCGCCATCAGTCGGTAGCTCTAGGCACACCTACCTGCTCCTCTGGTTTGAAAAATGTTTGGGACTGCCACATACAGGCACTATCCAAATTAAATTGTCTCCATAGCAGCCTCCACACGTTGTCTCCATTGCTACCTCCAAAAGTCGTCCATATAGCTGCCTCCATACATCGTCCCTTTATCAAACGAGGTGTGTCAGGCAGAAATTTGGGTTGTTTTCATGGATTCCACATCAAAGTTGTTAACTTTGTCGCCACCCTGCTGTGTTATCCACAAAATATACTGGCAAACTTTTACCATTTAGGGATATTATTTCAGCGCTTCTTGCGCATCTGTTTACATTCCCCTCACCCGGCATATCCTAAACTTATAAGAACGCTACTACACTTGATCTTATACAAAAGGTTCTTAGAAGTGCTGTTTGGGGAGTAGCCTAGAGACAGGGGCTTGGATTGGCGAAAGCTCGCCTGGCAGCGGAGCGCCAGCTCCATGCGCATCATGCGCTTCTTGCGCATCTGTTTACATTCCCCTCACCCGCCATATCCCAAACTTATAAGAACGCTACTACACTTAACTTGGTGCAGGCTGGGACCGAGTCTGACCCTGGGGCTGGTCATATACTGCCGACGCAGAGAATTGCGGGGCCTACCTCGGTCCAGGTCTCAAAGGCCTACTATACCTCCTCCCACCCCTCCTCCACCTCCTCCTCCTCCGAATTACCATCCGTGGGCATGGCGCCATCAGTCGGTAGCTCTAGGCACAGCAGCAGTGCCGTCGCTAAGCGACAGCAGGCGGTGCTCAAACTGCTGAGCCTAGGCGATAAAAGGCACACCGCCCAAGAGCTATTACAGGGCATTCTACATCAAACTTGTTAACTTTGTCGCCACCCTGCTGTGTAATCCACAAAATATACTTGCAAACTTTTACCATTTAGGGATATTATTTCAGCGCTTCTTGCGCATCTGTTTACATTCCCCTCACCCGCCATATCCTAAACTTATAAGAACGCTACTACACTTGATCTTATACAAAAGGTTCTTAGAAGTGCTGTTTGGGGAGTAGCCTAGAGACAGGGGCTTGGATTGGCGAAAGCTCGCCTGGCTGCAGAGCGCCAGCTCCATCCCAAGATCCAACTAACATAGTTGCAGCACCTTTAATCTACTACTAGTTCACTGCCTCCATAATAATAATAATAATAATCTTTATTTATATAGCGTCATCATATTCTGTAGCGCTTTACAAATCATAGGAAACAAATACAAATGTAATGTAACAGAATGATAGTTTTTGTAACACATGAAACCGATTTTCAGTGGTTGTATACTTGATTTAAGATAAAAATATCATAGAGTGGAGCGAACGCTCGTCAGAGCTTGATGCGCGGTCGAGATGGGTAATCGAAACTGCTCGTTGCTTCGGACGAATACTTCGCCCCCGCATCGAGAGAAAAATGGCAGCTCCCCCGTTTGCTTTTTTGGCGGCCAGGAAGACAACAGAGCCAATCACAAGCCAGGAAACTCTGCACTCCACCCAGCATGGACGTGGTACCCTTACCGTCGATAGCAGTGGTTGGCTGGCCAGATCAGGTGACCCTGGGATTAGAATAGCCGCTGCACGGCTGCTCGGCTCATTCTGTGTCTGTGATGCCGCATAGGGAGAGAGATGATGCTGGTCAGGGAAAGCGTTAGGGGTGTTTATTAGCTTACTGTTAGGCAGGAGTGATTCTCAAGACCCAACAGCTTCTTAGGGACCACAATAAACGTTATACTTTTTTTTTTTTTATTGCAGGAGTACCATATTGTGAGGAACTGCAGGGGGACGTGCTACCGTTGTGTTTAGGCTCTTAGGAACCATATCCACTCAAACACCAAAGTGGGAAAAATTTATTAGGGGTTTGATTTCAATTAAGCACAGTCTGCATTTACTTTTTATTACGTTTATTTGTTAATAACTCAGTGTACATCTCATTCTTGCATAGTAGTGTGCTTCATACTGGCTAGAAAATAGCCATAGGAGGAATCCAAACGGCGTACTTACGCCTACAGTAGGCGTTGATATATATTGATTTCGGTTGATCTGATAGTGGCTGTACGCTGCAGGGCATCTATAGCAATTGTGACCAATTTGTAGTGAGACTTGCGACCGCTGTGTTTTTGCGCTTTAGTGACGCCACCATACCATGCAAAGACCGAATGGGAAAATTTATAGGGGTTGGATTTCAATTATGCACAGTCTGCCATTTCCGTTTTATTTTACGTTTATTTTGTGTAATACTCAGCGTTCTCATCTGGCACATAGTAGTGTTGCTTTCATACTGGCTAGAGAAATAGCCATAGGAGATCCCAAACGGCTACTAAGCCTACAGTAGCGTTATATCTATTTGATTTCTGGTTGATCTGCTGGTTGGCTGTACGCTGCGTGCATCTACTAGCAAATTGGAGCAATTTGTAGTGAAGACTTCGCGACCGCGTGTTTTGCGCTTAGTGACGCACATATCCATTGCAAAGACCGAAGTGGGAAAATTATTAGGGGTTGGATTTCAATTAGGCACAAGTCTTGCCCATTTGCCATTTACTTTTATTTTTTTTTCCGTTTATTTTTTAATAACTCAGTGTCATACTCATCTTGCATAGTAGTGTGCTTTCATACTTGGCTAGAAAATAGCCATAGGAGAATCAAACGGATTACTTATAGCCGACAGTTAGCGTTAATAAATTGATTTGGTTTGATCTGCTGGTGGCTGTACTTGCTGCAGTGCGAACGACTAGCAAATTGTAAGCAATTGTTAGTGAGACTTGCGACCGCTGTGTTTTGCGCCTTAGAGTGACGCACATTCATTGGCAAGACCGAAAGTGGGAAAAGTCTTTAGGGTGGATTTGCAATAGGGCACGTCTGCCAATTTACTTTATTTACGTTATTTTTTTAATAACTTCAGTGTCATCTATATTCGCATAGAGGTGCTCTTAATTATTGCTAGAAATAGCCATTAGAGATCCAACGGCTTACTTAGCCTACGTAGCGTTATATATATTTTTGATTTATGGGTGATCTTGCTTGTGGTGTAATTGCTGAGTGAGCTACTAGCAAATTAAGCAATTTGTAGTGAGACTTGCGAGCCGCTGTGTTTTGCGCTAGTTGACGCACATATCCAGTGAAAAAGACCGACGTGGGGAAATTTATTAGGGGTTTGGATTTTCAATTGGCACAGTCTGCCATTCCTTTTTTATTTTACGTTATTTTGTTATAATCAGGTCATCTCATCTGGCATAGTAGTGTGCTTTCATACTTGGCTAGAAAAATAGCCATAGGAGAATCCAAACGGCGTTACTTACGCCTTACAGTAGCGTTAATATATGTGATTTTGGTTGTTGATGGGGCTGTATTGATGAAGTGACATCTACTAGAACATTGTGAGCAATTGTAGTGAGGACTGCGCCGCGTGTTGTTGAGTTAGTGACGCAACATATCCATTGCAAAAGACGAAGTGGGAAAATTTATTAGGGGTGATTTCAATTAGGCACGTATGCCATTTCCTTTTTTATTATACCTTATTTTGTAATAACTCGGTCATCTCATCTGGCATAGAGTGTGGATTTCATACTTGGATAGAAATAGCAACACTAAGCAATTAGGATAGCATCGGTTTGTTTTAAAAACTACAAAACACAAAAAAAAAAACAACACAAAAAAAACAACAAAACAAAAAAAAAGCTAAAAAATATAAAACAGTTACAAATAAAGACTGACCACCAACACAACCCAAAAATATTTGTGAAAAAATCGTCAGCAAAAGTACACAATAAAAAAAAACAAAAAAAAAAACGCAAACACAAAAAAAACCAAAACACGTAAAAAAAACGCCCAACGAGGAACATAAAACCAGAGACGCAAAAACAGACCGGGAACAACAACAAACCCACCACAAACAGAAAAAGAAGAAGAAAACCAACAGAAGGAGCACCCGACCAGCAGGAAACACCCCATGGCTGCAACTACTGCAGGGGTCAGAGGCCGTGGTCCTGGGGGGGTGAGACACCACCTGCGTAGAAGGAGCAGGGGAACGCCGCAGAGCTACACTCCCTAGGTTCATGTCTGAGGTTACTGGGACTGAGGGAGAGCAATGTTGAGGCCCAGAACAGTGCGAACAGGTGAGTCGTGGATTGCCGACAATGCTCGAGCAATTGTCCACCAGCAGTTTCCACGGCAGGCACCCATGTAACGAAGAATCGGCACTCCTCCAGCTCCTCCACCTCAGCTCCTCCCCCCCAGTCTTCCCCATCCAGGAAAAATTTTGCCATTGAAACCGGCATACTCTGAGGAAAACTGTTTGCTGGACCCTTCCCACAGTAACAAACCACTGTCCGGTTTGCTGCTGAGCAATTTTCCGATGCCCAGGTTTTACACCAGTCGCAGTCTGTGGGATGATGCATGACCTCTTGACGTAGTGGACGAAGTGTTCTTAAAAGAGGTGTCCGACGATGAGGAGACACGGTTGTCAGGACAGTGGGGAAGGTGTTGTCAGGCAGGAGTCCGAGGGGGAGAAGAATGAGGGATCGGAGGATGATGAGGTGGACAGACCCAAGATGGGTTGATAGGCCGGGTGAACACAGTGCTTCTGAGACAGAGGAGAGTCCTCGACAGAACAGGTGGAAGAGGAAGTGGGTGGGACAGACGAGAGATGCAGGGCCAGAGATGGTGCATCAGCGCCAAATGTGCAACTAGGAAGCGCCCGGGGCAGGGCTATTGCGGCGAGGGCTAGGATTGTCAGAAGTCGGAGGTTCTTTAAGGAAACACCGGATGACCGACGGACTGGGTTGTGAACATTGACAAACAGGCTCGCAGGGGTTCACCATACAGGCGTATTACACTAACACCAGTATGCGCAGGCAATGAATGCTAAACACCACACTAGTGGCAACAAGCCCGTTCACCTCGCCGGCAAACCACTGCTCCTTCCCTGTGTCAAGCTGATTAGTCAGCCCCTTGCCAGGGACCCTGCCACAAAAAACCCCATCTCGCCTCCACGATCCTCCACAGCATCCACCAGCGTTCAGCTCTCCATTTACCCCAGACGCTGGAGCGGGAGGAAGCAAATATAGTGCCAACCCACCCGCACGCCCAAGCCCTTAATGTCCACATATCCAGATTGCTTAGCCTGAGATGCTGCACTATAGGCTAGTTTAGAGGACCGGGCCTTTCGCAACCTCATGGAGGCGGCAGCCCTCGGTATTCGGTCCCCAGCCGCCATACTTTTCCCGACTGTGCCGTCCAAGCCATGCCACCAGCCACGGTCAGACACATTCATCCGTGCCCTGACCAAACGCAGTTTATGACAGGTACACCTGACAAGGACCACGTGGAGACGTGCTGCCGGGCAGGGCCACTATATATCGCTGACGACACATTGGTTAAGCGTGGTGGAGGATGGGACGAGGTATGACCCCTGGGCTGGTCATATACTGCCGACGCCGAGGATTGACGGGGGGCATACCTCGGTCCAGGTTTTTCAGGCCTTACTATGCACTCCTCCTCATCCCACCCTCCTCCACCTCTCCTCCTCCGAATTAACCATCGTGGCATGGCCCATCAGTCGGTAGTATAGGCACAGCAGCAGTGCCGTCGCTAAGCGACAGCAGGCGGTGACTCAAACTGATGAGCCTAGGCGGATAAAAGGCAACAACGCCAAAGAGCTATACGGGCATACGGCGCAGGCAAGGAATGGATCTGTGGAGGCACCGCTGACCTGAAAGCCAGGCATGGTTGTGTTGTGACACGGCCGTAACTATGGTGGGGCTCTGCAAGAGGCAGACCTGACAATGTTGCCTGCCTGGCCCATGGTTAAATCTGCTGTTCAGTGTTCCTAAGACATACCCAATCTCGTCTGATTGCTCACGAAGGTGCGCCGCATCTGTGCGCCGAGTTCAGGAATCCAGCACAGAGCAGTGCCCTCTCAGGGCAGCGCAGCGCCGGCCTCAAATGCCGCTCAACGACTGTATGTGCGACGTTGCCCACGAGGGTGGGAATTCAACATGACCATGTTATCCAGAGTTACCAGCAGCGCCGAGCCCTTGTAGACTGCCAGGATGTCAATTCCACAGAATGGTGAGTCAAGGTCAGTGCAGCTTCCTAAAGTCTACAATGAGGAGTGGACGTTGGATGTCGATACTCTGTCCGGTGCTGGTAACTTTGAGGAGTAACACAGATGGTCAGTGGCGATGCCGCCTCATCAGCCGCACATCCCGCCTGCTTGGCTGTTGAAAAACTCGCTGATCGCATGAAGTCGGGAAGCTTTGCGCTCGTGTCACAAGAGACGGGGGAAGAAGATTCCTTGTGATGCCAAAGCACCCTTAGGGCTGCTTTCTCAGCGCTATAGTATAAGGAGGTGGAGAAGTGGATGGAGGAGGATGAGGAGGAAGGGAGGAGAATATTGGCGAGACACAAGAGGGGACCATTGTTGGTCCTCACTGTTCAGCGTGTATGGGCAGAAGAAGAGGAGTGGGAGGAGTGGAGGAGGAGAAATGGACAGTAGGCAGTGAGGGGAGTGAATTCTTACGCGTTCGGTGTAACGTCTGGCGCATAGGCAGATTTCATGCTAGGCTGCCATCCCGCAGCCCTAGAGTTCAAAGAATTTATGCCAGCACGATAATGGGGTGTTCACTCTCCTGGACCAAGGGTTACACGCAAATCTTTCCACTCTATTACCTGCAGAGAAAGGAGTGTGAGATGCATGAATACCAGCAGGCCCTGGTTCACCAGATGAAACAGCTCTTTCCCTTCGGACAGCGCTAGCGCAGAGTGGTAGTCTGCCGGGACAAGTAGCGAGGGAGAGTAGGCGAGCAGGCAGTGTCCACGCACTGTCCAAGGGGGTACGCTTTACAAGGCTTTGCCCGCTTTATGTCACCCCAGCAAGACACTGTCACCTGTCCCCAGTCTCGGCAGGTAGGGCTGATCTTTACAGAAAGGATGGGAGAGTACGTAGCTTGACCTACCAATCGTCTATAAATGATTTACACAGCTCCCTACAACTACTGGTTTCAAAGCTGGAATGTGGCACGAACTGGCGCTGCTACGCCTGGAGATTCTTGCCTGCCATGCCGCTGCGTTGTCGAGCGGGTTTCAGTGACTGGTGGAATCATCACCGATAAGCGTACACGCCTGTCGACTGACAGCGGGACAGGCTGACGCTTATTAAGAGAATTAAGCATGAATTTCTCATACTTTGCCAATCTCACGGGAAGGAAGTCAACCTGAATAATTTATCCCAATCCTCTCTCCTCATTTCATCCTTTCTCCTCTTTGTTTTTTAAACCAGTTTAAAGCAGAGGAGGAAACTGGCTATTTTTTGACGGGCCCACTCGGCTTAGCGATAGTAACTGTATGCATTTAATTTTTTGGAGGGCCACCGACCGAGTCCCGGTTTTAAAAATTTTTGGCGTGCCACATCCAGGCCACTCATCTATTAAATTTTTGGAGGGCCACCTACCCGGTTTTTTTCCCCTTTTCCCTCTGTTTTAAACAATTTTTGGGAAGAGGCACATACGGCATCAATCTATTAAATTTTCTGGAGGCAACTACCCGCTCCTCTGCGTTTGACAAAACTTTTTGGACGACACTAAAGGCACTCAACTATTCCATTTACTGGAGGCCACCTACCTGCTCTATGGTTGAAAACTTTTTTGGACTGCCCACATACCGGCCACTATCCAAATTAAATGTCTCCTCGCAGCATCCACACGTTGTCTCATGCTACTCAAAAAGTCGTCCAGATAGTTGCCTCACATACATCGTTTCCCCTTATCAAAAGAGGTGTGTCAGCAGAAATTTGGGTTGTTTCATGGGTCACATCAAAGTTGTAACTTTGCGCCCACCTGCGGTGTTATCCACAAAATATACTGGCAAACTTTTTTCATTTACCAATATTATTTCAGCGCTTCTTGCGCATGGTTTACATTTCCCCTCAACCCGCCATACCTAAATTATTAAGAACGCTACTACACTTGATCGTATACAAAAGGTTATTAGAAGTGCGTTGGGGGAGTAGCCCTAGAGGACAGGCGGGCTTGGATGGCGAACGCTCGCCTGGCAGCGGAGTGCCAGCTCCATGCGCATCAGGCGTTCTTGAATTGTTTACATTCCCCTCACCCGCCATTATCCCACATTATAAGAACGCTTACTACCTTGAATTTATACAAAAGGTTCTTAGAAGTGCTGTTTGGGGGTGCTTAGACAGGGGCTTGGATTGGCGAAAGTGTCTGGCAGCGGAGCGCCAGCTCCATGCGCAATTCATGCGCTTCTGACGATCTGTTTACATTCACCTCCACCCGCCATATCCCAAACTATAAGAACGCTACTGCCACTGCGATCGTATACAAAAGGTTCTTAGAAGTGCTGTTTGGGGAGTAGCCTAGAGGACAGGGGCGTGGATTGGCGAAAGCTCGCACTGGCAGCGCGCGGCCAGATCCATGCCAAGGATCCAAATAACATAGTTTTTAAACTGCCGCACCTTATCTACTACTAGTTCATGCCTACATAATGGTCCTTATCAACGAGCTGTGTCAGGCAGAATTTTGGGTGGTTCATGGCTCCATTCATGTTAAACTTTGTCGCCACCTGCTGTGTAAATCCACAAAATATACTGGCAAACTTTTATCATGTACCGATATTATTGAGCGCTTTGCTCACCTCCTTTGGTTCTCTCTGCCACCCATTGGTGTTGACGCCTGAGTCCATTTAGAGTTGTCGCCATGCCCCTCTCTAGCCGCCTGCCTCTGCATGCCGCTAACCTATAGTTGTAGGGTCAATTATTGCATGTTTTAGATGCTATCTAGCTTCATTCTGTCACTCTGTCATGGCCATGCTGTTGCCCATAATTTTGGCATAATGGTGCGATTAAGCAGCCTCAGAGGCATCCATGCATGCTGCCCCTGCTGTTTCCTGTCCATTTCCGTGGTGTTTCCATCCTTTTCTGAGGTTCCCAGGTGTTTGGCCAAGCTTCCCTGTGCAGAGCCTTGGTCCCCTTGAAAAATGCTCGAGTCTCCCATTGACTTCAATGGGGCTCGTTATTCGAGACGAGCACTCGAGCATCGGGAAAAGTTCGTCTCGAATAACGAGTACCCGAGCATTTTAGTGCTCGCTCATCTCTAGTTCTGACACATTTTTTCCCCAGAATGAATCTTCCAGATCATCGCTCCTCCACTGCTGATATATCTGAAATGGTTCTAACTATGTCATGGAAGATTCAATTTGAGAATGGCTATACACTATATACTTTAACCCATGGATTCCCTTGTAGGTTGATCTCCGCTCCCATGGTACATGCAACGGAAACAGTGTTCGGCCAGGCTCCCCAGGGAGGCCCTATGGTGGGATTTTCGTTTTCCCTATAATTTCTATATTTCTTATAGTAGGATATGAGGGTCAGTAAGCACAAATTTAGATTATATAAAAGAGGAGACTCTCTTCTTTCATAGGAAAAAAGAAGTGTCACAGAGCCAGAGATATAGCCCCCTCACACCTGCACCTCACAGATAATGGAAATATTCACTTTATATGTTATATTGTTTTATATTGCCTTTTATTCAGTGATCGTTTTTTTGGTGAAAATTGACTGAGACGATTAACATTCGATTAATGTGGCTACATATTAACCACAACCACAACCCAGAGCATATCCACAAAGTTATATGTAACACCAAAAACATACACGTTCCGGAATAAAGATTTTATTTGACACCATCCGCCATTATTTACACCTATGTTATGACTCAAATTCCTATGAAACGTGGAGGGTTTGTCATTTGCTGTTGTGTGGCTAATACATTGGTGCATATCTAAAAGTGACTTGTTATCTCATTAGTTTGGTTTATGGATATATACCGTATATACTCGTGTATAAGCCGAGTTTTTCAGCACAAAAAATGTGCTGAAAAACCTCACTTTGGCTTATACACGAGTCAAGAAAAAATCAAAAACGTAATGCTCACCCTCCGGTGTCCCGATCTTCAGCACGAGGCTCCTGATCCTCGGCGCGGTACAGGAGGCGGAGGCTTCTCTTCTTTCTTCTGTAGCCGGCAGATCGCGTCCATGCGATCTGCCGGCGGGCGCACAATAAGATGCTAGAGAAGTAACCATCTCCCCGTTTTGCTTTTGCCCCTGAATGGAGCTTTTTTTTTTTTATAATCCTCAGACAGGCTCCTCCCCCACCCCCCGCTTCCGGTATGACCCGAAAGTAGAAGATCCCTTTTTGGGTCTGTTTACGAACCTGTATTGCTCCGGCCTTCGGAACAATGGCGCTTCCGGTTTCTGAAGGGCCGTCCCTGATGATGCGCCAAGTGCTTTTGATGACGCGACTTCCGGGAGACGCGTCGCATCCCTGTGACGTGCGCGCCTTCCCTAGGACACGTGGAGCCCCATGCGCCCTGAGTGTGCCCATATTGCGGAACGGCACCCTGCTCCGGTGTCAGGACCCTTCTCACTGAAGACCGACACCCGGACAGCTGAATGCCAGGCTCTTAGATGAGAGAAGGCCCCGGTGGCAGGTACCGCCGTTCCTTCTTCCACCCCCATATCCGACCCAGCATAAGTCTCGCGGGACCACTGGATGAGTCGGACGGGGGGTTTGTATGTTCCCTTCTACCTATGTAGAAGTGTAACTGTATTGGAAAAGAGAAAGAAAAAAGAAAAAGAATTTTAGGTAAAAAATATCCTATCTCCCTAGAGAGATCTCTTGCATCCTACATCCCGTAGGGACAGGAAGACACAGGTGGGGGCTGTCATGGAATTTGGTGGAAAAATCATATAGTATACAATAATTTACCAACAAAAAGACAAGAGTGACATAGAATAATGTCAGGAGGGGTCACTTGATTTCTTAGAATTACAGTGCACGTACCAGTGAAGTAATGACTTAGTGAATATAGTGATCTAAATGAAAAAAAGAAAATTGTATGGTATCCTATGGTATGTATGGTATCTATGGTATGGTATCTTATGGTATCCTTCTAAGACCAAAAATCTCACTAAGAGGGAAATCACAGAATAACAGTGCAAACCATAAGGCAAGTTAGCTACAAAAAAATTACCACTGGTTTTAAAGTTGACATTGAGTCCAATAGGCTTCAAAGTGTTGAGCCTATAAATCCATTCTAATTCCCTTCTTTTGAGTAGTTTCATACGATCATCATCTCTCCTAAGAGGTGGTATCCTGTTGATCAAACGAAATCTTAGCTGGTCTTCCCTATGCCCACATTCCTTGAAATGTTTTGGGACTGGAAGGTCTTTCCTACCCACTCTAATGGTATATCGGTGTTGGTTAATGCGGGTTTTAAAATCAAGTGTCGTTTCTCCAACATGCCATAAAATACAGGGGCACTTTAATAGGTAGATAACGTGATCTGAGTCACAAGTCAAATAATGCTTAATTTCATAGTTTTCTTTGGTAATAGGATGTGTGAATTGGTTACCCTTCAACATCATTGTGCAATTAATGCACCTTAGACAGGGGAAACAGCCTTTTTTCTGTGGGGCTAAAAATGTCTGTCCCTTGTTCTTACTTGTACCTATATCAGCCCACACCAATTTATCCTTAAGGCTGGGTGTACGTCGGCTCGAAAACAGGGGTAAGGCATTGAATTCTGGAATGTGTGGATAAGCATCTGTTAAGATGTGCCAATTTTTGGAAATAATCCTGCTGATCTCACCACTGGATTCTCTATAAGTAGAGACAAAAGGAATATGTTGTGTATTGTTTATTTTAGTTTTAGTATGTAGCAATGTTTTCTTTTCTAAACAATGAGCTTTATTCTTATGTGGGTTTTTGGGTAGCCCCGTGTCCTAAATCTAGATTTCAGATTTTTAAAATTTTTCTCATGTACAGTGTCCTCTGATACTATACGTTTAACTCAGACAAATTGGGTGGTTGCTCTTAAAATACAATAAATTGTTTTTATCAGTTGATTTGACAAAAAGATCAGTCTGGATGGTTCTTTCAACTAGTTTAACTATTACATCCCAAAATTGCACCGTTTCTTTAGACCAAACTAAAGTAAACTGTATGTTGTTGTCAATGCCATTCAAAAAGGATTGGAATGATAAAAGTTCATCAGGGGTGCCCTTCCAAATGAGGAAGATGTATGTCGTATATATGTATCTCCACCACCGCAACACATTCGTGAAGTGGTGGAACACATAGACCGACATCTCCTCCATGTCACTCATGACAATGTTAGCATAGGTTGGGGCAACATTTGCCCCCATTGCTGTACCTCTTAACTGAACATAGTAAGAATCCTGAAAGTACCATTCTTTATTCATGCATGTGAGAGAGCCGATTCCCTTGGCTGAGAAGCAACCCCACACATGAATGGTTGCAGGATGCTTTACAGTTGGCATGAGACAAGACTGGTGGTATCGCTCACCTTGTCTTCTCCGAACAAGCTGTTTTCCAGATGTTCCAAACAATCGGAAAGGGGATTCATCAGAGAAAATGACTTTACCCCAGTCCTCAGCAGTCTACTACCTGTACCTTTTGCAGAATATCAGTCTGTCCCTGATGTTTATTATCAGGTGCGCCTTATAATCCGGTGCACCTTATATATGAACCTAGCCGTTTTAGCACCGCCTTATAATCTGGTGTGCCAATTAGTCCAAAAATACGGTTAATAGATAAATTATCATTTGTAAAAGTGTAGAAAGAATGATAAATTATGTCAATTGAAATACATGCTTAAACAAAATTCATTGGGGCACATTTAACTACCCGGTCCAGTCGCGATCCCGCGGCGCGTTGTCCGACACTGATTCGGGTCAGCCAGCATGCATAAGATCATACGACCGTTATCCAGCAGGTGTCGCTGCTGCGCCGTAGTCCGCCGGAGTTCACCTTCTTCGTCCTGGTGCATGTAAGTGCTGATCTCGTGACACAAATTCTTTTTTAAATTCTGTGTTTTTTCTGAATCCGTCAGGTTGTCCGACAGCCACACCCCCAATTTCTGTCGCATGAAAGCTTGCGCTGATGTGACACAATCCGATCGTGTGTGCCAAAATTCCAGGGCAATTCGGCACAAAACGGAAATAGTCGGGAAACCCGACGAAAGTGCGGTGTTCGTACCCTTAGTTAATGAGCCCTATTATGTCATAATGTTTGTTTAGACCGCTTCGTCTAAACAAAGCCTCCCTGTATTTAAGTCAAGGATCCAATCTCCCCCACCCTCAAATTAGATGGTGGTTTGTAGCATAGAGGAAAAGGTGATTGGAAATCCCCTTTGGAGAAGCGGCCAGTGTAAAGTATAGCTTTCTGTAGTTTGAAGATTGAGGGGTGTTACTGATGAACAAGAATTATTCTTTTGGTGGGCCTAAATTTAGATTTTCTTGGTGCTTCTGTATTTAAGACTATCTGGATATCCTCTTTCTTTTCATTTTTGGTTCATTTCTTTTAATCTAGTATTCCTCTGTCTTTCATCCGTAACTATTCTTTTGAAGCGTGCATATTGTGAGATGTTAATGATTGTCTGCATGGTAATGCATGAAGCCATTTCATTTAAAGGGGAACTACAAAACAAAACTAGTTTGCAACCTGTGACTTTTGTGCAGTTCTGGGCGCACATGGTGGGAATTGCATTTCTACCCCTTGTTTGCCATGAGTGGAGGGGCTGGTGCCGCACCAGCCGGTGGGCCGTAGAGGGACCTTGTTGCTTCGTGCTTGTGCAATGCCTACAGCCTGCATCTTTTCAACCGCATGCTATTGCGTCATTCTATGCTAGGTCAGACCTGGTGTAGAAGAGCTGCAGCAGCACAGCACATAGCTGCACTGCACTGCCGCTCACTCGGATTTATCAGGAGGCAGGAGCCTCTTGATAGATCCAGTGTGCGCTAGGGGGCCAGAGCCCGCACCCTTTCTCCTCTATTGGTGTTCAGCTCACAGTGCTTGGCAGTCCAATAAATCTGTGTATAAAGACATACATTGGCACTCACCCAAAGTGTTTCAACAAACTTTATTCAATGTGCAGCATATCAGACATAATATAAGCCGTAGCAAACGACAGGCAACACACAGGCACTTTCTATGGCCTCTGACATCACAAACATGTATTTAGAAAATAAATCTTTTAGCTTATCAGTGATATAATTGAGAGATGCTGCTTCTTTTCTTTTTTCACTCCACTCTTGGTTGGACATTGAAAACAGCATGAGAAAATCTGAACATGGGAATGCAGACTCAAGAAGTTTTAGTCTCATCCACTACCAAAAAATGTATTTAGTTTTGTAGGCTAACTTAAAAGGAAGCAGATTTTTTCCCTGAACATATTTATGTAGATGTGTGTTCTCCATGGTCCAAGTTCCTCCAGGATCTTGTTTCTTGTTTCTTATTAGATTGATTTAATATCAATCCTGCTGCCTAGGAAGTCCCATTGGATAAGAATTTTTAAGTTGGAAAAAAATGCAAACAGTCCAAAACACCAAGGCATCTTTGATGTACTATGTAGTGGGTTTTTAATGGAATGATAATAAAGCCAAGAGATTTTATCAAGAGAAACCATCGCTATACAGTGTTTTCCCTCGAGTCAACCCGAAATACACCCTGGCCTTGACAGTCTCTAGCTGTGAATGATCTTTTGTTTTGGTTCCTTGACTACAAGCAGATTTGCACTTCAATTGGATTTATCCTCAAAAGACAAAGTGACATTTCCCTCTGTCTATATCTAAATCCCTCAGAGATTCTTTGTTGTAAGAAAGTGTTTTAATATTTTAGTTTCACCCTCAAACAAATAACCTTTATCAATGAAACTATTCAAAGAGATCTCTGTTGCATTGCAACTCAACCAGTAAACTCTTTTCTTCTTTGGATTATCAAAAAGATGCATTTTACTGAAGGAATAGCCAAAAAGAGGTTTCTATTTCTGGTCCATCTTTAAAGGATTTTCATCGAAGGTTCATCTCTAATCTCTCTACTGCTAGTAAAGCAGAGGGTGACAACAATTTACTTGCCTTTAACAGTAACATTAACTTTGCTGATAATAATTTTAGATGTTGGTTCTGGATGATCATTTTATACTTTATATTAATACTTATTGTCAGGTTAGCATCCATTGTTGGGTGCTTTATGTTGTGGAAGCTCCCATCTGGATGGAGCGATGGTGGTACAAGTACACTGACACCCTATTTAATCTCTATGGGTCTTTCAAAGGTTGATGATTACAGTGCAAAGTTAGCTTCTTCAATAAATAAATATACCACCAACTTGAATATTTGATACATTTCACTAACTAGAATATCTTAATTGACCCTTGATAATGAAATCCATAGGGAATAAAAGTAGCTGTAAGTTTATTCAGAATTGAGGTTATACCATTAAAAATATAAAATAATGTAAAAAAATAAAATATGAGTATTAATTAAATAATTAGAATGCTCGCCCATGGACCTGGCCACAGGAAGAAGCTTAAAAGTCTTAAAACTAAGCTCAAAACATGATTTGTTAAGTTTCTGGCTAGTTGCCATTTAGGGATATCAACAAGTACATGGGTACAAGGTTGCATCTGAAATATTTTTTAGTGGTACAAAGAAAATATAAATATATGCTTTCAGAATACAATATATTTTAAATCTGGTATTGGCCGAAAGTTATATTAAACATTTTTAATTTCTCCCTGAAAAATGTTGTTGTAATAAAGTAATATTGCTTATTGCCTAGTGAAGCTTCATCTTCAGACTTGTATCACCTATCCAACTGCTATTGTGATTCAACAAACTTAATAATTATTTTGTCTATTGTAAATCATTTTGTTAGATATACTGTCTATTAGTAAGTTTATTAAAGGGCTACCTGCGACTTGGAATCCTATTGACCAGGAATCCTTTGTATAAGAGCTTACAATATTATGCCTTCGTGATTGATCAATGTAAAATTGTGAAGGGGCATAAAGGGCAGGGATGAATTTATCAGTTAATCAACAGTGCTACATATGGGTACTGCCATACTGGCTGCTGATTTGCGCCCCCTCTCTGATGTCATCTGTGTGTGGGTAGTGTACCTTGGTGTACAGAAATTCAGGACCCATACAGTCAAATTTTCTGGGTCCTTTCAATCCCAGCACACACAACAGTTTACGGTTTTGCAGCATGTGACATCCATTGTCTCACATATTAGAGGGTTAGTGAGTGATTGCAATACTGATCTGACTTAGACAGAAGTGGCATCTAGCAACCAAAAGCTAGCAGTCTGTTCCTTCAGGTCCAAAACTTTATGAAAAGTTTCAATGTCTGTGACTTATTGCTGCAGAATTGACCCAAAGCTCCCGCCATCCAGTCTGCACTGTCCCCCATCTCCTCTCTCACCTGTCTAAACCTGGCTACTGACCACTATAATCACACTGTTAGAAGTGTGCTAGATGAGATGGCACCCTTGGCACACCGAACAAACTCGTTTCCTCCGGCAGTGCTCCAGGATTGCTGAACGTCTGTAGAGAAAATCGTGCACATCTGCATAATTTCTACACTTCACATTTCTGCTAAAAACCTTTAACTCTGCCCTTCACCTTGTTAAACAGGTCTATTTTACTAATCTAATATCCTCTCTCTCCAACAACCCCAAAAGGCTCTTTGATACCCTTCACTCCTTACTCTTCACTTCTCCACTAAAGGTGCAGCCACCTACTTTAAGGATAAGATTGATGGCGATATATAAATAAAGATTATTATTATCTCTACACTTCACACTTTTAAATACCAAAGACACTTATGATATAGTGTCCCCAAATAGTAATAGCATATTTTGTTCCCTGCTTATAAATCTTGCATACGACACCCCATTATTATTATACATACATACATAATTATAATTTTTACATAAAGCCTAGCACTCCATTATGAATAAATAAATAATAATATTTACACAATGAATTTTGATAGGCAGCTAGTGACCTCGTAATGCATTGGAATAAATATTGTGCCCCACAATAAATTGAGACCCCTCATATTAAGTTCTTAAGTTAAAGTGCAGCACCTTTAAAAACACCTGTAAAATCAAACACTGTCATAGTTATAGTAATTCTAGATCTATTCTAAGTGGAATTGTAATTGAGATAATGCTTAGCTGGATATCTACAGTATTCAATTGATTCCCATCAGTGGCGTAACTACGTGATGCAGGGCCCCAAAGCAGACTTCTACAAGGGGCCCCCTTTCTCTTAAAAAAATATATACATATTAGTACACACACATTTAAGTATATAAATGTGTGTATGAGTGCATAAATTTATGTGATTGTATACACACATAAAGCTCTATACTCATACACATTTATACACTGATACATTCATGCAGCTCCGTAGCTGTTGACCACATGGAAGTAGACAGCAAGAAGCTAGAGATGAGAGATGCCTAGTCCTACTGTCTCCACACAACCCCTGCCCGGACATTTCTTGTCCCAGTGGTATACTGTGGAGGTTGTGTACTGTTGTATACATATTAGGCTGTTCAACATGCAGCATAATATGTATATAATGGTGCACATCCTCCGTTCATTAATGCAGCCAGTTGGATGCCAGGGCCTCCTGACATTGCGGGCCCCATAGCAGCTGCTATGGCTGCTAAGACTGTAGTTACGCCCCTGATTCCAATCTACTCTCTAGTCTAAATTGTATAATAATAATAATGTTACTTCATTTAACCAAGTAATTAAACAGCCAGCCAATGTATCCAGAAGTACTGCTGACTTCCAGATGGATACTCAGATAAGTTAAAGACATACAATTATTTTTTCTTCGTTTGTTATCCGTGGTTTCCGAGGAGAGTATACTGACTGTTTTTAGTCTATGGCCCACATTTACTTAAAACAGTACAATTGGCTGTGTGTTTTGGAGGGGGCGCCAGATTCATGAATCTGGTGCTCCCTGCACTGTTTCAACAGAATGCATCAACTTATTTTTGGTGCACCTTTAACATGGGGCATCCAACACACCTGACGAAGCACCAGAAATCCCATTTCTGTGCAGAAATTTGTGTTGCATGAAAGATTGTGCAGTTGCGTCTCAAAACGGTCACGTGCAACTCAAATGTGCCGTGGGCACTTCTTAACCCCTTCCCATGGTAGCCTCGGGTGTTCCGAATACCCGAGGCTACTTCGTTTTAACCCATGCATTACAATGTGCTAATTGCACATTGTAATGCATGGGGAGTAAAATCAACATACACTGCCATACAATAGTATGGCAGTATATGATAGGATGAATCAGACTACCTAGGGTTAGAGTACCCTAGAGAGTCTGAAAAATAGTAAAAGTAAAAATAAAAAAAAGTTTAAAAAAAAAAATTATAATAAAAAAACCTAAAAATTCAAATCACCCCCCTTTCCCTAGAACTGATATAAAAATAAATAAACAGTAAAAATATATGTGATCTCCCCAGTTTGTATGTGCTCTCTTTTATCCGCCTTCATTATTTGTGGTTTAGACAGTGGTGGTTGCACAATTTCCTTTATAACATGTTTTTCTCACACCAAGTGCAATTTCCATTATCTTTGTGGTCGTGTAATAAAAAAAACTGAATGGAAGCTCTGGTAAAATTAATATGAAAGGTGTTGCTTTTAATCAAGCAGTTTATTTTTTTTTTTTAAACTGATTTTATTGTGCGACATGTTCATAGCAGTCATACAAAATACAATATGCAAGGAAACATTAGCATTTGTGTCATATCGCGCGAAGCGATGGAGTTACAGCGGTACAGCACATGACATATGTGTACATAGCAAGAATAAAAATCTCTCTTTTACAAAACCTGCTAAGTCTCATTTCTTTTTGCAATACAAATGTGCTATGATATGTGATAATTAGCAAATTACAAGAACAATACAAACAACAACAAAGCAACTAAAAGAAACAATATATTATATTGCAAAATTGACTAGAGACCCAACCAACTTCTCCATTCTCAGCTTGTGACATTTCAGGTGTGTGGTGTGTCAGACCCCTCTTGTTAATCTTATTTCCCTCTCTCCAATCGCCCCTATTGTATTCTCAGTCACTTTTCCCTTTATCTCTCTCTCCGTCGCACTCATAGTCGGCTAGCCCTCGTTTCAGGGGGGTATTCCCCTAGTGGTGAGGTAGTATTTGATTTCTTCGATGCACTACTTCCCTATATTATAGAAGTTATATCCCTCAGTTCTTGCCTCAATCTACGAACGGAGTAATTTGTGTCCCTCGACTCACACCAAGTTCCCCACACTCGATCAAATTTGTCAGGACATTTGCGATGTTTATATACTAGCTTTTCATATGGTAGCATTTGGTTGATTTGTGCTTTCCACGTGTTAACGTTTGGGGTATTAGGGTCATACCATCTGAGTGCTATGCACTTTCGGGCCATAAATAGAGTTTCCCTCAGGAAAATAATTTGGTAATGAGACCAATCTTCTTCAGGAAGAAGGCCCAAGAGGCATGCTTCAGGGGACTCGGAGATGGGAATATGTAATAGAGTGGACAAAAAGCTAGTAATGTCCTTCCAGAACTTCTGAATCGGTGGACAGACCCAGCTCATATGCCAGAAGTCTGCACCAAGCTCACCGCATCTTGGACAGGCGGTCGAAGGGACTCGGCCCATTTTGGCCATACGTACGGGTGTTAAGTAGGCCTGATGGGTGAAATATAGTTGAGTCATTCTATTATTTATTGAGGGGGACACCTTGGTATGGGCAGCAAGTAGCTCATCAATCGACTCATCCTCTAATGCGGGAATAAGTGTCCTCCATTTATCTAATACTGGTAGTTTGTTGTTGGCTAGCTTTCCCTGAGTGAGGTGGGTGTATAATGCAGAGATGATGCGCCTAGGGCCCTGTGTTTTGCATATCCCGATTAACGGGTAGGAGGAGATGGGTATCCTAGGGGGTGGGAACTGAGATTCCAGGGCATGTCGCAGTTGTAGGAATCTATAAAAAAAATTTCTCTCAAGTGCAAACTTTTGCTGTAGTTCCTGAAAAGAATGAAGAACGTTCGCGCCATAAATATCTGCCAGTGTACGTACGCCTTTGCTTTCCCAAAGGGGGCCCCCCTCCAGCTGTTGTAGCTGCGGTAAAGCTGGGTTGTTCCAGAGTGGCATTTCCGCTATGGTGCTTGTAAACCCCGTTACTTTGATCGTAGCTTGCCATACTTGCCTAGCTAATCTGTGTAGGGGGAGTAGGGGCAGTTCTAGGTCAGGGTTTGGTACTAATACCGGCCATAGGCTAGAGACGCCCAAATGATGCATAAGATGATGTTCTGCGTTAGGTAGTGGCTGTTCAATGACCCAGTGTCTAAGGTATTTGAGCTGGCCTGCTACATAGTAAAGATAGAAGTCTGGTAGAGCCATTCCCGCCTCTTCTTTGGGGCGCTGTAAGGTAGCGAGACTTAATTTGGCTCTGGATGTACCCCATATGAAGGTGCCTATAATGGAGTGTAATGTTTTGAAGAACCTTTTCGGGAACGGTACTGCAGCATGTTGTAATACATATAGGCATTTGGGCAAAATAATTAATTTCACTAGGTTTATTCTCCCAGCTGTTGAGAGCGGAAGAGTTTTCCATGCCTTGCTTTTATTTCCAGCAAAAGCCAGCAATGGGTCTGTCACCCTTTTACTTGTATTGTGATATGTCTTAAAAATAGTGATCCCCAAATAAACAAATTCAGTTACCACTTTCAGCCTTTCCACAACTTCAGGTCCCGTCCATGGGGAGGAGCCCAGAGGCATGAACACTGACTTGGACCAATTCACCAATAGTCCCGAGTATTTCCCAAACTCGCTAATGAGGGAGATTGCATGCGGTAAGGTGGTCTCTGCGTCAGACATAAACAGCACCATGTCATCTGCGTATAATCCAACACGGTCCTCTCTTTCTCCCACTATTATGCCACGGTAAACTGTGTCTTGCCTTAGTCTCAACGCTAGAGCCTCTATTGCCAGGGCAAAGAGGAGCGGGGAAAGCGGGCACCCCTGTCGGGTACCCCTATATAAAGTAAATTGGTCTGACAATTCCCCGTTAATTAACAGTTTACTTACTGGCGACGCATACAGGATATCGATCCAGGTGGAGAATCTAGGCCCAAATCCGAACTTTCGTATGCACTGTTTAAGAAAGGCCCACTCTATAGAGTCAAATGCCTTTGCCGTGTCTAAAGAAGCCAGGGCTTGCCCTCTCCCCTTCACCTGTCCTATCTGTGCCGCCACTTGCACCCTTCTTATGTTGTCGGACGTGGATTTGCCTGGCATGAAGCCACATTGATCCGGGTGGACTAGAGAGAGAATTACAGTGTTCAGTCTAGTCGCAAAAATCCTAGTAAGGATTTTGTAATCAATATTGAGTAATGCTATGGGACGATAGGACCCACAGTCTGTGGGGTCCTTTCCTTGCTTTAGAATTAGTACTATCGTGGCCTCATATAGAGAGGGGGGGTAGGGCCTTTGCCTCAAAAGCAGCAGCGTACATCTCTTGTAAACGGGGAACAAGAAGGTCTTTGTATCTGGCATACACTTCTTTGGGGAGTCCATCAGGGCCTGATGCTTTGTTGTTGTTTAAGCTATCTATCGCATCTTCTATCTCCTCTGAGGTTATTGGAACCTCCAATTGGTTGCGCTGATCCTGGGTTAGTGATGGGAACTGTATATTCTCTAGATATGCATTAATGTCATTATCTGTTTTCTCTAATTTGGTATTATATAGGTCTGTGTAAAATTCTGTGAACCTATTCAGTATTTCTGCATGGGTTTTTAAAAGTGATCCATGTTCATTTCTAACCTCCAATATAGGTGGGGACATAGTGTGCTGTCTCGCTAGATGCGCTAGTAATTTCGCTGACTGATTACCTAATTCGAATGCGGTCTGCTTATAAAAAAACATCTTGTTATCCGCTTTCTCCTTTAAAGCATGAAGGTACAGGCGACCCGTGTGCAGCCATGTTACTCTGTTTGCCTCGGACGGATCTTCGATGTATTGTTGCTCTAGGGACTGGCATCGTGCTGCTAGTTCTATCTCTTTCTTTACTGATTCCTTCTTAATGAAGGAAATCGCAGATTGTAAACAAGTGCGCATATAGGCCTTTGTTGCTTCCCAGAGCGATGTGTAGGCAGTCTCTGGGTTGTGGGCTTGGAAAAATGCGTCTAACTGTTCAGGCACCCTGTCTGATGGACCTATGAGCTCTAACCAGAAGGGGTGGATCATGACCTTATGCATTGTAGAGGCAGATCGCTTCCCCATGACACAGGTCAGTGGGGAATGGTCGGATATGCCTCTGGGATGATACTGTATGTCTTGTATGTGTGGAATCATGTTTGTAGATCCTATGATGTAATCTATCCGGGATAAAGACTTATGGGAGGCACTGTAGCATGAAAAGGTCTTAGCTACTGGGTTTCTTTGCCTCCAGAAATCCGCCCACCCCATTTCTGCCAAGAACCTTGATAGGCTACTATATTGCGTTCCTAGTGGGGGGGTCCGCGTGTTATGGAACCTGTCCAGTGATTGGTCTAAGCACATATTAAGGTCCCCCAGGCATATGTTTTTCGCTTGTGGGTGAGACGCTGCAAATAAAGCTGCTTGTCGCAGGACCTGCAAAGAAGCAGGTGGTGGAATATACAGTGCCATCACATTATATGGGGCTCCATCTATATGAGCATGTATGAACACGAACCTACCCGCTGGGTCGGTTATTTGCATTTTCACCTCCCACCGAACTGCTTTGTGTACTAACACTGAGACCCCTCTTGATGAGGTGTTATAACAGGAGTGTGCACCCCACTGGATCCAAGGTTTGTGCAGAAACTGTACCTTGGAAGGGATAAGATGTGTCTCCTGCAGACAAATTATGTGCGGGTTCAATTGTTTCAGGTGTGTGGCTACCATCAGTCGTTTATTAGGGTTACCTAGGCCTCGGACGTTCCATGTAAGGAATCTAAGCTCCGACATGTCGAGTCATTGACATGTTTGTGCAGAGGTGAGTTGTCGAGAGGGGTTGAGTATCTGTCACCATTCTTACTCCACTCTGAGCATGTGGGGGTCCGACACTACACTTATAAACTATAACTAAAAACCTGTAATAACAACAGCATTGTAACGTGAATGCTCCCAATCCCCCTTTGCTTTGGAGGCAGTAACCTTTCCGGTTCCTCCGCGCAAGGTGGATCAGGGCACAACTGGCTAGCGTTGTGGGATACTCATGCCTCGTGGGATGTAACATAGGCATGTAGTATGTACTCCATTTCTATGGACCCTTACCATTTAACCATGACCCAGGTGCCCGGGCAACATAATCAATCAACATTTTGCAGAAAAATAAAAAGGTACCCCTAAGTCTCTGCGCAATCTAGTCCCAGATCTTATATAACATGTGACATATGACGTATAACATATAACCAAACCCACAGGGCTTCTAGTATGCCCATGTAGAACAGTATTGAAGCAAAAAGGATACTAGAAGTCTCATATGTAACACCGCTCCTTTAGCGAGGTGGAGATCTTCTATGTTGTGCCAGCCAGTCGTTGGCTTCGCTCGGGGTCACGAAGAACAAGACTCTGTCGCCATCCACAACTCTGAGGCGTGCCGGATAGGCCATAGAGTACGGAAGATTCTTGTCGCAAAGCCTCTTCTTGACGTCCAGGAATGTTGCCCGCTTCTTCTGCAGCTCCAGCGAGAAGTCTGGAAAAATGGACACTCTTGCGTTGTCTACTCTGATGTCCGCCTTTCTACGGGCCTGCTGCAAAATAATGTCCCGGTCTCTACTATTCAGAAATCTGGCTAGCAACGGTCTTGGTGGAGCACCAGGAGGTGGTGCTCTGGCTGGCACTCTGTGAGCCATTTCAACTGCAAAAGCTGTAGAGAAGTGCGCTTCTGGAAATAAGCCTTTTATCCATCTCTCTACATAGTCTTCTGGAGAACGGACTTCAGTACGTTCAGGGAGGCCAATGATTCTTATATTATTACGCCTCAGGCGATTTTCCATATCATCCGCCTTTTGTTTCAGTGCCTCAGAGTCTGATTTCAAGGTGGTGACAGTTCTGGGTATATTAGCATTTCTGTCTTCTATTTGCGATATCCTCTCCTCCGCATTATGCACTCTGTCTCTCAAGCTCTGAAGATCCTGCCTGAGCAAGCTGACATCCACCCTGACCTCATCTAATTTCCCAGTCAGAGAACTTTTGCATGCGTCTATCGCAGCTAGCACTTGAGAGGTGACCTGCTTCAGGGTGGGTTCTTCTGTTTCCTCCTCAGTTGCTGCAGGGCCACTGGAACTTTGCTTTGCCCTAGCCTGAGATGAGCGTTGGGATTGTGAGGCACGGGACATTTCTCCCTGCTCTGTATGGGCAAATTCTCGCAGCCTATCTGCTGCATTTGCTTTGGTGGGGCCCATTCTGAAGGGTGTTGAGGGCTGCAGCCCTATGGGTACTCGTGTGCACTCTGGGAGTATAATGTCCTGTAGTGCTCTGAATATGCTGCGGCACTGTCTATTCCTGTGTGATAGCCCAGGTATTGTATTCTCTTGTTCTGTCCGGGGTCGTGGCCTTGCCCCTGCCCCTGTTAGCCCTGTGTGGGTGTGCTGCCACAGCTCCTCAGATTATGGGCCCCTGCTTGTAGGTGCTGCGCTCCCCTCTTCTCAGCTTACCCAGCGCTGAATAAGTGCAGCTTCCTGCCTTGGGGATGCTGGGTTTCGCGCCACTCACCGTCCGTGCGCCAGATCTCGTGCGCCAGATCTCGTGCGCCAGATCTCGTGCGCCAGATCTCGTGCGCCAGATCTGTGTTGAGCGGTGCGACACTCCCGGCTAGGTCCGCACACGAGTCTCGGGCTGACGCCTCCCTCTCGTTCCTCCACGCCGTCCTATAACCGCTCCAGGAAGTGGCTAGTGTGCTCGTCCAGGGGAGCCCGTGCGCCAGAACTACAGAGAGCGGTGCAACACTTCCGGCTAGGCCCACGCACGTGTCACGGGCCGCGATGTCGGGCGCCTCACTCCCGTTCCTCCGCGTCGTCCTGTGTCTGCTCCGGTAAGTGGCAAGTGGCCTCAGGGGTGCACAGGGGGCTTATGTCACCTCTGGGTCACCGGTCTTGCAGGATTTTAGGCGGATGTGTAGGGGTCCACACGGAGCTCTGCTCAGATGCGTCCGGCCATGTTGGCTGCTAGCCACGCCCCCTTATTTTCCATTTTAAAGTGTACAGTGTTTCTTATTTATCTAGATCCAGAAATGTTAATTTGCCTAACCAAACCCACAGGGCTTCTAGTATGCCCATGTAGAACAGTATTGAAGCAAAAAGGATACTAGAAGTCTCATATGTAACACCGCTCCTTTAGCGAGGTGGAGATCTTCTATGTTGTGCCAGCCAGTCGTTGGCTTCGCTCGGGGTCACGAAGAACAGGACTCTGTCGCCATCCACAACTCTAAGACGTGCAGGATAGGCCATAGAGTACGGAAGATTCTTGTCGCGAAGCCTCTTCTTGACGTCCAGGAATGTTGCCCGCTTCTTTTGCAGCTCCAGCGAGAAGTCTGGAAAAATGGACACTCTTGCGTTGTCTACTCTGATGTCCGCCTTTCTGCGGGCCTGCTGCAAAATAATGTCCCGGTCTCTACTATTCAGAAATCTGGCTAGCAACGGTCTTGGTGGAGCACCAGGAGGTGGCGCTCTGGCTGGCACTCTGTGAGCCCTTTCAACTGCAAAAGCTGTAGAGAAGTGCGCTTCTGGAAATAAGCCTTTTATCCATCTCTCTACATAGTCTTCTGGAGAACGGCCTTCAGTACGTTCAGGGAGGCCAATGATTCTTATATTATTACGCCTCAGGCGATTTTCCATATCATCCGCCTTTTGTTTCAGTGCCTCAGAGTCTGATTTCAAGGTGGTGACAGTTCTGGGTATATTAGCATTTCTGTCTTCTATTTGCGATATCCTCTCCTCCGCATTATGCACTCTGTCTCTCAAGCTCTGAAGATCCTGCCTGAGCAAGCTGACATCCAGCCTGACCTCATCTAATTTCCCAGTCAGAGAATTTTTGCATGCGTCTATCGCAGCTAGCACTTGAGAGGTGACCTGCTTCAGGGTGGGTTCTTCTGTTTCCTCCTCAGTTGCTGCAGGGCCACTGGAACTTTGCTTTGCTCTAGCCTGAGATGAGCGTTGGGATTGTGAGGCACGGGACGTTTCTCCCTGCTCTGTACGGGCAAATTCTCGCAGCCTATCCGCTGCATTTGCTTTGGTGGGGCCCATTCTGAAGGGTGTTGAGGGCTGCAGCCCTATGGGTACTCGTGTGCACTCTGGGAGTATATATTGTGGCCCTTGCTTGTAGGTGCTGTGCTCCCCTCTTCTCAGCTTACCCAGCGCTGATTAAATGCAGCTTCCTGCCTTGGGGATGCTGGGTTTTGCGCCACTCACCGTCCGTGCGCCAGATCTCGTGCGCCGGAACTCGTGCGCCAGATCTCGTGCGCCAAATCTGTGCTGAGCGGTGCGACACTCCCGGCTGGGTCCGCACACGAGTCTCGGGCTGACGTCTCCCTCACGTTCCTCCACGCCGTCCTGTAACCGCTCCGGGAAGTGGATAGTGTGCTCGTCCAGGGGAGCCCGTGCGCCAGAACTACAGCGAGCGGTGCGACACTTCCGGCTAGGCCCACACACGTGTCACGGGCCGCGATGTCGGGCGCCTCACTCCCGGTCCTCCGCGTCGTCCTGTGTCTGCTCCGGTAAGTGGTAAGCAGCCTCAGGGGTGCACAGGGGGCTTATGTCACCTCTGGGTCACCGGTCCTGCAGGATTATAGGCGGATGTGTAGGGGTCCACACGGAGCTCTGCTCAGTTGCGTCCGGCCATGTTGGCTGCTAGCCACGCCCCCCGGTCAGCTTTTTTTTACTGGTGATGCTGGAGAACCAAGTGTTTTGTCATCTAATTGCGGATGTGAACAAAAAAGATCATACTGACGTGAAGAAAATAGGATGCTGATATTTTTAAACTACACACCCCGTGTGAAGAAGCCTTCAGACTGGATTGTAGGTCGAATTATTTGCATAGATATTCAGCTAAATATTGTTGATAAATGTGGCATCTCGAAATTTTGGCTTAATACATCTCCCCCATTGAATCAGTAATAATTAGAAATTAAAATTATTATAATTAATACTAGAAATTCCCCCATAATAAATGAAAGCCTTGTTGTTTTTTATAAATTATATATAATTTTATTTTTTATTTAGCTTAAACTATACTAATAAAATGACTAACCGTGCAGTGCTCCTATGTTCTCTATCTTCTTTCATAGGGAAACTGCCTAGTTCGATCACTACGCACTGCCATCACAACGCTAGTGGTCTCCACTACTTATCTCACTTAAATACACTGTAGTTGTACCACCTTGTAGTAGTCTGTGCATCCTGGAGTGGAAGGTAATTTATGCGCTTAGTGTCGCCCAGAGAAGAAAGGCATTAGAGACACTTGGAAGGTTCCAAGTTCTGTATCATAAAAGAATGGTAAATCTTTTTTTTTTGTAGCATATTGTTTCTTGCATCAGTACTAAACCAAACGGTTGATCAAACACCCGCAGATTTTAGTATGTATTAGAATTTTCTATCTTGCCATGTAAAACAATCAAGTTATTATTTATATTCTGCAGTAGCTATTTTGTATCTAGCGTTCTAGTGAATGAACCTACACCTCATTAAATATAAGACATCATGTACTGTCACCCTACAAGATTTATCGGTCCCTCTCATTGCAGTTTGCTGGCTGTATTCTGCATCTTATTTTTTTTTTTTACTTTTGCATTAATGTCACTCTTTGCTTTGAATAGTTAGCGCTATTAATACTGTTTAAGCTTACTCTTGATAATAGCTATTTAGCTGGAATATTAAAGCTGACTAGAATAAATATTAATATCTAGCAGCAGGATATGAAGCTATGCTCATAACAGACAATCCTGATCCTGTAGGTTAATCCGAGCTCCAGAGAGGATTGTTGTCTTGCCAGGATTGTGTTGCTATTGACTTTACATTCATCAAATGCATCAACAGTCGACTGTTTCATTATGCAACATTAACAGTATAAAAGCACCGTGCCCTTAGAGACACTCTATCATTTATTCTGTAAGCGAAAAATAAATGTAAATAGCATGAGCCTTCAAAGGCCATTACTCTGTTTACCTTGATTCTTCATGTACAAGATTTTGTGTATTTTGTGTTTCTATGCATACAGCGGGGTCATTACCTGTAATAAACAGTACTAATAAAGGTGAAGCTCATTACTGACTTTCAGAACATGATGTTTTTAAGGAATTTTTAATTAACCACTGAGGGGATTTCTTTTTAATATATTTAAAATCAGTGTCATGAAAACTGTCTGATTTTAAAGATTGCACTTCGTTTATGATAAAAATTAAAAACTGTATCTGTCTATAAATATATAGACATTCTTAGGCAATAGATGAGTTTCCTAATTTTTTTTTAAACCACTGATGTACTGCACAACAACCACTAAAACAATTTCCACAAATTTCCACAAATAAAACATGAACTGATTAAACTCCACATGAACTAATTGGCGAAAATGTTAGACTTTCATTGGCTGAACTGAGCAGCTGAAGTTCATAACATACTGAAGCAATTAGTTTTCTATTTTATTAATTTGTAATCTGTTTATTACCTCAAGGTAATACAAACCGATACATTTATATACTTATATAGCTTAGATGAAGACATGAAGCTCATCAGGTTTGCACTGCATCAACATTGTTTCTCATTTGGTAAGGACTAGAGATGAGCGAACATACTCATCCGAGCTTGATGCTCGTTCGAGCATTAGAGTACTCGTAACTGCTCATTGCTCGGACGAATACTTCGCTACCTCGAGAAAATGGCATCTCCCGCCGTTTTGATTTTTGGCGGCCAGAAACAGAGTCAATCACAAGCCAGGAGCCTCTGCACTCCACCCAGCATGACGTGGTACCCTTACACTGATATCATGGTTGGCTGGCCTGATCAGGTGACCCTGGAATAGACTAGCCCCTGCCCGCGCTGCTCGCATTATTCTCTGTCTGGATGCCGCTAGGGAGTGAGCTGCTGCTGCTGCAGGGATAGCATTAGGGTGTTATATTAGCTAAGTGTTAGGCAGGAGTGAGTCTACAAGAGCCCAACAGCCCTTCTTAGGGCTTGAATAGCGTTATATTTCATTTTTTTTTTTATTTACTTGTGGCTGGGCTTGCTGGCACTAGTAGTGCAGCTAGTACCATATTGTGAGGAATTTGCGGGGAGACTTGGGAACGTTCTATTTAGCTCTTAGTGACACACATATCCATCTCAAACACCTAAGTGGGCCAATTTATTAGGGGTTTGATTGAATTAGGCACAGTCTGCTGCTTTTTTTGTTTGACTTAAATTTTTTTTTTCAAAACTAAAAGTCATCACAGGAAAAGCACAAAATCCATTGTGTGCTGTCAGTGTAGGTTAGAAACTATCTATACAAGAATCCAACAGGCCTTCTTAGGGCTACAATAGGGTTATATATTTTATTTTTTTTTATTTGCTTGTGGCTGGCCTTGCTGGCACTAGTAGTGCAGCTAGTACCATATTGTGAGGAATTTGCAGGGAGACTTGCGACCGTTGTATTTAGCTCTTAGTGACACACATATCCACCTCAAACACCTAAGTGGGACAATTTATTACGGGTTTGATTGAATTAGGCACAGTCTGCCGCTTTTTTTGTTTGACTTTAATTTTTTTTTTCAAAACTAAAAGTCATCACAGGCAAAGCACAGAATCCAGTTGTGTGCTGTCAGTGTAGGTTACAAACTAGCCATAGCAATCATCATCATCTTCTGTGGTTGCTTTGGGATTTCTTCTGATCGTTTTGTTAAAAAAAAAAATACAAAAACATTAGAAAAACACAAAAGAAACAAAAAATAAAAACACAAATTTTTACAGTTTACACATTAATTTTGAAAATGTTGAACCCGAGGGCTAGGGGTAGGGGTAGAAGACGCAGTCCACCCATGTCATCGAAATCAGCATTCCTCCAGCTCCTCCACCTCAGCCTCCTTCCCCCCAGTCTGCCCCCTCCCAGGAAAATTTGGCATTTGAACCGGCGTACTCTGAGGAACTGTTTTCTGGACCCTTCCCAGAGTCACAAACCACTTGTCCGGTTGCTGCTGAGATCTTTTCTGATGCCCAGGTTTTCCACCGGTCGCAGTCTGTGGGTGATGATGACATTGTTGACGTAGTGGAAAAAGTGTGTTAAGAGGTGTCGGACGATGAGGAGACATGGTTGTCAGACAGTGGTGAAGTTGTTGTCAGGGCAGGAAGTCCGAGGGGGAGCAGACTGAGGGATCTGAGGATGATGAGGTGACAGGCGAGGGTTAGATTTTCGGAAGTCTGGAGGTTCTTTAAAGAAACACCGGATGACCGATGGACTGTGGTGTGCAACCTGTGCCACACCAGCATCTGCAGGGGTTCCACCACTACGAGCTTAACCACCACCAGTATGCGCAGGCATATGAATGCTAAACACCCCACTCAATGGAACCAAGGCCATTCACCTCCAGCTGGGCACACCACTGTTCCTTCCCCTGTGTCATCTGCTGCCTCTGCTAGTTAGCCCCCTGCCCAGGACCCCGGCCCAAACACCTCCCGTGCGAAAACCACACCTTCACCTCCACCTCCACGATCCTCCACAGCATCCACAAATGTCTCCATGCGCAGCGTTCAGCTCACCATACCACAGACGATGGAGCGCAAGAGGAAGTACAGTGCAAAACCCACTCACCCGCCCAAGCCTTCAACGTCCACATCTCCAAATTCCTTTGCCTGGAGATGTTGCCCTATAGGCTGGTAGAGCCCGAGGCCTTTCGCAACCTCATGGCGGCAGCCGCCCCTCGGTATTCAGTCCCCAGCCGCCACTACTTTTCCCAATGTGCCGTCCCAGCCCTACACCAGCACGTGTAAGATAACATCCTCCTTGCCCTGACCAACGCCGTTTCTGACAAGGTCCACCTGACCACGGACACATGGACGAGTGCTGCCGGGCAGGGCCACTATGTATCGCTGACGGAAAATTGGGTTAACTTGGTGGAGGCTGTGACCGAGTCTGATACTGCCGACGCCGAGGATTGCGGGGCCTACCTCGGTCCAGGTCTCTCAGGCCTACTATGCCTCCTCCTCCTCCCACCCCTCCTCCACCTCCTCCTTACCATCCGTGGGCATGGTGCCATCAGTCGGTAGCTCTAGCCACAGTGCAGTGCGCCACAGCAGGTGGTGCTCAAACTGCTGAGCCTAGGCAATAAAAGGTACACCGCCCAAGAGCTATTACAGTGCATCACGGCGCAGATGGATCTGTGGCTGGCACCACTGAACCTGAAGCCAGGCATGGTTGTGTGTGACAACGGCCGTAACCTGGTGGCAGCTCTGCAACTCAGCAGACTGACACATGTGCCATGCTTGGCCCATGTGTTAAATCTCATAGTTCAGCGGTTCCTCAAGACATACCCCAATCTGTCTGATTTGCTCACGAAGGTGCGCCGCATCTGTGCACATTTCAGGAAGTCCAGCACAGATGCTGCCACTCTTAGGGCAGCGAAGTGCCGCCTCCAACTGCCTGCTCACCGACTGTTGTGCGACGTGCCCACGAGGTGGAATTCAACATTAACCATGTTATCCAGAGTTTACCAGCAGCGCAGAGTGATTTTAGACTGCCAGATGTCAACTTCCACCAGAACTGGTAGTCAGGTCAGTCAGCTTCCTCAAGTCTACAATGAGGAGTGGACGTGGATGTCTGATATCTGTCAGGTGCTGAGTAACATTGACGAGTCAACACATATGGTCATAAGCGATGCCGCCATCGTCAGCCTCACCATCCCGCTGCTTGGCCTGTTGAAAAACTCTCTGGTCAGCATGAAGTCGGAAGCTTTGCGCTCGTCACAAGAGACGGGGGAAGAAGATTCCCTTGTTGATAGCCAAAGCACCCTCAGTCTGTTTCTCAGCGCATATCGGAGGAGGTGGAGGAGGAAGAGGAGGAGATGTTTGGCGGAGACAGAAGAGGGGAACATTGCTCAGTCCTTCACTGTTCAGCGTATAGGGCAGAAGAAGAGGAGTTTGGAGGAGGAGGAAATGGACAGTCAGGCAGTGAGGGGAGTGAATTCTTGCGCGTTGGGACTCTGGCGCATATGGAGATTTCATGCTAGGCTGCCTATCCCGTGACCCTCACGTTCAAAGAATTTTTTCCAGCACTGATTATGGGTATTCACTCTCTGGACCCACGGGTACAAGCAAAATCTTTCCACTCTCATCCCTGGAGAGGAAAGTAGTGTGAGAATGCATGAATGGTGAGGGAGTACATAGCTGACCATACCATCGTCCTAAATGATCACACTGCTCCCTACAACTACTGGGTTTCAAAGCTGGACATGTGGCATGAACTGGCGCTGTATGCCTGCCCTGCCGCTAGCGTGTTGCCTGAGCGGGTTTTCAGTGCAGCTGATGGCATCATCACTGATAAGCGTACACGCCTGTCAGCTGACAGGCTGACCCTTATCAAGCTGCTGCCGATGACTCTGCATGCCGTCTTCTATAGTGTCAGGGTCAATTATTGGATGTTTTAGATGCCATCTAGCCTCATTCGGTCACTCTGTCATCGCCATACTGTTGCCCATAATTTTGGCATAATGGTGCGATTAAGCAGCCTCAGAGGCATCCATGCATGCTGCCCCTGCTGTTTCCTGTCCATTTCCGTGGTGTTTCCATCATTTTCTGAGGTTTCCAGGTGTTTGGCCAAGCTTCCCTGTGCAGACCCTTGGTCCCCTTGAAAATTGCTCGAGTCTCCCATTTACTTCAATGGGGCTCGTTATTTGAGACGAGCACTCGAGCATCGGGAAAAGTTTGTCTCGAATAACGAGCACCCGAGCATTTTAGTGCTCGCTCATCTCTATTCCTTATGTAAATATGACTTATGTATATATTTTTATTTTTCACAGTGTCTGAAAGTCTGATATGACTGAAACATCACTTCTGAAATTTTTTTCTAAAACATATCACTAATCAATATTGGTGTGACTGAAATTATGAGATTTATGTTGATTAAAGGAATGGGTTCCTTTCCAGGGCACCTGTGATACTACAAAGTGTGCAGCAAAATTCCTGATGATTCCTCTGGATCATCACTGTAGGCTTTATAGGTTGGACTTGACCGACTGCCATCTCTTTTCAACCTTATCTACCATGATATTAAACACTATTTCTTTCCAGCCAACTTGGATTTGGGACTGAAAATTTAGCAGAGATTAATTTTATTTTGCCATTTCCTCTTGTTATCATCCAAAACAATAACGTTACAATTTCATGCTCTGTCTCTCATTACATATTGGCATATAGAATTCCTGGTAAAGTAAACATAGTTATGATTTTTTACATGTTAATGGTTTTTCTCTAATTTCACCTGTCCCATCAGGAATCCAAACTGCAATATTAGAAAAACAATTGTATGTATTGGGGCAGATTTACTTACCTGCTCCATTCGCGATCCAGTGGCGCGTTCTCTGTGGTGGATTCGGGTCTTCCGGCGATTCACTAAGGTAGTTCCTCCGACGTCAACCAGGTGTCGCTGCTGCGCTTTAGTCCGCCGAGGCCGGCCGGAGTTCACGATCCTATACTTGGTGAAAGTAAGCGCGTGTCCATCTACACTTTTTTTTTTTTAAATGCGGCGGTTTCTCCGAATCCGTCGGGTTTTCGTTCGGCCTAACCCCCCCCCCCCCCCCCAATTTCCGTTGCGTGCATGCCGATGCCCCACAATCCGATCGCGTGCACCAAAATCCCGGGGCAATTCAGGAAAAATCTGCGCAAATCGGAAATATTTGGGTAACACGTCGGGAAAACGCGAATCGGGCCCTTAGTAAATGACCCCCATTGTGTAGTATCTTTGTTTGATTAGCAGTGTTTTTTCCCTGATCAGTATCATAATTTTTGACATGACAATGTTATAAGCAGGCCACATTCAGAATGAATTTATTAGAATGGAGACATTCTCTGTTTTATATAGGATATAGGATAGTAGATATAGGAACACATTTCTTCCACCTGTCTTGTGTGCAATGATTAAAAGAAGGGGTATTGTTGTCCCGGGACTCTTCTTGGTATATTGCCAAGTCTGTCCTTATTTTACTTTTTTCTTTATTAAGCCATAAGTGATTCAAATTTTACTTTTTATTAAATTTGATGTTCTATTAAAATTCAAGAAAACGCAGATGCCCTATTTTCTTGCAGGATTTATTTCTACAAGTTTTGCTGTGTCATCCAAATGCCACATCCCCTTTATTAATATCAGTAATATCACAGAAATAAATGTATAACGTTTTATCATACCTTTTCAAAATGTTTCTTTGCATCCATAGTCTGACATCTGTAGTTATTGCATGCCTCAGTACCCAGAACTTTATAATTTTTTTAAGATAGGGGTTTGCAATGGAGGCCCATTTACCAGTAGAATGCGATCTGTCTTGGTCTTCTGGTGTTTGTTTACCCTGTGGGCTTGCCCCAATATTCCAAACTTCTAACATCTAATTTCACAAGAAAAGATGTGCCATAACAACCCAAAAATAAATATAAAAATTTCTTTATTCATACAAAACAACAACAAAGACCAGACAATACATCTAAAAACATTTAAAAAGTGTAGTGAACTACACTAGAAACTCTGTGTGGTGAGTGAAATGTGCTCACCAACAACTGTCCCTGGTTGCACAAGTCTAGAGGGTTACTGCTCACAAATAAACACAGTATTGTGGGCAAAGGTAAGACATCCCAACCCTGCACAATACAGTCAAAAGGTACACTAATATTGAAATCAGCATAAAAAATGCAAGTAAATACAAGATATACTTAACACAGCCACGGCATGATAACCTCAATAACCATCCTATATAGGGAACCTGAAAATCAGCATGGCTGTGCAAAAGAGAGCAAAGCACCCAAACAACCAGGGAACATGTGTGTCCACCCCACGCATTCCGTCACTCACGGTGACTTCATCAGGGGAAGTGTGGACTGGGAGTTTCAATGCCGCATTTATGTGCATGTGTTGGGGGCGTAGCTCACCCACCCGTGGCATTCCTCTCACCTGTGTAATCAGGTACTGCGCCTGGTTGGTTACCGGTAGATTGCCTCTGAATGGGCATGTTCCGAGGACTTGCTATGTACTGCGCATGCGTCAAGGTTCGTCAGCCGGACGAAGTGAGTATCAGAGCGCATGCGCTTGTGACGTGATGTTATTGGTTAAGGTTATTGTAAATGTCAGTGATCCAGTTGTACCATAGTGTCAATTATCACTCAGCATCTTGAAAAATCGGTACTCGCTTGTGAACACATCAATAAAGAGAAATAAACATAACATGAATTGACAAATGCTAGATGGAGATAAATAACCCCCTGGTGAAAATATATATATGTGCATCAAAAGAAACACCACACCTATGTATATAAAAAAGTGAAATAACATGAAATAAATAATAATGTTAAAACAATTCATGAATAATAATCAATACATATTTAGTTCATGAACACATCTTTTCTTGTGAAATTACATGTTCGTACAGTGCTCATATACCCACTGTTGACATAGTTGTGCGGGACCCACAATTCTTTTGTATAAACTTCTAACATCTAGTATAGAATGTTGAAATGTCACTCCTGCTTGTCTCAGTCTTCTGATGCTTCCCCTCTTAAGGATTTTTAGTGCAGCAAAATTTGTGTCAATACATTAACCACTTCATGACCAATGGTCATTGGTGCCAGAAAGACAAGGTCAATTATTGAAGTTCTGCTATGCACTTCTTTGAATGATGATACCCATGATAATCTTGGTTGCTCTTTTATGCACCGTTCCAGTTCAACTATGTTTTTTTATACACTGTCGCCCAAAATTGTACACAATATTCCATGTATGTTCTGACCAGTGATTTGCAAAACTATTTCCTAATTGTGAGAATCAATTCCTCTTTTGATACATGCCATAATTTTATTTGCTTTGGCAGCAGCTGCCTGGCTCTGGTCACTAAAATTAATTTTACCATCCACCAATACCCCCAAGTCTTTTTCAGCTGCAGATAATTGACTGTTTAGAAAATAATTGTACTTTTTGTTTCCATGGCTCAACTTTAACTTTACATTTATCTACATTAAAACTCATCAACCATTGCTCTGCCCACTCTTCAAGCTTCCACAAATCCCTCTATAATATTATACTATTGGCCTCATTATTAATTACTTTATACAGCTTAGTATCATCTGCAAATATTAAAACTTGACTGTGTCAACCCACCACAAAAATATTAAAAACAAGTGGTCCCATTACTGACCCCTGGGGCACTGGTAACATCAACCAAATCTGAGAATGTGCCATTAATGACGACAATCTGTTTTCCATCTCAAATCCAATTACTTACCCAAATACATAGATTTTCACCTAGTCCCAGCAGTCTTATTTTATGTACGGCCCTTTTATGCGGGACGGTGTCAAATGCCTTTGAAAAGTTCAGATATACAACATCCACACCCTCCCCCAGATCCAGTCTGGTACTTACCTTCTCATAGAAGCCAATGCGATTAGTGTGACAGGACCGATCCCTCATAAACCTAGTTGATGCTGAGTTATAAGGTTATTTACAATGAGATACACCAGGATAGCTTCTCTAAGAAACCCCTCAAATATTTTCCCCACAAAAGAAGTTAGACTCACAGGTCTATATTTTCAGGTCTTTTTGATCCTTTTTTGTATAATGGTGTCTGGGTTCGGGGTCAGTGGACCCACTAGACCACTGCGGGAGATGGTACTAGCCGACAACCGGGACCGGAGTCTAAGTGGCGCCTGGTCTTCACCAAAGCCCGCCGCAAAGTGGGATGGTCTTGCTGCAGCAGGGTGCCACCAGGTCGTTCCACAGGTGCGACTAGCCCGTGGTGGCAGCCAAAGTTTTGGTACAGAATAAGAGTCCAGCCTCGAGGTCAGGAACAGGCACCTAGTCAGGGCTGGCGGCAGAGATGCAAGGTCACAGATCAGGTGCAAGATCACAACAGGAATTCAGGCAGAACAGAAATGGGAACAAACGCAGGGAACAGGATGCTTTCAGGTCGCAAGACAGTAAGGGGACATCGCTGCAGGGGTGACTCTGTGAGGCCAGAACTGCCGGTGTCATCTAGCGGCAGTGTTGTGATAAACAAACCAAAGGTTGTCAATTGGTTGACTAGATCATCCACTTTCCCCCAAATGACATCTGACAATCTCAGTGGGTACGTCAGATACAACCATTAGTTGGCATGGCCAAGGAGCAGGTCAATGGGGCTCATCTGTCCTCAACCAGCCTCTGTCCTGTTCATTTCCCTCAGCCACAGATGTACTAGGTGGTCTAGGCTCAGTGCCTCTATACAGTGAGGATGAATTCTTTGAGGATAGTCAGCAGCTGCTTGGCAGTAAAGAGGTGGGGCAGACATCCGCTGCTTTCTGCAGTAGCCGATCGCACTTGGGATCCAGGTGAAGCCTGGGATTCATTATCTTTGGGATAAGAGGGTGTCAGCTTGCGCATCAGGCAGCGAAGCAGGCAGTAAGTCGCTATTGTGGCCATGAGTTAGCAGGGTGGCATGGAGGATGGGAAATGGAAAATGGCCGCATGCTGCTGCTGCCATCACCACACTTTTAGTCATTATGCCACTATTTTGCCTCTTACATAGTGCCTCGAACCTAGTAGGCCAAAGAGTGTCACAATGACAGAGTGTGGAGGCAGCTGCAGAGGCAGGAGGCCACAGAGTGCTGCCACCTAAAGAATCTGTCATCATGACACTCTTTGAGCTCATGCTGCTTCTGCCATCTCCACTCTTTGTTATTGTGCCAATCTCTGGCCTACCAGGTTGCTGCGGCCTCCACACACTGTCATTGTGCCACTGTGCGGCCTACCATGTTGCTGCCACCTAAAGAATCTGTCATTGTGGCACTCTTAGGCCTATTGGGATTGGTCCACTCTGGGGCCTCATGCTGCTGCCATCTCCACACTTTTTCATTGTGCCACTCTGTGGCCTCCTGCCTCTGCAGCTGCCGACACCTCCACACTCTGTCATTGTGACACTCTTTGGCCTACTGGGTTGCTGCCACCTCCACAATCTGTCTTTGTGTTAGTCTCTGGCCTACCAGGTTGCTGCCACCTCCACACTCTATCATTGTGCTTGTATGTGGATTACCATGTTGCTGTAACCTCCACACTCTGTCATTGTGCCACTCTGTGGCCTAACTGGTTGCTGCCACCCTACACTCTGTAGTGGTGCCACTATGTGGCCTCCTGCCTCTGCTGCCACCACCTCCACACACTATTATTGAGCCTGTATGTGGCTTACTATGTTGTTGTCACCTCCACTCTCTGTTATTGTGCCATTCTGTGGCCTACCAGGTTGCTGCCACCTCCGCACTTTGTCAATGTGCCACTCTGTGGCCTACCATGTTGCTGCCATTTAAAGAATTTGTCATTGTGCTACTCTCTAATCTCATGCTGCTGCTGTCATCTCTACACTTTGTCATTGTGTCACTCTGTGGCCTACCATGATGCTGCCACCTCCACACTGTTATTGTGACATTCTTTGGCCTACTGGCATTGTCCACTCTGGGCCTCATGCTGCTGCTGCCATCTCCACACTTTTTCATAGTGCCACTCTGTGGCCTCCTGCCTCTGCAGCTGCCGCCACTCCACATTCTGTCATTGTGACACTCTTTGGCCTACTAGGTTGCTGCCACCTCCACAATCTGTCATTGTGCCAGTTTGTGGCCTACCAGGTTGCTGCCACCTCCACACTTTGTCACGGTGCCACCTTTGTGGCCTCATGCTGCTGCTGCCATCTCCACAATTTGTCATTTTGCCACTATCTATCCTACCAGGTTGCTGCCGCCTACACACTCTGTCATTGTACCACTGTGTGGCCTACCATGTTGCTGCCACCTAAACAATTTATCATTGTGCCACTCTCAGACCTCATGCTGCTGCTGCCATATCCACACTTTGTTATTTTGCCACTCTCTGGCCTACTAGGTTGCTGCAGCTTCCACACACTGTTATTGTGCCACTGTGTGGCCTACCATGTTACTGCTACTTAAAGAATCTGTCATTTTGACACTCTTTGAGCTCATGCTGCTTCTGCCATCTCCGCACTTTGTTATAGTGCCAATCTCTGGCCTACCAGGTTGCTGCAGCCTCCACACACTGTCATTGTGCCACTGTGCGGCCAACCATGTTGCTGGCACCTAAACAATCTGTCCTTGTCGCACTCTTTGGCCTATTGGGATTGGTCCACTCTGGTGGCTCTTGCTGCTGCTGCCAACTCCAGACTTTTTCATTGTGCCACTCTGTGGCCTCCTGTCTCTGCAGCTGCCAACACCTCCACACTCTGTCATTGTGACACTCTTTGGCCTACTAGGTTGCTGCCACCTCCACAATCAATGTGCCACTCTGCAGCCTCATGCTGGTGCTGCTGTTGCTGCCACCTCCACACTCTATTATTTTGCCTGTATGAGGCTTACCATGTTGCTGTCACCTCCACACTCTATCTTTGTACCACTCTGTGGCCTCCTCCTGCTGCTGCTGCTTCCAACTCCACACTCTATCATTGTGCCACTCTGTGGCTTACCATGCTTACCACACTCTGTCTATGTACCATTCTGTGTCCTAACATGTTGCTGACATCTCCACGCTGTCATTGTGCCAATCTGTGGCCGCCTACTTCTGCAGCTGCTGCCACCTTTGCACTCTGTCATTGTGCCACTCTGTGGACTAACAGGTTGCTGCCTTCTCCACACTTTGTGGCCTACTGCTGCTGCTGCTGCCACCTCCACACTCTATTATTGTGCCTGTATGAGGCTTACCATGTTGCTTTCACCTCCACACTCTGTCTTTGTGCCATTCTGTGGCCTCCTCCTGCTTCTGCTTCCAACTCCACACTCTATCATTGTGCCATTCTGTGGCTTACCATGTTGTTGCCATCTCCACACTCTGTCATTGTGCCACTCTGTGGTTAACATGTTGCTGCCACCTAAAGAACTTGTCATCATGCCACTCTGTGACGTCATGCTGCTGCTGCCATCTCCACACTTTGTCATTTTGCCACTCTGTGGCCTACAAGGTTGCTGCCGCCTCCACACTCTGTCATTGTGCAGCTGCCTTGACTTTCCTGTCGGCCTTGTCATTGCCTTTGGCTTGTGGAGTTACCAATTTAGTGTGTGCTTTTACTTTTACTATCCCCACGTCTGTTGGAAGTAAGAGAGCATCTATGTGCTATTTAATTAGTTGGCCATGCTTAATGGGGGTCCCTGCAGAGGTGAGGATGTCCCTGGCCTGTCTTGTGCATCCATAGTCGTGACAGGCCCCAAAACAATATCTACTGTCTGTGTAGATATTTGCCCTTTTACCCTCTGCAAACTGTAATGCTTCCTTGAGTGCCATCAGCTCCGCCTCCTGCGCTGACTTGAGCGGAGGGAGTGGTTCTGCTTTCACTACCTCATATGTGCCACTGACCACTACTTATTTATTGTGGAACTGTCTATCTCCTCCCACTGACCTGGAGCCATCTACAAAAAATTCAACATCTTGGTTAACCAGTTCTTTGTCAGCGACATGAGCAAAACCAGTTGTCCCCTGTTGGATAAGAGACAAACAGTCATGCTCATGCTCAAGTTCAAAAAGTTCCTCATCTGAGAGGCTGTGCAAAAACAGAGAGTCTGGTGGGAAGGACCCTCCCTCCCCCTCCTCTCTCCTGAATTCTGTAAGGTGTGCAATAAGGTGGCAGAATTCAGAGTAGTACACCTTTTCAGAGTATTGTTCTGGGGCATCAGGAGTGCACACTGGAGTCTAAGTTGTCTGCCCATGTTCAGACATTTAGACTGTACTTGGGTAAGAATACTGTTCAAGTCATGTGGGGTTTGCAGAGTTACTGTGTGGTAAGATCAACTCACTGGCCTTTCTGAGCAGAGTGCTAACTGCTGCTACCCCTCAGACACAGGAGGGGGCTCCCCTTACAACTGAGCCTAACCGGGCTGAATAGTAGGCCGCTGGTCTAGGGAGGCCACCATGTTCCTGGGCAAGGACACCTTTGGCGTGGCCTTTGTATTCCTAGGGCTGTGGCAGACAGGATTGCCAGCTAAAGGCTGTGGAATGCATCAATTGCCACCAGACTCAGGGAAAAAAGGGTGGAGGCAATATAGTCATAGAGAGGCTGCATCAGGCTGGCGGCAGACCTTACCCAAGGCCTGCAGTAGCTGACCAGTCCTAGAAACATGTAAAGAGGCATAGGGCCTTGGGGCAGGGGCATATTCTGGATTGACAGCTTTCTTTACTTAGGTCAGGTGTCTGCCTGTGGCTGAGAGGCAGTGGCCACTTTCTCCTGGTAGTACTAAAGTTTATCTCTCTGGCACGTTCCACGATCCGGAATGTCTGACTGGAATGCACTGTGCTGTGATTCACTTACATCGTGCGCCCGATTTCCTGCATGTGTTGTTTCCCTGATCAGGTCTGCCAGAGTTCACCTTCATCTTCCCGATGTAAGTAAGTGCATGTCTTGCCACACAATTTTAAAGTTAAATCCTGCGCTCAGTCTGAATCAGTCGGATGGTTTGACTGATATCTGTTGCATGAAAGCCGGCGTGATTGCGCCAAAATCCAATCACGTACTCCAAAATCTCCAATATTCGGCGAAAGTGTGTCTGCGGACCTTTAGTAAATAAGCCCCCATGTGTACTGGGGGAGAAGGTTAGTAATGGCAAACAAATACTGGTTTGCTGCCTCCTACCTGCGCCAGAAATGGCTGCACGTCACCTCCGCTCCGCTCTCCGCTTGCTGTCTGCTGTCTGCGAGCTGCACTGTGAGCGAGCTGCTGTATGTTTTTTATCATAGACAACATCGACCACCCCATGTATGGTGTATTTAAGGGCGCGTTCACACGTTGCGTTTTGACCTGCGTTTTCATTGCATTTGAAACGCATATACAACAGCTGAGGAGAGGTGATTTGCCTAATTACATCACTGTTAACATATCCGTTTACAAAACGCATTGTAAACACGATGTAAACGGTAATGTAATTAGGCAAATCACCTCTCATCAGCTGTTGTATATGCGTTTCAAATGCAATGAAAACGCGACCAAAACGTGTCAATGCGCCCTAAGGCTCAGGTGAGTGGTTTTAGTTCACGTTTAATGAGATGCATCTCTGAGAGATTTAAGAAAACATTCATACCAGCTGCCCTCAGACTGTCAAATGCTGTGAGGAAGGGTAGACAAGGTCGCAATTGTGTATTATGCATTTTATAAATGTATTGTGTAATGTGTCATCTATGTTTTAACTGTTTGTATGTGTTTTTTTGTGTTTTTTTATCCTTGTCATTGGTTTGTCGGGTGGTATATTGCGGATGTGATACTTTAAGTTCCCTTTGGGATAATAAAGTTTATTTATTTATTTAATCTTCATGTAAGCGAACAGAGAAGAATGCCAGGTCAATCAACTAGCAGCTGCAGAAAGTCACAGTTTCAGGCACAGCTGCCAGCAGTGTGTCCTGACTGATAGCTTCAGTACACTCATTACCAGCTCTGAGGTCATGGACTATCCTATATGTATCTGGCTGTCCTTTCTAGGTCTTTTTCTTGACCCGCAACCAAGGAGTATTAGCTGGGGACTGAGTACGCTTAATCACTCTTGCCTTTAAGAGGCCTTGGATCTGGGTGTTGACAGCATCCCGTTGGGCAGGAGTGAGAGGGTACTTTTGCAATCTAGATGACTTTTTACCAGGCTCAACCTTAACTGGACCAACTGGCAACAGCCATACATCAGTTTTGGAGGTGGCCCATAAACCTCGGGGACCTCGATGTCTACCCGTCCATTATGTTGGACCTGATTTATGATCAAACTTCAAATATACTTCTCAGGGAGGCCTGAAGAAAGGGTTTTAGTACCGTCAGGGTGATAGCTAATGCAAGCCTGCAGTGCCTTCAACACATCCATTCCAAGCACCAGACACTTAGTCACTATAGTCACCCTACCGGGGGTGAGTCACCAGGTCGCCCGCTGTTGATCAAATCCAGAGGCTTTCGTGGTCTGACTGGAGATCTGATCAGGCTTCCGATGTTTCTTATTGATAACAGTGATGGCTGCCCCCATGTCTACAACAAAAGGAATTAATTCCCTGTTTAGTTTAATATAAAGTACCTGATTGGCTGTGACTGTGTTTGCTGTCGAGACAACAGCCTTAACGGGGCACATGGGGTTGCCTGCCACCTAGCGGACTGTAGGTGCAACACCCTGGGCAGGGTCACTGCTGTCATGGTGTGTCTGGACCTGGTGATGTCTTCCACCTCTGTCACACCCCTGATTGCCACCGTCCCGCCTGTGTCGAAACTTCTTAGTTTGGGGACAGTCATTTCTCCCCACAATTGAAGTACACCCCTCTGCGAGGTGCTGGTGGTGCTTCCGAAACTGCAGTTAATCTGACTTTGGCTTTTGAATGTTTAAGAACCAAGTTAGACTCCACTACTTTTGCCTTTTGTAGTAAGGTCATTGGGGTTGCTACTCTCCAGTAAGGGAGGGAGTTCTCTAGTTTGTCACATATCTGTGCTTGTAGCCCCTTCACAAAACAGTCACTAAAGTAAATAATCATCCCCTGTTCAGCCAAATTATGTCCCATATGTCTGAAAGCAGTCTCAAGTCTGTTGAGGTTTTTATTTGATGTCACTGAGGGACACTGGGTTCTCTTTAATTCTCTGATTCGCCCACGTAGTCAGTTTAGGAACGTTGCCCCTGCCCTGACCTTCTGCGCCCCATAGACCTGTCTATCTTGTTCTAATTCAGGGCCAAATAACACTTTTGCCATATCCCAGGCTCCCTGTGGAAAATACTTAGCTGCATACTCTATGTACCCCAGCAATGACATGGGGCTTTGTAGGGGCTGTCTCCCTGTGGGCCATCAACTCAGTTGCAGACCAGGGTTGTTATACCTCAACAGTGACACACTCAGTAGGTACTGGGAGGAGAACTTCATTTCCAAGGTTACGTACAGGTCCAATAGTTTCATCTGCCATCCTAGACTCTGTCCTAACTAGTCTCACTGAAGGGAAAGGTCTAGGAGCCCCATTTCTGCAAATGTCTGTCCAGTCTGGGTTCTGTACCCCACATCGGATCCAAGTCCATCTTTAAGGGTCCTGCTCAGCGCTACCACCTCTTTTGGCAGACCCCTTAGAAGCCCCACCCTCTTCTTGGTGAGAACTGGTCTGTCTGTGTAGTCTATCTGTCACAGTTAAATGGGGGTGGTCTCCCAGAGGGCTCCTGGTACCATCCCTTTTTCCCATCCACCTTGGTCCAACCCTTTGTCATCAACTCTCTACTTTGACCCACTCTTCTTCGTGTGTATTCCACTTCTTTTCCTTGAGCCAGCCGCCATTTCAACAAGTGCTGTATCCCACCTCTGCACACTCAGCACATCATCTAAGTTACCCAAAATGTTCAATACCTCATGACCACTCTTGACCATAGTGTGTGACACTATGTCAGTTGTTTTTTAGGTCCGCAATGCCCAACTGCCATCTTACTTTGCTCACCACCCATATTGTGACCTGTGGAGTGTAAGTTCAAAAGCAACAACTACTATTAACCCAGGAAACCTAATACTATTTGTTATTTTCACATAAAGGTGTGTAATAATATTGGCTGGGTTAACACACAAAAAACGCCAAGGTGCTCCCCTGAATACCTTCCCCTAGGTCAGTGATGGCAAACCTTTTGGAGACAGAGTTCCCAAACTACAAGCTAAATCCACTTATTTACCATGAAGTGCCAACATGGCTTTTTAAGAAGTAACTTATTGCTACCTTTTCTTCCACATCTTTCAATCGTATCAGCCGCTGAGGCCACCAATACAGTTAAAAGAATGAGGGCAAAGTCAGACTCTCATTATAGCTTCTCTCTAGGGTCTATCTGTACAGGAAGAATGGTGGGTCCTGCAGGATGAGCTCCAAAGATACGGCAGCCCTGTTCAAACCTTCTTACTATTCCTATATTTCCAAACAGACAATGAAGTGTCGCTTTAAAATTGCATTGAGAGCAGCATCTCTTAAATTGCCTGGGACTGCAAGAAAGTTTGGTGGATTTGGTGAACTCTGTCCTGGGGCAATGGTCTGAGTGCCCAGAGAAATAGCTCTGAGTGCCACTTCTGGCACCCGTGCCATAGGTTCGCCACCACTGCCCTAGGTGGTGATAGCAAGCTCTAATTCTTTGTGTTTCCTACCTTACTTGGTTGGAATAGGAACCCCACCCAAACTTTAGTTGTCACTAGGCAAGTTATGTGAAATGAATGCAGAGTTTTTAAAATGGCTAACAGTACGCAACATGGCATCCAAGACCAATGCAATCTCCTTAACAGTCTTCCCTTAGCTGTTGAAAATTTGCCCTCCTGAAGTGTGTTTGTTGCCCCTCCACTAATTCTCTTAGTAAAGTATAATACAAAATCAATTACACTGTGGTCATTATTCCCCAGGGTCCTCACCCTACATTTCATTTTGATACCCTGTCAGGTCTTTTGGTTAGGATAAGGTCCAGCAGTGCCCCCAGATAGGTAATTGTCTTTTGTCATTAACAAAAACATGCTATCTTTGAACAGCAGGTTTCTGCCGCCCAGTCAATATCGGAGTAATTGAAGTCCCCCATGATAAGTAATTCACCATGCTTTGAAACCACATCCATTTGACTTATCAGCAGTCCCTCTGCTGCCTTCATTATATTTGGAGCCTTATAAAAAACCCTTAGTGATATTTTATTGTTTTATTCCCTCCCCTTATCTCCACCCTTAGGGACTCCACATTTCATTTGCATCACCAATGTCATCTCGCAGGACAGGTTTGAAGCAAGATTTCACATATAAACAAACCCGTCCCCTTTTTTATTTATACAATAATTTCTTAAAAGACTATAACCATCTATAGTAACAGCCCGGTTATAGCTATTGTCCAGCCATGTCTCACTGATACTTGCTATATCATATTTGTGCTACAACATTAAGAGTTCCAGGTCCTTCAGTTTGTTTGTGAGGCTTCTGGCGTTTGTGAACATGCACTTTATCTGGTTTTCCTTATACCTATTCCTTTGGTTCCTATTCCCTGATCTAATTCAAGTACTCCTTCATCCCCTATGACTCTTCCCAGTTCCCTATCTACACTGTCTTCTTGCCCTGTACAAGTGTAGTTTCCCTCCACCCAAGTCTCTAGTTTAAACACTTCTCCAACTTTCTAGTTATTTTCCCCCCAAAACAGCTGCACTCTCCCCACTGAGATGCAGCCCATCCCTACTGTAGAGCCTGTAGCCAACAGGAAAGTCAACACAGTTCTCCAAAGCCCTCTTTCCTACACCAACTTTTGAGCCACTTATTTACCTCCATAAACTCCTGCTGCCTTTCTGGTGTGGCACATGGTACAGGTATTTCAGAGAAAATTACCTTTGAAGTCCTTGACCTGAGCTTATGGCCTAAGACCCTGAAATAATTTTTAAGGACCTCCACCTACCTCTTATTTAGTCATTGGTTCCAATGTGTACCATGACCGCTGGATCCTCAAAAGCCCCTTCCAGTAATCGGTCAACCCTTTCCGCAACATGCCGAACCCGAGCACCCGGCAAACAACTCACTGTTCGGTATGCATAGTCTTTGTGGCAGATTGCCCTGTCTGTTCCCATAATAATAGAATCCCCCACTACCAGCACCCGTGTGACCATGCCTGGGCTCCCCTTGTCCTTCTTACTGGAGAAGACTGTCCCCTAGTTGCTAGAGGCCTTGCTGCAGCATTGCTACCCCTGAGCTGATATCCCCCTCATCCGCTAGCTTGGCAAACTTATTGGGTTGCACCAGATCAGGACTAAATTCCCTGCCACTCTACCCCGCTTCTACATGTTGTTCAACTAGCTGCCCCCTCACTCTGCTCCTCTATACTTCCCTCCCCACAACCATCTTCCCCAGTTGTATGTGCTCCAGGAGCAACAAACTTTACCCCATATTGTCAATTGCTCTCAGCCTTTATACTTGCTCATTTAGATCAGGAATCTGGGTGTCACGGGTACTCCTGCAACCCATTTTTCGGCGCACTGACCATCTGAAATTTAAAAGGCCAGTGCACTGTTAATTGGCGCTGGCCACCTGACAACCTATAAATGCTCAACCTCTTCCTGTGACTCCTGCTGGATCTTTGTGCTTCTATGCCTAAGAGAAAGTTTTGTTCTGTACCATTTGTGATTACCCCGATTTCCCATTGTGACCTCGATTCTGTTCCTGACTCTGATCCCATGCTGCCTGTCTTCATCTACCACTATGTTCCCAACACTGATGCTGTGTTACCTGTCTCGACCTCTTGCCTGTCCCCAACCATGAGTTTGCCTTACAATCCTGTACTACACCTTGGTCGCCACCACGGACAAAGTTGCGCCTGTGGAATGACCTGGTGGTACCACACTACAACAAGTCCAACGTGCTTTGCTGCAGGGTTGTGGTGAAAACCGGGTACCACTTAGACTTCGGTCCCAGGTGTTGGCTTACGTCATCGTCCACAGTGGTACATTAGATCCTCTACCACTGATCCTGACACTGGGCTTCCAAATGAGCAATTTCCACACATCCTTCACAGCAGTATGCCCCTAAAACAGTTGTTCAAGGAAATCATACATGGCACAGAATGTACACTGTGCAGCATTGCCACTTCTGAAGTCCATTAATGGGGAATACAAGAGGAAATATGCAAGAAAAGAATTCACAGAAAATGTACCACAAACATAAAAGCATTTACCTGCTAAAGTCCCTCAAACTTAAGTCCCTTAATCCTAAATCCCACTTTGGACACTGCAACTCTTAGGATCAATGCACACTCGCCAAAAACTTCCACACTCGCTTTTCTGTTTGCTAAATAGATTATTTGCCAAAATAAGCCACTGCGTTCACTGCAACAAGATCTGGCTGCAAACCAGATAACATACATGATAACATACAAGCTCTGAGCAAGTCTGAGGGAGCTGAATTAGAGAATTAGAGCCTAATGAAGGTTACACATCTTATAATGACTAGAGGCAGCATTATTTCTCTAGTTCACACACTGCACCTGTTTGGTTAAACGCTAAGAACGCTTTAAGATAAAATTGATATAAATAATTATCTACATTTATATTTTATGGTAGAAATCTGTTATACACTGAAAAAAATGTTTACAATTTGTAAATGCACTTGCAGATTTCCAACGTTACCCATAACATATGCACTTGAATTAGATGGAGAGCACATAAAATCAGTCGTTGATATTTCTCTACAAGGCACTTAGTACCTAAATGATTGTGTGAGCTGAAGGTTTGAAGCTCAACATCTCACTATGACAGCATGTTAATGACATCATCTGATCTTTCAATCTCATTTGACTTCCATTTTCTCAAGTCATGGTAAACAAACAAGACTGATTATTTCTGAGGAGTATATGCTATGATGAAGGTCAAAATAGCACTTTTTGCATTATCACCCACTCTTCACCACATACAACCCTGCTGAGAGGAATTTAAATGTCTCTCTGTTGTTAGCCAGAAAATGTCAAGAAGAAAATGGAAACAAATAGATATTTCCTTGTGCTCTGATGCCCAGTCCTTTTTTAACTTAAAAAATACTTTGTTTCCCAATGTTAAAGCAAACCGGCTCCTTAATATGCCAAAATGAAAATTTAGAAATTACATATAAAAAGAAACATAAAATTTTACTTAGGCAGATGTTGAAGAACATAAAATCTGCAGTCAACACATCTTTATATTTTGGATATTCTCTTTCTGCTGTTTTTTTTTTTTTAAGCGCACATGTACTGGAAGTACAAATGGAATTGAGTTTCTTTTCAAATAAAGGTATCAATTATTTAAAAGTTTGTATTTTGTAATAAAGTTTTATATTACAAAAATGTAGCACTTACAGCAGTCCAGTGAGTGAGATGATGATGATATGATGATTGGATGGATGGTAGTGTTTAGTAGGCAAAAGAACCCTGGTTTAATTATCTTTTGGGCCCTGCTCGGGTCAAGTTATAAATGGTATATACAAGACAGGGGTGTCTAATGCTATAATAGATGCTCTTAACATGGAGAAGGATCATCTGCGCAACCTCCACAATAGATATGCATGCTCTCTTCAAAAATTCTAAATTCAATACTATTCCCAGGATCCGAAGGCGGGAACACTCCTTCTTTGAAAATTGAAGCAATAAGCAATTAGGTCTAAACTTCGGTTCCTCATTTGTGGATTACTGTGCTGATCTTTATAATATTAGTCACAGAACAACACAGAACACAGAATATTAGTCACAGAACAACAACTCAGTATGCTCAACACCCCTATCTCAAATAACCAGAAAACGATCAAAAGCTTGGCAGTTAATAAAGCTTCAGGTCCTGATGGACTACCAAGGGACCTATTATGAAAAAAATATGCTTAAGTATAGACTCCTATTCAAACAGGCTGCACATAAAGAGGAATTTCCTAAAGAAATGTTCACAGCATTATTTGTGACTCTGCCCAAACCAGGGAAGACTCACAATACACCAGCAAATTTTGCCCTATATCGTTATTAAAGTATGACATCAAAATTTATAGTAAAATTCTAGCAAATAGGCTAAAACGAATCCTCCATTATCTGATAGAATAAAAAAAAAACAAGTTTCACATAAGGGAAACAAGCGATGATATATAGTAATATAATATATAGTAATATAAAGTAATAGATTTGATCCAAATATATGAAACATTTCCTCAACCTTTCTTAAAAAAGATGTCGAGAAAGCATTTGACAGGGTGAACCCATTTTTATGGCTATTAACCTGTTCCAGCCAAGGCCATCTATGTTTTTGCGTTTTCTAGAGATGAGCGAGCACTAAAATGCTCGAGTGCTCGTTACTTGAGTCAAACTTTTTCCGATGCTTGAGTGCTCGCTTCGAATAACGAACCCCATTGATGTCAATGGGAGACTCGAGCATTTTTCAAGGGGACCTGCTTTAGTGAACAAAGAGGAGGCGAAGGAGGAGAATGTGCAGGAGGAGTGCATACATGAGAATTATTCAGGTTGAGCTGCTTTCACCTGGTGGAGAATGGAAATCATGAGAAATCCATGCTTGATTCATCTTGATAAGAGTCAGCGCTGTCAGTGGACAGGTGTGTACGCTTATTGGTGATGATGCCACCAGCTGCACTGAAAACCCACTCTGACAACACGCTAGCGGCAGGGCAGGCAAGAACCTCCAAGGAGTACAGCGCCAGTTCAGGCCAGATGTCCAGCTTTGAAACCCGTTAGTTGTAGGGAGCTGTGTGATCATTTAGGATAATGGTATGGTCAGCTACGTACTCCCTCCCCTTCATTCTGTAAAGATCAACCCTACTTTGCCGGGACAGGTAACAGGGTCTTGCTGGGGTGACATAAAACTGGCAAAGGCCTTGTAAAGCGTACTCCTGACAGTGCTGGACAATCTGCCTGCTCGCCTACTCTCCCGCGCTACCTGTCCTGCAGAAGTATGGGAAAGACTGTTTCAGCTTGTGCACCAGGGCCTGCTGGTATTCATGCACTCTCTCACATTCCTTTCCTCTACAGGGATGAGGGCGGAACATTTTTGCTTGTACCGTGGGTCAAGCAGAGTGAATACCCAGTAATCGGTGCTGAAAAAAGTCTTTGAACGCGAGAGTCACAGGATAGGCAGCCTAGCATGAAATCTGCCATATGTGCCAAAGTCCCAACTCGCAACAATTCACTCCCCTCACTGGCCTGACTCTTCATTTCCTCCTCCTCCTACAACTCCTCTTCTTCTGCCCATACACGCTAAACAGTTAAGGACTGAGCAATGGTCCCCTCTAATGTGTCGCCAACATTCTCCTCCTCTTCCTCATCCTTCTCCACCTCCTCCAATACACGCTGAGAAACAGACCGGAGGCTGCTCTGGCTATCAACAAAGCTTCCGACTTCATGCTGACCAGACCAAGCAGCGGTATGGTAAGGCTGATGATGGCGGCATTGCCATTGACCATCTGTGTTGACTCCTCAAAGTTACTCAGCACCTGACAGATATCAGACATCCACGTCCACTCCTCATTGTAGACTTGAGGAAGCTGACTGACCTGATTACCAGTTCTGGTGGAAGTTGACACCTGGCAGTCTACAATCGCTCTGCGCTGCTGGTAAACACTGGATAACATGGTTAATGTGGAATTCCACCTCATGGGCACGTCGCACAACAGTCGGTGAGTGGGCACTTGGAGGCAGAGCTGTGCTGAATTGAGAGTGGCAGCATCTGTGGTTGAATTTCTTAAATGCGCAGATGTGGCACACCTTCGTGAGCAAATCAGACAGATTGGGGTATGTCTTGACGAACCGCTGTACTATGAGATTCTACACATGCGCCAGGCATGTCACATGTGTCAGTCTGCCGAGTTGCATAGCCGCCACCAGGTTACGGCCGTTGTCACACACATGCCTGGCTTCAGGTTCAGCGGTGCCAGCCACATATCAGTCTGCGCTGTGATGCCCTGTAATAGCTCTTGGGCGCTGTGCCTTTTATTGCCTAGGCTCAGCAGTTTGAGCACCGCTTGCTGTCGCTTAGCGACGGCACTGCTGCTGCGCCTAGAGCTACCTACTGATGGCGACTTGCCCACGGATGGTAATTTGGAGAAGGAGGTGGTGGAGGGGTGGGAGGAGGAGGAGGCATAGTAGGCCTGAGAGACCTGGACCGAGGTAGGCCCCGCAATCCTCTGCGTCGGCAGTATATGAGCGGCCCCAGGGTCAAACTCGGTCCCAGCCTCCACCAAGTCAAACCAATGTGCCGTCAGCGATATATAGTGGCCCTGCCCGGCAGCACTCATCCACATGTCTGTGGTTAGGTGGACCTTGTAAGAAACGGAGTTGATCATGGCACGGATTATGTTGTCTGACACGTGCTGGTGCAGGGCTGGGATGGCACATCGGGAAAAGTAGTGGCAGTATGGGAACGAATACCGAGGGGTGGCCGCCGCCATGAAGTTGCGAAAGGCCTTGGTATCTACCAGCATCTCCAGGCTCAGTAATTTGGAGATGTGGATGTTGAGGGCTTGGGCGTGTGGGTGGAACTGTATTTCCTCTTGCGCTCCAGCGTCTGGGGTATAGACAGCTGAACACTGCGCATGGAGACATTGGTGGCCGCTGTGAAGGATCGTGGTTTTCAAGTGGGAGGTGTTTGTGCCGGGGTCCTGGGCAGGGGGATGACTAGCAAAGGCAGCAAATGACACAGGGGAAGTAGCAGTGGTGTGCCCGGCCGGAGGTGAACGTCCTTGGTTCCATTGAGTGGGGTGTTTAGCATTCATATGCCTGCGCATACTGCTGGTGGTTAAGCTGGTAGTGGTGGAACCCCTGCTGATCCTGGTGTGGCACAGGTTGCACACCACAGTCTGTCGGTCATCTTTAAAGAACCTCCAGACTTCAGAAAATCTAGCCCTCGCCACGGGAGCTTCACTACGTGAAACATTTGGCGCTGATGCAACAGCTCTGGCCCTGCCTCTCAGTCTGGCCCCACCACTGCCTCTTCCAACCTGTTCTGGTATAGGACTCACCTCCGTCTCACAAGCACTGTCTTCACCCGGCCTTTCAACCCAACTTGGGTCTTTCACCTCATCATCCTCCGATCCCTCAGTCTGCTCCCGCCTCGGACTTCCTGCCGTGACAACAACTTCACCACTCCTCATTGTCCGACACCTCTTTACACACTTCTTCCACTATGTCAACAATGTCATCACCCACAGACAGCGACCGTTGGAAAACCTGGGCATCGGGAAAGAGCTCAGCAGCAACCTGACAAGTGGTTTGTGACTCTGGGAAGGGTCCAGAAAACAGTTCTTCAGAATGCTGGCTCAAATGCCAAATTTTCCTGGGAGGGGGCAGACTGGGGGGATGGAGGTTGAGGTGGAGGAGCTGGAGGAGTGCTCACTTGGGTAACATGGGTGGACTGCATGTAAGACTGACTGGTGGACAAATTAGTTGAAGCATTGTCCGCAATCCACGACATCACCTGTTCACACTGTTCTGGCCTCAACAGTGCTCTACCATGAGTCCCAGTAACTTGAGACATGAAGCTAGGGAGTGTAGCTCTGCGGTGTTCCCCTGCTCCCTCATCAGCAGGTAGTGTCTCACCACGCCCAGGACCACGGCCTCTGACCCCTGCAGTAATTGGATGCCCATGTCCTTATCCTCTACCCCTAGCCCTCGGGTTCAACATTTTCAAAATTAAAGTCTAAAACAGAAATATAAACTATAAATTTCTTTTGTGTGTGTGTGTTCTTTTTTAATAGAACAAAAGGTGCAGAAGAAATCAGACAGCAACCACAGAAGATGTTTGCTATGGCTAGTTTCCTAAACTGACAGCACACAAAAGGATTTTGTGCTGTGACTGTGTCTGTTACTTTAACTTTTGAAAGACGCTAATGTAGCCCTAACAAGGGCTGTTGGGTTCTTGTAGACTCACTCCTGCCTAACAGTAATCTATTAGAACACCCTAACACTATCCCTGACCAGCAGCAGCTCTATCCCTAATGGCATCCAGACAAAGAATGATCCGAGTAGTGCAGGCAGGGGCCAGTATATTCCAGGGTCACCTGATCAGGCCAGCCAACCACTGCTATTGACATGTAAGTGTACCACGTGATGCTGGGTATACTGCAGAGTCTCCTGGCTTGTGATTGGCTCTGTTTCTGGCCGCCAAAAATCTAAAAGCCAACAAATGTTCATAAGAAGAAAAAAAGCTGGCACTCACCCGATTAAAACTTCAAGGCCTTATTTCATCAAGATTAAAAAGACATGGTTGCGGGAGGGAAGAACATGAACTGCAGGAGCCCACAGAAGGCGACGGTCCGTTTCGCGCTGTAGCAGCGCTTAATCCTGCCCAACAAACCGGCGTCCTCACCTGGGTTTTTAATTACGGGCGCCGGATGTGGTAACTAAGCAACCAAGAGTAAACGGAAGCTGTGAGTGACTCGCAGACGAGTGCGGCAGACAGACGTCCGCGATCACGCACACCGTCCGGATGTCATTCACTGTTATACAAGGTAAGAATACGTTTAGTGAACAGATACCAAGAAAGCATTTCTCAGAAATATTTTTACATAAGTATGCATTATCTAAATAAGGGGACCTTGTTCCGCTACTTCTTTTAATTGAGGATCAGATTTTAGTAAGTACCAATTATTTTGAATCGCCGATCTTATTTTGTGTGCTAGGGGAGAATAATCGAAAGAAAATACAAATTTCTTTTGTGCCTCTTTTCTTGTCTGGCTTTTCATCTGATTTTTTACGACCCCGTAAAGAAAGCAGTTCCATATGGGCAATATCTTCGCTTGAGACGTATTAATAGTCATTTAGAAAGTTTCATCACACAGGCCAACTTACTCACGAAAAAGTTCCTCAAGAGAGGCTACCCCTTACCCTTGCTAAACCAGGCATACGAAAGAGGGCTCGCTTTAGAACCAACAGATCTACTAAAAAATCAGACGAAAAGCCAGACAAGAAAAGAGGCACAAAAGAAATTTGTATTTTCTTTCGATTATTCTCCCCTAGCACAAAAAATAAGATCGGCGATTCAAAATAATTGGTACTTACTGAAATCTGATCCTCAATTAAAAGAAGTAGCGGAACAAGGTCCCCTTATTACATTTCGTCGCAGCAAAACAATTAAAGATTACGTAGTTCGTAGTCGCCTACCCAAAATAGAGAATAATTGGTAGAAAAAATCTGTACCACTCGGCAATTACCAATGTGGAAGTTGCAACTATTGTCCCTACTTCCTGAAAAGTAGAAGTCTTAACATCGGAGGTTATGCACATTGTCTCAGACATTTTATTTCATGTAGGTCATCTTTTGTAGTCTACGTTTTGTTTTGCCCTTGTGGCAGATTCTATATAGGGAAAACCATCAGAAAATTGTTTGTAAGATACCGTGAACATCGCAACTCGATAAGGACAGGAGAGGGAGCACCACGTCTTATAGAACACATTAGAGAAATGCATGCCAATGACCCGAATACCATTTCTTTTGCAGGTTTAGAAACCATTCCTATACCCCCTAACGGTGGCAATAGACATAAGACTCTGCTTAGATGCAAAGCTTCCTGGATAATTAAAACTAATGCACTAGGTCCCCTAGGCATGAATGATAAAAAAGAAATGGGAGCGTTTTGTATAATATTAACTATGCTTTATTCTGATATCTTTCACCTCCCTGTGTTCCGTTTTTCTGTTATTATTTCTCCCCTCCCTCTCCTCTCCCCCCTCCCCACCCTCTTCCCCTTTTCTCTCTGTCACCACCTAATATATAATGTTCTTAGAAAACTATGCCTTTTGCTAATTGCTTGTTCGGGAAAAACTTTAGATAATGCATACTTATGTAAAAATATTTCTGAGAAATGCTTTCTGGTATCTGTTCACTGAACGTATTCTTACCTTGTGTAACGGTGAATGACATCTGGACTGTGTGCGCGATCGCGGACGTCTGTCTGCCGCACTCGTCTGCGAGTCACTCACAGCTTCCGTTTACTCTTGGTTGCTTAGTTACCACATCTGGCGCCCGTAATTAAAAACCCAGGTGAGGACGCCGGTTTGTTGGGCAGGATTAAGCGCTGCTACAGCGCGAAACGGACCGTCGCCTTCTATGGGCTCCTGCAGTTCATGTTCTTCCCTCCCGCAACCATGTCTTTTTAAACTTGATGAAATAAAGCCTTGAAGTTTTAATCGGGTGAGTGCCAGCTTTTTTTCTTCTTATGAACATTTGTTGACGCTACTACTGTTTTGCTCGAGCTAGAGCACCGCCCCAGCATACACACTGATAGGTACCCCTGCAACATTTTTTCCTTTTTTTTCTTTTTGTGCAAAGCGCAGTCTGTTGCCAGAAACGTGCAACATTTGTCTAAGTGCAGTGCCCCCCTATGTTCTCTTTTACAGTGAAAATCTAAAAGCCGTTTTCTTGAGCGGGCGAAATACTCGTCCGAGCGAGTACGCGAACGAGTATGCTCGCTCATCTCTAGTCTTATCTCATCTTTAGCATTTTATTAATGGACAAGACTTTCCCACATGAAAAGTTTGAATTACAGATTTAGCACTCTCACTGAATGTGCGTTTACTTATTTAGTTGGTGCAGAATAGGGATCGTTCCCTTTAAAGCTAACTCTACAGACATCTTAAAGGGCTAAGCTATTATGTTAAATAAAATTGTAAAATATATAATTTTTACTATTAATTAAATATATTTACCCATAGTAACTACAAGCATTGGTGTAAGCCTTTTTCCATCTTAACTATGTCCATAGCTTAAAAAAATGAAGCAGTTGAATATCATGGGCCAAGAGCAAATATTAAAATAGGGAAATGCCATTTCCCCTGAAAGTTGATCAGATAAGTAGTGAAATCAAAGCACTCTGAAAACAAGACGTTACAATAACTATAGTGCATGCACAATGCTTATTTCATTTGGTAAAAGCTGTATATCATACAATACAATACAATACAACTTTATTGATCCCTTTTCTAGAAATGTGCACACCCTTTGTACATGCACCATTCAAGGCAGGATTACATATAGACAAATACATGGAAACACACAGGAAATTCAAACACACAGTTCGAATCATTAATGCAGTGGGTGGGAGGTTGAGCAGGGGGGTTATTGGTGGCGGCAGTCCTAGTTCTGTGGGAGCTGGTGGTTTTGTTGTATTTTTCTATAGCTTTTAGAATGTGTGAGTTATGAAATCTCCGTACGGCAATTGATTTGGATGCAGCACTCGCTGAATGTACTAAGCTGATATGCTATGCATTGGTATAGTGGGTGCAATTTTTTGGTTGTCACTGTCGTGAATTTGTTGATGCATCTTTCCTGTCAGATCTCTTCAAATTGACCCAGTTGAAGGCCAACAGTGCCTTGAGTCCACTTAATAATTTTTTAAAATGTTATACTTCTCCCTTCTTATGATAGTGCCTCCCCAACAAGTGATATCAAAGAATAGCACACTCGTAAAACATTCTCAGGGTCTTGTTGCATACATTAAAGGACTTGAGTTTCCTGAGAAAATAAGATCTTGATGCTGCTTTTTTAGTTGCTACGCTGCAGTTTTCGGACCAGTATAGTTTGTCATTGATTATGACACCAAGGTAGTTGTTATTTCGAACTCATTCAATGGCTTGGTCTTTGATGGTGATTTGATGGTAATTGGAGCTGTTTTATACCTTCGTAGGTCGATTATCATTTCCTTAGTTTTTCCGTATTAAGGATGAGGTTATTGTCTTCACTCCGTACTACAAATGAGTTGCTGGTGTCCCTATAGTGCTTGTTGTTACCATTCTTAATGCAGTTGACTATAACTGAGCTGTCTGAGAATTTCTGAAGATGACAAAGGTACGAGTTATGGCTGAAGTCAGATGTGTGACAATAGTACATTTAAATACTTTTTTAAACAGTGTCTTTTGAAAAAATGAGAAGCAAATAGACAAGTGTTTCATGTGTTCAGGAAGACTAACCTGTCACTTTAAAGAAAATCTACCATCAAATGCAAGCATGCCAAACCAGGGGCACTTTTGTAGCAGGGTTGATATGTTATTGTCTTATCGGTTCGATATACATGACTTAGAATCTGGTAATACTGTTATTTGACTAGGTTTTTTTTACATATGATAATCCTATTTTTATGTGAACACCCTGTACTATAAGATGGATTTATACAGCTGGACAGAGTTGAAAACCCTCCCCATGCTTTCTTTTTTGTTGCATAGCCATTGGGCCACTATTGGAAGCCCCCACCACAGTGCCGACCTTGCAGCCTAAGAGGTCTCCATCCCCTAGAGATTTAGTACAAAGACTGAAGGTTGTATCACATCTTAAACTTGCCTTTGCTGGAACAGAATATGTCTGTGTCCAGCATGAAGTGCTAATTGGGAGGTCAAGGTCATCACTGTCACTCATTACCATAGATACTTTAAGTACCAATAAATGTTTCTTTGTTTACTCCATTAATTGTGTTTGTCCTTCACAGCACAATCACTCATTCACAAATTAATTCTCTTATATTTGGTAATATATGACTGTGGCAATATTGTTACATTTGTTATCCATGGCCTAAATATTCATATTCAAATATTCATTCATATTTGAGTTAAAGCAACCCTGTCATCAGGAATATCATAGCCTCTGCTACGCTGATTTTTAAAATGTCTTTGTCAGTGTTCTGACTAAATTTAGCACTTTTTAAATGTTTATTTCACATTACCTGGCTTACTGCCAGCAGCATGTAGTGAGTCCCAAGGAAGGGGGCAGTTGAAGCCTCTGTGACTCTGTATTAGTCTCCACTCCTCCACACTCATCCACCTCATCATAAACTACTGAAATAATTCAGAATACTGACAAAATATAAATAAAAAGAAATTGCAGACAGCATACCCGAAAGAAAGTCACTTGTCATAAGACTAGTAGTAGTGGATGGTTCTCCAGTCTGTCCATCCTGGTCCAAGGGTTCACTGGAAATCCAATAAGAAAGTAAAAAACCGCAGCACAGCACAGGTATGGATAAACTCAAAGCGAGTGCTTTATTCCAACCATATGCGACGTTTGGATCACCATGCATTCTTTATCAAGCATATGTACCTTTTTCAAACTCAACATATATATAGTGTCTCCATTTAAAGACATCACTTCCTATTAAAAAATATTATATCCTATAGCATGAAAAACAGTAATTATGGTAACATAAAAATAACACATTATAAAATAAAATCTACACATGCGTTCAAAGAGCCAATGCAATATATACTTCTTATCATTTCAACAAATATTTCATTGAATTTTTGGAATCATATAGAGATATACAGCAGAATAACACTCCCAAACAGGAATCTCTCCGTGTCAATAAACATTTCACATCAACAAATATTGGGAAACAAGGGACAAGCTGTCAAGTGCCCATGTTCACACAACCTCAGGTTCTTTTAGTGTTAATAAAATCCACTAAGTGAGCTCGAAGATATCACACCATGACAAAGTATGGTATAATATCTCGATCTCTGTGGAGAAGTGATGCCATGCAAGGCTAGGCAGATGTGAGATGCTTTATTTGCATCACAAAGTATTATACAGAAACCTTCAGTGGGGCAGGACCTGGGCTTGGTAACTTAGGGTTAAAAAAGTATGTCCAAAGTCCATTGGTTGGTATATTATTACATGGGCATCGCAGACACAAAAGCTCTCTTTTCCCTGAAGTGGATGGTATCGTAAATCCCTCTTGACAGATATAAACATTGGCTGAGGGGGTATTGCATTCCTTTGATCCTTTGATCAGCTTCATCCATAGTCAAATGTCCTCTTAGTTTCAGCATTCAGCAGACATATAACAAATAAAAACATTTTCATTAAACATATAACAATACTTCGCAAAACAAACTGGGAATACAGGGATGGGTCATCACTGGAAGCAGTATATTTAAAGCAATACCCACTTGGTTTCTGTGAGCACATAACATGCTTTTAGAATGGTACAAAAAGTTTTTATTCAGTGTACATATAGAACAGTTCAGGAAAGTCTAATCAGTTAGTTACTAGGATGGGATTTAAATCTCATCAGAGGGCACCCTTGCTTTATTGTTAGTGATAATAAAGGAGCAAGACAATATCACCGACGTAAAAACTGTAGCCAATGGCAAAGTATATAAGGTCATTATGGCCTGCCAGTATGGGTGCTGGGGGGCAACCGGGTCTTGGTCCCTGCCGGCGCTGTGCTGCAGCGGTGGTGGACGCCATGTGATGCCGCACATAATAGCATAGGGACCCACCAAAAAGAGGTCACCATAAAGTGGTTGGTGGGCTCATACAATTTGATCAAAATGTAACTAAGAACCTCAAGTTCATTATATAATGTAGCCTAGCGGCAGTAGATCATTGTGTGATGTGTGGATGTGCGGTCCAGTTCTTTTTCTCTCCCCATGTTCATTATGGCCCTAAGGAATGGTCCTGTTATTCCAAATTTCGGAAGTGTCAACTCTAAGTATCTCCATTGAAGCCGATCGAATGCCTTCTCCGCATCCACCATGAGAAGCAGAGAAGGCGTTCGACAGGCCTCTGCCAAAGAGATCAAGTTAATGGACTTCCTCATTCCATCCACTGTCTGGCGGCCTTATATGAACCCAACTTGATCTCTAGCCACAACCCGTGGAAGCAAGTCAGAAAGTCTTGTAGCTAGTACTTACATACAATTTTAAATCTGTGTTTAGTAGGGAATTGCGGCAGAAATTTGGCAGAGCATCAGCTGATTTTCCTGGTTTTGGTAGAGTGATCAACAGGGCTTGCAACATTTCTGGAAGTATTACACCATGATGCATAAAACTGTTATACAATGTCACCAATGGGGAGCTAGTCTGGTTTTGTGGCTTTTAAAGTACACATTAAAAAAACCATCTGTCCTGGTGCCCTATTACACTTTAAAGAGGGGATGGCTTTAATAATTTCTTGTAATGTACAAGGGGAAGCTAACATATTCACTTCATCTGGTGAAAGTTTAGGGAGGTCAAGGTGTTCTAAGAACTTGCTGATGTCGCTCTCCATGGGTTGCGGTGTCAAGGAGTCATTAGCTAAATTGTACAAGGAGCTATAATATTATGCAAAAACCTCAGCAATCCCTTGAGGATACATTATGTGTGCTCCTTTATAATTGTAAATTAATGGAACATGGGACTTTGTTACTCTATCTTTCAAGCGTTTTGCCAACAAGGTGCCTGGCCCCAACAAGGTTCCCCGGCCACTAAAAGACATTATTAACTTTCTGAGTGCATACTTGTGCTTATGGGCATTAAGCTGTTTTAGTTTGTTTGTAATGGTTGAGATTTCGGAAGCTTTCACTGATGAAAAGGAGATTTTGTTTAATCTGTGCAAGTTGGTAAATTGGGCTAACAACTCATTTTCATTCATGGTGTGCATTTTTTTGGCATGAGACGCCTGTTTAACATAATGGCCTCTTGATGGCTTTATGGGCTTTATGGGCACACCATAGATTAAGGTCATCCACTGCTCCATCATCGTTAAATCGGAAGTACTCATCCAACGCCTCTGCAGAGAGCGGAGCATAGCCGGGTGTTTAAGTACATAATAGACTTATCTATTAGAAAATAGTCTATTTTAGTGTAGACTTTGTGTGGGTTGGAATAAAATGTCAAGTCCCTTTCTGTAGGATGCCTCAAACGCCAGGCATCAAAAAACTCTTTTTCAAAATAGTTAGCAAAAATTGGGTGGGCTCACACACCTTACTAGCAGATGTAGAATCCATTGAGGGACATAAGGTCTGATTAAAATCACCTGCTAAAATCAGATAACCAACCTTTAGCTTGTTCACTTTAGCCAGTACTTTCCTTAGGAATGAATGTTGTTTTGAATTAGGATCACATACTGATGCGATAGTATACTGCTGATTATTTATTAGGCAGGTGATTGTCACATAGTGGATTATTTTATCTACAAGAGTGTCCATGCACTGAAATGCTACCAAATCTTTTTTTTTTTAAATCAGATAAACTTTATTAAAGCAGATAATTACAAGTATTGTCTTGCATTTCTTTATACATATACCAAATGAATGGAAACCTTGACAAATAGAACATTGTTATTTTCTTAACCTTAACCCCTACCCAACTAACATCCCCCTCCCCTCACGGTCCAGTCCCCTCTCTTCCCCTCCTCATCCTGATTGATAGGCTCCATGTCCAGATGCAGGACCCCCTACCTCTCCACATCTCCCCTATTTTCCTCACGTCCCTGATGTCTATCCTAGTAGCCATCTCTCCCATTTCCTGAGCATTTCTGTTGTTCCCATTCCCGGTCACTCCAGCCATTTACACCATTGCTTGTTATACTTCTTAATTGATTTTCGTTTTATATATACTCCCAACTTGAAGCGTAGTATTCACCATTTTCTTAATTTCCCCAAGTCTTGGTGGAGTAGAATCTAACCAGTGTCTGGCAATAGTCTTTCTGGCCTAATATTTTTGCTACTGCTAGCTGTTCCACCCTAGTTATTTCCAAGTTCTCTACACATCCCAGTAAGCATACTCCATTTAACTCACCCATTCAATATACTTTATCCACCAACCTACTCACTCTGCCCCACAGTTCTTTCAGCACCGGACACGCCCAAAACATATGTAGGAGATCCACCCCTTCTGATAAACATTTCGGGCATTTATCATCCTCTCGAATACCAATCTTTTTTCATCAGGACCGGGGTACGATAGGCCCTATGGAGTAGGAACAGTTGGGATCTGCGTTGTGCTACATTCAGGGATAGCTTACTTGGAGCCTCCTCCCATTCCTCATCCAGCAGCTCCCCCACATCCCCCTCCCATTTACGACGCACCACTGTTAGCGGATCCCCCAATATTTTATCCCTGATTTCCCCATACAGTGAGGATATAATCCCTCTCATATTTTTAGCTTGGACCACTCCTTGCATTACTCCCAATGAGGAAATAGCCATTTCACCATTCTCGAACTGTGCCTGTAGACTATGCATGTGCCTGGGTATCTCATATTCCTCCATCAGTTGTTGGAACGACTTCAGCGTCGACTCAGTATATAGCTGATTCAAATAGATTATTCCCTTCTGACTGCAGCCCCTAATATCCTCCAGCATATATACTTTCCCTAGACACGGGTTATCCCATAAAGGAGTGTACTTTGTCCATGGGCCAATCCCGACCACCTGCTTATAAAGCCTCCACACCCTCTGCATCAATTTCAATGTCGGGCGCTGGCTCACCCTGCTGTCCAACTTTCTTGCCTCCAACATTGCCACAGGGGTTAGCGTACCCCCGAAATGTCTAACTACCAGTGGGCACCATGATTCCTCACCTTCTAACACCCAACCACCAAAATGTTGGCATTGTGCCGCCATATAATATGCCTACGCATCCGGTTCCGCCACTCCCCCCAATAAATTTAGGCAGCTGCAGTTTTGTCAATTTAATTCTAGGGATTCCCTGTTGCCAAATTAGTTCACTAAATAACCCGTGGATTTTATTGAACCAATATCACGGGATCCATACAGGGGCATTGTGGAGTATATATAACAGCTGTGGCATGAGAGTCATTTTAATAAGGTTTGCCTTTCCCTGGGGAGATAAGGGAAGTTTCTTCCACACTTGTATGCGGCCCTTATTTCCGCCAGTAATGGTGCTAAATTCAAAGTTATGTAATCCAGCGCTGACCTAGTGATCTTAATCCCCAGATAAATAAATTCCTCTACCGCCGGTATTCCCCATCTATCATATCTTACTGGGTCAGTCCGGGACAATGGCATTAAGGCTGATTTTGTCCAATTTATGCAGAGACCTGAAAAATCCCCAAATCTCTCCAACACCTCCATCACGACTGGTAGTGATTTTGAAACATCAGATATAAACAATAACACATCGTCTGTGTATAACACAATCTTTTCCTCTCCCCATTATATCTAAACCCAAGGATACCTTCATGTTGTCGTATCCAACATGCAAGTGGCTCTATAGCCAAAGCAAACAGCAGGGGTGACAGGGGGCACCCCTGCCGCGTATCCCTTTGCAGCGAAAACTACTCAGATACAGCTCCGTTTGCTCTTACACTGGCCAAAGCCCACTTTCTCCAAGACATCCCACATATAACTCCATTCTACGCTATCAAACTAGCCAGAGAAACTACTATCCAGAGAAACTACCGCCGCCTCATCCCGATTTTCTGTCACAGCTTGCAGATTTAGAAATAACCGCCTGAGGTGGATAGCTGTGGACTTAGATGGAATAAAGCCCGATTGGTCTCTATGCACCACTGATCCTATTACCGGGTTTAATCTATTAGCCAAAACTTTAGCTAGTATCTTTATATCTGCCGTAATAAGCGACACCAGTCTGTAGGAATCAGGAATCTGTGCATCTTTTCCTTCCTTCAACAAAACCCACGATTAAGGCTTCATAACATGATGGAGGTAGGCTACCCTCTTCGAAACTTTCCTTTAGTGTTTCCCACCACTGAGGCAACAGAATGTCTCCGAATTCCTTAAAGACTTCAATTGGGAGTCCGTCCACCCCTGGAGCCTTATCATTGGCCATACTCTCTATTGCAGTCTCCAACTCTTCTAAACAGATTGGGTTTTCCAGCATATCCCTCACCTCCGATCCTATCCTGGGCATATCAATTCCCCTTAAAGGGGTATTCTCGTCTGGGCATTCACATTCAGTTTCACTAATCTTCCATTTATAAACATTTCTTCAATTGGATGTTATTAAAAAAAATGTTCCTGTGTGAAGATAATTTCTCATAAATGTAGTCATGTTGTCCCTTAGACACGAGATAGCTTCCTCGGATACGACCACTTCACATAGCAGCAGCGGGGGCCCCAAATGCGCTATTGAGCCCTGCCCGACCGCTTGGCTTCAGCAATCATTACCACAGGACGGCTGTGGGATCTGCAGTAACTTCCGGACATTTCATATACAAAAAACATTTGTTTCTTTGTGCAATCACTGCAGCAAAGGTGGTCGTATCCAAGGGCACAGTCTTGTTTCTAAGTTAACATATGATTTATGAGAAATTATCTTCACACAGGTAATTTTTTTTTTAACAACATCTTATTGAAGAAATGTTTATATATGACAGATTAATGAAACAGAAAGTGAATGCCAAGACGAGAATACCCCTTTAAGAATGTCTCCAATTGACCTCTTGTGTATTCGTTTGGAGCCGCACGTTTCTCATCCGTGATATAATCTCGTTCGGCCATCCGACATTGAACACTCGCACCGCACGCAAGTGAGCGACGTATGCGGGCACCCCGAGTGTACGCGCACCGTGTCAGTGCATGTTGCCCCCCCTCGACCACAGAAGGGAGGGTCGCAGAGCCAAACATACACATAAGGTCAGTTTTCCTTCATAGGCCTGTGCCATCCTGGCCCGAACCTCCCAGTTTGCTCCCCCTCTGCTTAATTGCTCCTTCAAGAAACATCTTTGTACTCTGCCTGTTCCAATGTGCGCCTTATGTGCGACTTTCTCCGTCTCAGGTTGTACCATTCTAACCCTGGCATGGACTCCCAGCTATCAACACACAAAGAGCATTGCTGTAGGTTCCCTGCCACTTGTCTGATCTGTTCGGGACCTTTCTTTATTCCCACGCTTTAAAGCACAGGCTTGAAGGAACACTTTCATTGCGATCCCATAACACCACTCTAGGTACTGAACCTTCATGAATTCCAGATATTCTCTCAGCCGATCCTAGGTTCACTGTTGTCTTATCCATACCAGACTATCGCAGCCCAAAACAACAATGATCTTCAGCTTCTGAGCATGCCACCCGTTACAATGTGGGACAGGCTACGCGACACCCACACGAGGCTGCAACGTACCATGCAAATAAGTGACGGAGCAGTGACGAGTTCGTCAGCGAGGCAGCGCAATTGCAGCAAATAGAAACGGGTCAACATCCAATTCGACCAAGATGTGCAATACGGCGAACGCTCGGTGCCTGAATGAACTTTCCTGCTCCGAGGGGAACGATTCGGAGGTAGAGAATGTCAGTGGGAGCGTATCCCGCCTCTGGGACAGGGTCTACAGGCAGACGTCTTAATGAGTGTGTAGGGCAGGGGGTACTCAGACACACGACGCTTAGGGATGTCGAACAGAGCCTAGCCCAGCACCACCTCATTACAGGATTCCAGCCACAAATCGTGTCGCCCTACGCGCTGAGGAGGTCTAAAGGTGAAATACTGGGAACAGCGGAAACCTAGCGAGGTCAAATTATTGTCAGCCCTATCTCCCCTATTTCCAAACCATCCAATCCCTTTGAAACACCATAGATGTAACCCGGAACCGAAGACAGGAAGACAAGAAGATCTAAGCGAGAGGGCGCCCCGGCTGTTGGCGGACTCCCCCCCCCCAACCCCCCCTTCCTCACTTCCGCTGTTTTTCATCGGTCGGCACAAGTTTCATCCCCACCTTCAAAAAATCTACAGGATCATTGTTTATTTTTAATGTAAAGAGCTAGGTGATGGGAGGACAGGCGTGCCCCGACCCGTCCGCTTGGTAGATTCTGCAGGAGTAGACAAAGGCTATGCCATAACGTTAAGAATAGTAGTACAATGCGTATTGTAAATATTCCATGCCCATGTACTTGACGAAGGAGGAAAGACTGGAGCGGGGGGGGCGTGACAAAAAAAAAGCCACAGAAGCACGGTGAAAATGTTTGATGTGAAAAAAACAGCATTTGCCATTTTCTGTGGGGCTGTGTTAGGTTTTATAATGTTTCATACATTTACAAAATTAAAACCAAATTTTTTTATTTTGCCAACTTCTGGGGCTAAATAACTTTTTTATACTTTAGTGTACGGAGACTTTGGGTGTGGTGTCATTTTTTCGAAATGTGCAAATATTTTCAATGATATCATTTCTAAGACTGTATGACCTTTGATCACTTTTTATAGATTTTTTAAATATTTTTCAAAATGGCAAAAAAGGGCCATTTTCCACTTTGGGCGCTATTTTCCATTACGGGGTGAAACGCATTTTGAAACCTTTATCATATTTTCAGACGCATCGATACCTAATGTCTTTATGATTTTTACTGTTTATTATGCAGTTCTAGGGAAAGGGGGGTGATTTGAAAAGTTTAGGTTTTTTTATTATAATTTGTTTTTTTAAAACTTTTTTTTATTTTTTACTTTTTCAGACTCCCCTAGTGGTACTTTAACCCTAGTTGTCTGATCGACCCTATCATATACGCCATATATACAATATGGCAGTATATGGGGATGTTTCCTCTCATTCATTACAATGGTGCTATCAGCACATTGTAATGGAAGGGTTTTGTAAAAGAAATAAATAGCTTCGGGTCTTCGAAGACCCGAGGATACCATGGAGATGGATCGCCACTCCCCGATGAGTCACGGGGAGCGGCGATCCCAGGTAGAGATGGCGGTGCCCATGCGCCGCTATCTTTTTGAGGCTGCCAGCCAGGTTTGCCGGCAGCCTAACTATGATAACACCAGGAACGTTGCTAGCACCGATCCGGTCTTACCGGAAGCATTTCTGCAAATCAGCAAAGATTACCGGCTATGGAGAGGGCTCAGCCGGTGAGCACTCTCCATGCAGCGCGACGACCGACCGCCGCGTGAATACACGGCGTGCGGGTCGGCGACGCGTTGAAATCCACCATAATGTGCAAGGGAACATCAGGCCAATCCGTAACTTTTCCCCAGGTCTTATATCCGTTTTCGCAGTAGAGTGGGGGGGGGGGGGGATATACAACCACTACTAGTATACATCCCACATAGATTTGACAGTGTATACCCACCATACCGACCCTCTGGATCGACACAGAAGAGTGACATACAAAGGCAGCGATCTATGAACTACAAACTTACTCCCCTAGAATAAGTGGTATGAAAAGCATGGTAACCATATATCAAACCCACCACATAGCTTTTTAACCGGTCTGTGTAAGGTGTGTTTCCTGTAGTCCAAGTAATTTGGCTGCTTGATCCTACTTAAAGAGAACCCGTCATGCAAATAACCCCCCTAAACTAAATATATTTTAATAAACTGCCATAGAGAGCATTGCCTCTATCCCTTCATTGTCCCTCTACATCCTGCAAACCTAAGCAATGAGGTGCTCTAAAGCTGTATGCAAATGACCGTGAAATGTCCAATGAAGCATTAGCATATTCAAGCTGTCCACTCTATTCATGAGTGGGAGAGGCACAGCCACACCCCCAAATGCATGACTGACAGCCTGTATAATGATGTGAGGCTGTATAATGATGTGCTTCCTGGTGGCTGGGCGGCCACACACCCCTCCTGTCTGTGTGTGTGTATAGGAGAGATACAGCAGCTCCAAGCAGCCATGTTACAGCAGAACAGATCAGATTCATATGTAGCTGATGTCTGTGTCTCTTCACTGTATATTAGGAGGATGCAGCATGTCAGCAGATGCAGCACACACACTAGCCATACTTTACTATACATACACCACAGACAGTGAGCAGGGGGAGGAGAGGGGAGGTAGGTAAACAGGGGTGACATCACTGCCTCGACCATGTCCCCCCTCATTTATCAATGATAAAAAAATAGATGACTTTTACAATGAATATGTATGAAATAACTAGATAAAGGCTGGGATGGATCTTGTGAGCGCTCCAACAGGTAGGTGAGGATGACAGGACTGTGCAGAGACTGATGACAGGGTCCTTTAACACATTCAAATACAGCTTTGTCGTTTCCTCGGCAATCCAACCCCCGGACATTCCAGGACATACATTGACTTACTTCAGCCATCATAATTAATATAATTCTCCCTCCGTCCTTCCTCCCCTGCATCGGGTAGCACTGAGCCCATCTTTTCTATTTTATTTCTTGGACCGTCTCCCTCCCTCCTTTCCCCCCCCAGAACAATTAACCATACTCCATCCCTCCTAAAAGGGTTAGGGTAATCAAATAACATCCTAGCAAACCTTTTAGACATTATAACAGAGCTGAGTCTCTTATGACAGCTCCAACTGAGTTGTAGCAAACATCCCATATCGCACTGTTCCATCTTTCCCAGTGCCATCTCCGCTCCTAAGATATACAGCATAGTGACCTACCTAATAACTTAACCAGTAAATATAGCTTATACGACCTGAACTTTGGTCTGAAGGCACAGTTAACTTTGTTTCATTCTAATTCTTGTTTACAGCAAAAACATTACTAGCACATGCAGTCTCTTTAATCCCACATGTCAGTCCAGACAGGAATCAGTTCTCTCCTGGATCTCTCGCCGGTTCTCGGAGACGGGCCTCATTGGCGTCCAGCCATTGCAGAGCAGCTCTTGGTGTATCAAAGAATTGTGTGGATCCGAAGGCTACTACCCGTAGTCGTGCAGGATGCAGCATTGAATAGGGTAGAAAAAACAAATTCACTCCGGCACCGGCGTGGCTTGATTAAAATTTCATTCCATCTTTATTTTATCGATTAAAAATGTAGGACATGACAACCCAATGGCAACACCAGTTGTTACAAGTTATGGTATTTAAGCCTACGCGTTTCAGGTGCTGCACGCACCCTTAATCATGGCACAAATGAGGATACAAAACCTCCAGGTAAATATACTAAGTACATAGTGACGTAATCTGCGTGTTTCCGGTATCCACGCTCGTACTCAGTTAACCCTAAAACTGACATTGTATAAAATGAATGGAGTATACTCACTTCTAGTCAAAAGATCCCTAAGATTGAATTCATATCTAGGAGACATATACATGTGTATGATCTTGTAAGTTACAATTCAAATACATACTGACTGATAAATCGGGGTTTGGGGGACTCAAAAAACCATCAATTGCAAGTAAATAGAACAAGCAATTCCACGATACTATTATGAAATTATACTCTTATGTGGTCACGAAGGAGAAAACATGATGGAATGTTACCAACTTAATTATTAGTATGTCATCATGAGTGGAGGTATACATCGAATGGCAACGGAGACACCTCTGCACTGCTCATGCGCGTGCGGGCTCCAGCTGGAGACCGCGCGTCATTCATGAACAGCAGCAGCATATCAACAATGGCTTGGTAAGTATAGTTTAATGATGGATTGTTACCAACTTGATTATTAGTATGTTATCATTAGTAGAGGTATACATCAAAAGGCAGCGGAGACACCTCTGTACTGCCCGTGAACAGCAGCAGCATATCAACAATGGCTTAATAAGTGAAAAAAGAAGTAGGTTAATGGATGTATGGAGGAAGCACAATTTATGGATAGTTATAAATGCACAATACATGTACAGGAGACGCAGCTTGTACACGATGTGTACATCGCACGCGCACCATGTACACAATGCACACACTATGCACACCTAATAGTGAAACAAGAACTCGTGTTTATAATTTAATCCTCTTGGTGTTCTTGTATCTAAATGGAGGATCCAGAAAGCCTCTCTATCTCTTAATATGTTTTGTTTGTCACCTCCTCTTTTCGGTCCCTGAACTTGTTCGATGGCATATGTCTCCAAACTTGATGTATTTCCTTGGTGGATTTCCAGGAAATGTCTAACTGCACCAGAGATATTTTTTGGGGAATTTTTCTTTCTTATTATTATTGATGTCTTTCCTTGAATTTTCGTATAGTGCAACCAATATACATTACATTACATGTGCTACATTTAATAACGTATATTACGTGCCTACTATTGCAGTTGAGATGTTTCTTAATATAGAATATCAAGGTCCCATCTGTATTTGTGAAAGTTTTTATGTTTTTAGCATAACCGCATGTTATGCAGGGGTGTGTTCCACATTTATAGAAACCCTTTATGTTAAGCCATGAATCTGCTCTGGTTGTTGAGGGGTCACGTAACATGCTGGGTGATATATGATTGCCTAATGTTGGTGATCTTCTTGATACTACCTTACATCCCTGTTGTAATATACTTGCCAGTTTTTCATCTTCCATTAGAATCGGTAAGTTTCTTTCTATAATATGTTTGATCTGGAAGTATTGATTACTGAATTGTAAGGTGACATAAGGTGTATTATTGGATGGATTACGTGAACTATTTTTTGGGCTATTGTATAAAAGCTGTTTACGGTCCTTTTTGTTCACTATGTCTCTAGCTCTGCCCAACATCCACCCCAGATAATTCCTCTGTTTCAATCGGCATGTGATGTTGTTAGCTTCAGATTCGTAATCGTGGGTGGTACTACAATTCCTTCTAGCTCTAGTGAGTTCTCCCACTGGAATACTTTTGATGGTGTGTATGGGGTGGGAACTTTGGGCGTGAAGGATGGTATTGCCGGACGTTTCTTTGCGATGTGTACGTGTCGTGATGTTTCCTGTATCACTGATGGTCAGATACAAATCGAGGAAGACAATTTCTCTACTACTAACGCAGTAAGTGAACTGTAAATTGTATGGGTTATTATTTATATATTCGACGAACACCGGTATGGCAGACACATCGCCCCCCCAAATGATTTGGAGGTCGTCGATGTATCTGCCATACCAGTGCACCGAATCTGAAAATGGGTTGTCATCAGTGTAGATGTATCTTTCCTCCCAATATGCCATGACCAAATTGACCAGTGAGGGGGAGTATTTTGCCCCCATTGAAACCCCATGGATCTGTAAATAATAAGACTTGTCAAAGGAAAAAAAGTTATGAGTCATGAGGTACCATGTTCTCTCCTTAATAATAAGCTTATGGTTAAGCTCATACGAGTTATATTTGTTTAAGTGGTGATCTAATGCCTCCATGGCAACCTCATGAGGTATACTGGTGTACAGAGAGACAACATCACACCCTACCCAAGAGAATCCAGGGGACCATTCCATTTTGTCCATAGATTTTAGGACATCTCTTGTGTCCTAAATATATACTGGTATCCTCTTTACCAGAGGTTGGAGTTGTAGGTCCAGCCATTCACAAGCATGTTCATTTAGGGACCCAATGCCCGATATGATGGGTCGCATAGGAGGGGGGTTGATTTTTTTATGGAACTTGGGAAGAGCGTGTAATATGGGCATGGTAGGATGAGAAACCTCCAAAAATTCTCTTTCCTTGGCGGAAAATACCCCTAATCCCACTCCATCTTCCAAAATTTGGATCAATAATTTAGCATACATTTTGGTAGGATCTCCTGGCAGTTTAATGTAGGATGCCTGGTCCTCCAGTAAGGTTTGTATTTGGTTTGTATATGTCTCCAAATCCATCACCACAACACAGCCTCCCTTGTCCGCCACTTTTATGACACGAGAAGTGTCCTCTTCAAGTTCTTTTAGGGCTAATCGCTGTTTAGGGTTAACTGACTACGAGCGTGGATACCGGAAACACGCAGATTACGTCACTATGTGCTTATTATATTTACCTGGAGGTTTTGTATCCTCATTTGTGCCATGATTAAGGGTGCGTGCAGCACCTGAAACGCGTAGGCTTAAATACCATAACTTGTAACAACTGGTGTTGTCATGTCCTACATTTTTAATCGATAAAATAAAGATGGAATGAAATTTTAATCAAGCCACGCCGGTGCCGGAGTGAATTTGTTTTTTCTACCCTATTCAATGCTGCATCCTGCATTACTACGGGTAGTAGCCTTCAGATCCACACAATTCTTTGATACACCAAGAGCTGCTCTGCAATGGCTGGACGCCAATGAGGCCCGTCTCCGAGAACCGGCGAGAGATCCAGGAGAGAACTGATTCCTGTCTGGACTGACATGTGGGATTAAAGAGACTGCATGTGCTAGTAATGTTTTTGCTGTAAACAAGAATTAGAATGAAACAAAGTTAACTGTGCCTTCAGACCAATGTTCAGGTCGTATAAGCTATATTTACTGGTTAAGTTATTAGGTAGGTCACTATGCTGTATATCTTAGGAGCGGAGATGGCACTGGGAAAGATGGAACAGTGCGATATGGGATGTTTGCTACAACTCAGTTGGAGCTGTCATAAGAGATTCAGCTCTGTAATAATATCTAAAAACGTAGGATGTTATTTGATTACCCTAACCCTTTTAGGAGGGGTGGAGTATGTGTAATTGTTCTGGGGGGGGGGGTGGATAGGGGGGAGGGAGACGGTCCAAAAAGTAAGATAGAAAAGATGGGCTCAGTGCTACCCGATGCAGGGGAGGAAAGGAAGGAGGGAGAATATATTAATTATGATGGCTGAAGTAGTCAAATGTATGTCCTGGAATGTCCGGGGGTTGGGATTGCCGAGGAAACGAAAAGCTGTATTTGAATGTGTTAAAGGACACCTGTCATCAGGTCTCTGCCACTAGTCCTGTCACCTCTACCTGTTGGAGCAGCTCACAAGGATCCCATCCCAGCCTTTATCTAGTTATTTCATACATTATTCATTGTAAAATCATCTATTTTTTATCATGTAAATGAGGCTGGTCACATGGTCAGAGGCAGTGATGTCACCCCTGTTACCCCTCCCCTCTCCTCCCCCTGCTCATGTCTGTGTGTAATGTATAGTAAAGTATGGCTAGTGTGTGTGCTGCATCTGCTGACATGCTGCATCCTCCTAATATACAGGTGAGAGACACAGACATCAGCTACATATGAATCTGACATGTTCTGCTGTAACATGGCTGCTTGGAGCTGCTGTATCTCTCCTATACACACACACAGACTGCAGGGGGTGTGGCCGCCAGCACCAGGAAGCACATCATTATACAGCCTCACATCATTATACAGGCTGTCAGTCATGCATTGGGGGTGTGGCTGTGCCTCCCACTCATGAATAGAGTGGACAGCTTGAATATGCTAATGCTTCATTGGACATTTCACAGGTCATTTGCATACAGCTTTAGGACCTCATTGCTTAGGTTTGCAGGCATGTAGAGGGACAATGAAGGGATAGAGGCAATGCTCTCTAATGGCAGTTTATGAAAATATATTTAGTTTAGGGGGGTTATTTTGCATGACGGGTTCTCTTTAAGGATCAAGCAGCCAAATTACTTGGACTACAGGAAACACACCTTACACAAGACACGGTAAAAATGCTTAATAGTGGTGGGTTTGATATTGGTTACCATGCTTTTCATACCACTTATTCTAGGGGAGTAAGTTTGTTAGTTCATAGATCGCTGCCTTTTGTATGTCACTCTTCTGTGTCTGATCCAGAGGGTCGGTATGTGGGTATACACTGTCAAATCTATAGGTGGGAGTGTATAATAGTAGTGGTGTATATCCCGCCCCCATACGAAAAGTTGACGGATTGGCCTGATGTTCCCTTGCACATTATGGGGGATTTCAACCGGTTCGCGACCGCCCGCCGTGTATTCACGGCGGCGGTCGGGTCGCGCTGCATGGAGAGTGCTCACCGGCTGAGCCCTCTCCATAGCCGGTAAGTCTTTGCTGCATTTGCAGCAAAGGCTTACCGGTAACACCCGTGATCGGTGCTAGCACCGTTCACTGGTGTTATCATAGTGATGGCTGCCGGCAAACCTGCTGGCAGCCTCAAAAAGATAGCGGCGCATGGGCACCGCCATCTTACCTGGGATCGCCGCTCCCCGTGACGTCATCGGGGAGTGGCGATCCGTCTCCATGGTATCCTCGGGTCTTCCGAAGACCCGAAGCTATTTCGTTTTAACCCCTTCATTACAATGTGCTGATAGCACATTGTAATGAATGAGGAGGAAAATCCCCATATACTGCCATATATGTAACAACTGGTGTTGCCATTGGGTTGTCATGTCCTACATTTTTAATCGAAAAAATAAAGATGGAATGATATTTTAATCGAGCCACGCCGGTGCCGGAGTGAATTTGTTTTTTTTCTGCAACACTACGTCAAGGTCCGGACGCACTCCACGAGCACGACGTTGAGCTAAGGTGAGCCGCTATTTACCTATTTTTCTGTTTTGCGTTTTTGGAGTTGGTTCATAACGTTGCTCCCACCTGACACCCATACAAATCTAGGCACAGCAGTATATACAAACGGGAACAAACCGCGAAATCACCAACAAAAAATGGATACAGGTGTGAATAGATCCTTATTCGATCGGCAAACCAAAGCCGCCCAGGTTTTTTGTGAATTAGAATCGGAGGAAAATCCTCGTCATGACATGCCAATTAACACTAAAACTTGGGAAGACCTGATTATCCAAGAATGCAAGATATGGTGGGATCATACCACACTCACGAAATACCTTGCAAAAAACATGATTCCACGCGGCTTGAGAATCAAAAAGATTCCCACGTTTATATACTCTCCAGAATTTGTCATTAATTGGAATGCAATTTTATCAGACTGTTCCATGCGACTCATGAAACTTATCATTGAGAATGAGGAGTTCAAAATGAAAGAACTCCAGGAACAAATAGAAAACTTAAAAATGTCAATTCAGGCACAAGTAACAACGGAGTCTATGGAAGACCATAATTGTAAAATACAGGAAAAACTTAAACTGGAAGAGGATATTATGACAATAAAAAAAGAGAAATACCAAAGAGACTGTTACGATTATTCCCATAACCAAGTATACGAATGGGGAAGACGTGACTATAATAAAACCACACCACGAGATATAACAAACAACATAGAAGTGTGCCAAAAGTCAATTTTTTATCATCAGATGGTGACACCTCTGACTACAATGATGACTTATCAGACATGGATAATTCAAGCCAAACTGCATCGTCTCAAACTGCGTATTATAACAAACCTAAAGATAGTAAGAAAATTCCAAAAAACGGACGAGATGAGGACGAAGGAAAAACAAAACATCCATCTCAACCACCACAATGGACACTTCGCAGTCAACAAACCATGAATACAAAAAAAGAAATAGACGTATTGAATTTATCGTCCAAACCCCTCACTGAAGACCAGATCAATGTATTATCTCTGGGACTAAGTTTCTCTCCTTCCAAGGACTTCGATCTGTTTAGTACGTTGAAAGATATAAATAAATTTATTAGGGGTCTTACTGTGAAAAGACATTTTTTTACATCTGAACATGATGTGGTCCTAAACCAGGACCAGGAGATACCTACTAAGCTTGACTATGATAATATGTTTACAGGTTTTCATTTTTCGGAACAATTGTCCATATTAGCTCTGACTGAGCTGGATGAACTGGGTTTGACAATCAAACAACAAAATACAAAAAAATTAAATATTCCTTATTCCCAGTTCTACCCGATTCAGTCCAGAACTCCATCCATGGACCGGTATCAGGAGGTCATTGAACGAGAACTAAAAAAATTATATGACTCCTGCTCCTCCAGTAATTTCAATACTAAATCCAACCTTCACCACAATCAGCGATTAGCCCTAAAAGAACTTGAAGAAGACACTTCTCGTGTCATAAAAATGGCGGACAAGGGAGGCTGTGTTGTGGTGATGGATTTGGAGACATACACAAGTCAAATACAAACCTTACTGGAGGACCAGGTATCCTATACTAAACTGCCAGGAGATCCCACCAAAATGTATGCTAAACTATTGATACAAATTTTGGAAGATGGAGTGGGATTAAGGGTGTTTTCCGCTAAGGAAAGAAAAATTTTGGAGGTTTCTTATCCCACCATGCCCATATTACATGCTCTTCCCAAGGTCCATAAAAAAATCAACCCCCCCCCCCCCCATGCGACCCATTATATCGGGCATTGGGTCCCTAAACAAACATGCTTGTGAATGGCTGGACCTACAACTCCAACCTCTAGTAAAGAGGATACCAGGATATATTCAGGACACGAGAGATGTCCTAAAATCTATGGACAAAATGGAATGGTCCCCTGGATTCTCTTGGGTAGGGTGTGATGTTGTCTCTCTGTACACCAGTATACCTCACGAGGTTGCCATGGAGGCATTAGATCACCACCTAAACAAATATACCTCGTATGAGCTTAACCACAAGCTAATCATTAAGGAGATAACATGGTACCTCATGACCCATAACTTTTTTTCTTTTGATAAGTCTTATTATTTACAGATCCGTGGGGTTTCAATGGGGGCAAAATACTCCCCCTCACTGGCCAATTTGGTCATGGCATACTGGGAGGAAAGATACACCTACACTGATGACAACCCATTTTTGGATTCGGTGCACTGGTATGGCAGATACATCGATGACCTCCTAATAATTTGAGGGGGCGATGTGTCTGCCATACCAGTGTTCGTCGAATATATAAATAACAACCCATACACAATTTACAGTTCACTCATTGCATTAGTAGTAGAGAAATTGTCTTCCTCGATTTGTATCTGACCATCAGTGATACAGGAAACATCTCGACACGTACACATCGCAAAGAAACGTCCGGCAATACCATCCTTCACGCCCAAAGCTCCCACCCCACACACACCATCAAAAGCATTCCAGTGGGAGAACTCACTAGAGCTAGAAGGAATTGTAGTACCACTCACGATTACGAATCTGAAGCTAACAACATCACATGCCGACTGAAACAGAGGAATTATCCGGGGTGGATGTTGGGTAGAGCTAGAGACATAGTGAATAAAAAGGACCGTAAACAGCTTTTATATAATAATCCTAAAAACAGTTCACGTGATCAATCCAATAACACACCTTATGTAACCTTAAAATTCAGTAATCAATACTTCCAAATCAAACATATCATAGAAAGAAACTTACCGATTCTAATGGAAGATGAGAAACTGGCAAGTATATTACAACAGGGATGTAAGGTGGTATCGAGAAGATCACCAACATTAGGCAACCGTATATCACCCTGCATGTTACGTGACCCCTCAACAACCAGAGCAGATACATGGCTTAACATAAAGGGTTTTTATAAATGTGGAACACACCCCTGCATAACATGTGGTTATGCTAAAAACATAAAAACTTTCACAAACACAGACGGGACCTCGACATTCTATATTAAGAAACATCTTAACTGTAATAGTAGGTAGTAATATACGTTATTAAATGTAGCACATGTAATGTAATGTATATTGGTTGCACTATTCAAGGAAAAGTTTACCGAACATCTCAGAGACATCAATAACAATAAGAAAGAAAAATTTTCCAAAAAGAATATCTCTGGTGCAGTTAGACATTTCCTGGAAATCCATCAAGGAAACACATCAAGTTTAGAGACATATGCTATCGAACAAATACAGGGACCAAAAAGAGGAGGCGACAAACAAAAAATATTAAGAGATAGAGAGGCTTTCTGGATCCTCCATTTGGATACAAGAACACCAAGGGGATTAAATTATAAACACGAGTTCTTGTTTCACTACTAGGTGTGCATTGTGTACACGGTGCGCACGCGGTGTACACACATTGTGTACAAGCTGCGTCTCCTATACATATATTGTGCATTTATAACTATCCATAAATTGTGCTTCCCCCATACATTCATTAACCTACATCTTTTTACATTAATCATCAAATTATACTTACCAAGCTATTGTTGATATGCGCTGCTGTTCATGAATGACGTGCGGTCTCCACTTGGAGCCCGCTCGGTTCCCCTTTCCTTTCCCTACAGTGCGGAAAAAAAGTTTCAAAAATCTGCACAAGGCTTGACATTAAGATTGAACATTTTCAATTCAATAAATATTCATCAGCATTAAAGATTTAAACATTCTTAATTGCATTTGTGTTCCTTGAAAAACACCATTGTGGAAGTGGCTGTGATTTTGCTAGAATACGTTTTTTCACTTCAGAGCTAGATGAAAGGAGTTCACCTTTACCTTGCAGTGTTGGAAGCAAAAGGAATAATGTGTACAAGCATAGCTCACAGATTGACTTGCAAATTCAAGCTGTCACAGCAATACCCAATCCCTTATGAATTCCATGCTATTTTTCCTTTGCCTTAGCGGTCTAGGCTTTGAATATTAGATGTACCACTCTCAGTCCCAGCTGGACACACTGCTGCATGGAAGGGCATTATACATTCTGAGCCTGTGCCCAGTATCTTTGTCGTTTAATAGAACATAGAATGTCTACTGTAATTTAGAAGATAGCATAAGAGACTTCCAGATGTAGCCTCTTTTGAAAACCTTTCTATCCTTTTTGTTGGCCCTTTGGTCACACCATGAATATTTGATTTTGCAACTGCAGAAGATAAAAGTAAAACTCATGTAAAGTTAAAAGCTCAAACTCGCACTTACCATAACCATATTTTTGAAATGAGTATCGATTCTTTTCTAAATTACTTTCATCATTGTAGTAAATGTTTTAAAACATTAGAGACAAGCCATTTAATAGTCTTCAATTAGCTTATTCAAGAATTATTTGGTATTGTGCCTATTTTCTTTTTCTTATGGTAACTCCATGCAAGCATTACGCAAGATACATATAATATTAATTGCTCATCGTTAAATAATAAATGGAGTCCTAATTGTGTGTAAATACAATGATAATTGAGCTTTTAGATATAGGACCTTGCAGTGAAGTAGTATTTTAAAATGTTTTATTAAATAGCATATTGCTCATAAAATTTTGAGTCATCAGGGGTGCAGGCACATGCCAATTTAAATGTGGTCTCCCAGTTCCCAGATGTCCTGCAAAGTATGGGGGGGGGGGGCTTATCGCCAAACCCCATCCCCTGTTACCACGTGTGGCGGATATATCTGTCGGCATGGGCACAATGGTCCACCCAAGTGTAGAGCCAAACTATAGCCTTTGCCCACACCTGGCACTGACTATAGCTAGTGCCACCTCCGACCCAACCGGCGAAGAGTGTGGCGTAAATCATGGCTTATATGCCAGTATTCAGGCATAAAAGCCATTAAAAATCCCCCCTATATGTCAAGGATTAAGTACCAAGCGGTGTTTATGAGCATTGGCTCATCTACAGCATTGGTTGGCGGCACATAACCTCACCATTTTAGGGAGGACATTATTGGGGCGCTACGATATTCCCCAAATTGGTGGTGTGCGACTGTAGAGATTTCAATGCCACTTGCGACTTTGCTAAATTTAACTCCAATTAGTTTTCTGATTGGCTGAAGAAGGTTTTGTCAGCCCTCCCATTCCACTTCATTTACCTGGCTGGAGTTCCCTTGGTTTGACAGGTTATTGTTGCTATAGCTATCCTTTGCAGCCATCTACTGTTTAAATGTAGTGTTAACACCAGCAGTATATTATATACTAATACTGAAGGGATACATTGGGATATTTATGTTATGTTGCATCATTTGTTATCTTTCCTGCAGAATCCCTGGCTGTGATTGGTTGGTAGCTCAGCATGCTTTGGAATAAGCTCTGCAAGAATCTATAAATATGAGCTCATTCTAGGTTTCTGTGTCTTTCTGCATTTTCCTTGTGATTTCTTCTGAGAGATACCTCTCTACATCCAGATTTCTGTTCCAGCAGCAGAGCCAACCTGGGCCCTACTGCCAACCTTCTGATCTTCTGACCACTGGATCAAGACTGGATCTTGCTCCACAATGGAATCATCACAACAGCCAGCCAGTCCAGCGCATTGTGTTTGTGCCTGCAGCAAGGACCATTTTCAGATTGTTACCTTCTGCCATGTGAATTCTGTCTACCAAATAAACTGTGAGTTATTTCCAAGATTTCCATTGTCAAATGTGATCCCTGGGTTTTCGATCCATTATCATACACACACTGTGAGTGCCTCAAGTGGATCCCTTATATATATTGCGGTCTCCCCCTCTAGTTGTATCTCCCCACTAGCCCTGTTAGGTGGGGACAAGGCCTGTTCCTGTAGATAATTTCTGCAAGAATGTGCTTTTCAATATGCTAATTAGGTCAGGGTGCATCTGGCATATCAGCTAAGGTGCTCTGGCACTCTTGTTGCTACTGCTAATTATGCACACCTGCTGCGTGGTGTATACTCAACTCCCTCCCATTCTGCAAAACAACCCAAAAATGAAGCCCCTTTCAGGTTGTTTAGTGCAGCAACACTGAGAAGCAGCCAGCTGCATGACCGAAATGATGAGCGCATGCGCAAAAGTTTCCAAGAGCCAGAGGATGTATTAGAATGTTCAGTACAGCTAAGGCCTGTTGCACACGAATGTGTTTACAAGCTGTATTATGGCATGATCCCATGGGCTACACACAGCGCAGTTGATGGGAGTCCCTGCATTATATAGGATTATAATGCAGGGACATTACCTCTGCTGGCTAAACAGCTGCTCTGGAACTGTAATAGTTAATATAGTTCTGGCATGGCTGTTTGCCCGGCAGGTACTCCCGTCTTCAACTCTGTGTGCAGCCCATGGGATCGTGCCACCATATGGCTTGTATACATGGGCTACACTCGTTCATGTGGAATCAGCCTAAAACACTAAAATGTTCAATAAAAACATAACAAAATAAGATCTTTTATTAGAATACTTAACAAACCTGTGGTTAATCCTATAAATATTTAATAGAATTCTGAACAAACCTGTATTTATGTCTATAAATGCAAAAATATTAACACAAAGAACATTTTGCCTTTCAGAATTCTGATTGGGCATTACAATGGTGGAGCCATTGAACTGAAAAAGAAGTGTGCTTGTTTATTCTATCCTAATTGATATGAAATAGACAATTACTATCGCAAACCTTTAATTTTCGATTTTATAATTATGATGTTGCTTTACAATCCTAATTGGTTTGATCATATTGCATCAACATCTTTAAAGTAGTTATGCCTTACTGATACTCAATGAAGTGATGTACAACGATATAAGGAAAAACAATTGGGCCTGTTCCACACTTGCGAGTATGATTCGATGAACTCGCATCACACTCGCAATGCAAGCTGCCGGGATCTCCCGGCCTGAACGCTGCAAACCGGGATGAATTCAGCATGTCATTCACGTCCCGGTTTGCAGCGTACGGGCCGGGAGATCCCGGCAGCACGCGTTGCGAGTGTGATGCGAGTTCATCGCATTACACTTGCAATTGTGGAATGGGCCTTACTGTCACTCACACCTGAGATGGAGATTTGCTAAATGCTTAGTGATTTTAAATAAGGTACAAGTAGGACAAGCTCAAAGGGAATTAATTGTTTTGGAGAGCATCCTGGTTCTGAACTAACAAAGCTGGTAAAGCATGGTGTACATAATGGGGCTTTTTTTAATAAAGGTCCCCGCGGCAGCATTTTTGTTGTGTTTCCCAACTTTTCGGGGATCACAAACCGGGGGGGTGGGGTAGAGGGCGTCGGACAATCCGACGGATTCGGACAACGTGCAGGATTTAACATTTTAATTTAGCAAGCCAAGTACTTACATACACTGAGAAGAAGAAGGTGAACTCCAGCGGACCTGATCAGGGAAGCGACACATGCAGGATATCGTGCGCCTGCTCATAGTGAATCGCGGCAGACTTCATCCTCATCGGACATTCTGGATCGTGTAAATGCAAATAAATTTAATAAATTTATGTGAACACTATTATTGCATTGTGAAGGCTGTCTAAGGTCATTGACCTCTGACAAGAATAGACATTGTACAACTTTGTGAATGACAGCTGTAGCTGGACTCTGCAAGACTACCCCCTCACTAAAGACTATTTTTATATTTAGTTGCACATTCTAGCTTTATCATCAGCTTTATGTAAAGGACATATATGGCATCATGTGTTTTCTCGTGTCATCAGTCACATGTCTATGTAGATTGTGAGGGGCAGTCCCAGGATTTCACTATATATAATAAAGTTTATTTGAATGCTCCAGGTGGGGGGGAGTGAAGGATGGAGCACTAAGCAAGATGTGTCACCTGTGTCTCTGTCTCTACCCCCACCATCCCCCTAGGGCTGGGGGATGACTCTGTTCTTTCTGTATGTCTGTCAGTCTGTCTATCGCACTCTCTCGTCCATAGATGACTAGCTGTTAGCCATTGCAATGACATTACTTGGGGGCTCTCGTCCGCGATTATGGAAGGAACCAAAAGAAATAAACCATGGAGGGCAGTGGCTAACAGGACAACAGGGAATCACACTATTGGACTGATGAGTAAGGCAATTGACAAAATTGTATTAGCTATTGTCCAGGTATTGTTTTCTTGATGTTTAGTAGGAAGTATAGTTTTCTATGGGTTGTGTATATGTACAGTTGTGTATGTTTAATTGTTGTTAGAATAAAAAAGCTGACTACGTGAATGAGTGAGTGACGTGTGATTGAGATAAGGGAGCGCTTGAATTGTGATCTCAAGAAACACACCCCTGAAAAGATTCTTTACTCACTTCCATACAGCACGTTCGGGAGCAGTGAGTCTAGTACCTTTTCATGTGTGTTGAGATCAGAAGGCAAGTTGATCCTTGTAGAAGTGACAGAAACCTGTTGATAGTCTCTCTTCCTTTGTGTTGAGAGTAAAGGGAAAAGACACAGGTTTTCTGCCCCATGAGTTGGGTGACCCATGTGAGGCTCGCCCAGCCGGGGGAAAGATAGACTTTGTGTGAAATTGTGAAGGTGATACAAGTTGTTAAGAAGTACTGGAGTATGAGTTAGGTAATGCTCTAGGGGCCATTGTAACATAGGATATATTGTTTTGAGTGCTCCTGCATATGATAAGTAATTTATTGATTGTTGTTTAAAGCCTTTCTGCACGGAGACTAGCGGATTCTGGTGGTAGTTTAACCAGCTGCAGTATACAAGTTGATGCTAGACACTTGATCCACTGGAAATCAGGTTGGCTGTGAGGGTAGGGTGCAGATTGGTTTCGCTACACCCGGTGATAGTTACTGATTTCCAGGAATCACGTTAAGGCCGCTGATATTAGAGGTCTGACCACCCTCTTTAGTTTATTTTTTTTGTGTGTGTGTGTGTGTTTTGCACCTGTATTAAGGTAAGGTGCGGACTAATAGTATGGGAATATCGGGGTCTACAGCTAATGCAGAGATGACCACAGAGGGTGGGGAGCTACGGCAGTGGAAATAGTTACTGAACAATGGGGAGAATGCAGTTAGAGAATGGGTTCAGATACCATGGGCTGAGTCCAATAAGAATTATGAAGTTTAAAAGATGCAGGCCCCTGGTAGCTAGAGATGTGATGTGATTTGGAGATACACAACATCATGAACTAACAGTAACTTTTAACAACTTTAAGAATTGTGCCTTATCTGGAACTAGTATAAGTGAATTAACGTGTTTGTTTTTTTCCAGGTAATGTGAGTAAAAAGGGAGAACTGTCTATTTGTAATTTCATTATGTAAAATTCTTAATGTAAAATGTACCAGATATCTTTTAAATTGGTTAACTGGTACCAGGTCACGTGACAACTAGAGATGAGCGAACACTAAAATGCTCGGGTACTCGTTATTCGAGACGAACTTTTCCCGATGCTCGAGTGCTCGTCTCGAATAACGAACCCCATTGAAGTCAATGGGAGACTCGAGCATTTTTCAAGGGGACCAAGGCTCTGCACAGGGAAGCTTGGCCAAACACCTGGGAACCTCAGAAAAGGATGGAAACACCACGGAAATGGACAGGAAACAGCAGGGGCAGCATGCATGGATGCCTCTGAGGCTGCTTAATCGCACCATTATGCCAAAATTATGGGCAACAGCATGGCCATGACAGAGTGACAGAATGAAGCTAGATAGCATCTAAAACATCCAATGATTGACCCTGACACTATAGGGGACGGCATGCAGAGGCAGCGGCAGCAGCGGCAGGCTAGAGAGTGGCATGGCGACATACCCTAAATGGACTCAGGCTTCAAACCAATGGGTGGCAGAGAGGAACCAAAGGAGGTGAGCAAGAAGCGCTCAAATAATATCGGTACATGATAAAAGTTTGCCAGTATATTTTGTGGATTACACAGCAGGGTGGCGACAAAGTTAACATGGAAGCCATGAAAACAACCCAAAATTCTGCCTGACACAGCTCGTTTGATAAGGGGACCATGTATGGAGGCAGTGAACTAGTAGTAGATTAAAGGTGCTGCAGTTAAAACTATGTTAGTTGGATCTTGGCATGGAGCTGGCGCTCCGCTGCCAGGCGAGCTTTCGCCAATCCAAGCCCCTGTCTATAGGCTACTCCCCAAACAGCACTTCTAAGAACCTTTTGTATAAGATCAAGTGTAGTAGCGTTCTTATAAGTTTAGGATATGGCGGGTGAGGGGAATGTAAACAGATGCGCAAGAAGCGCTGAAATAATATCCCTAAATGGTAAAAGTTTGCAAGTATATTTTGTGGATTACACAGCAGGGTGGCGACAAAGTTAACAACTTTGATGTGGAATGCCCTGTAATAGCTCTTGGGCGGTGTGCCTTTTATCGCCTAGGCTCAGCAGTTTCAGCACCGCCTGCTGTCGCTTAGCGACGGCACTGCTGCTGTGCCTAGAGCTACCGACTGATGGCGCCATGCCCACGGATGGTAATTCGGAGGAGGAGGAGGTGGAGGAGGGGTGGGAGGAGGTATAGTAGGCCTTTGAGACCTGGACCGAGGTAGGCCCCGCAATTCTCTGCGTCGGCAGTATATGACCAGCCCCAGGGTCAGACTCGGTCCCAGCCTGCACCAAGTTAAGTGTAGTAGCGTTCTTATAAGTTTGGGATATGGCGGGTGAGGGGAATGTAAACAGATGCGCAAGAAGCGCATGATGCGCATGGAGCTGGCGTTCCGCTGCCAGGCGAGCTTTCGCCAATCCAAGCCCCTGTCTCTAGGCTACTCCCCAAACAGCACTTCTAAGAACCTTTTGTATAAGATCAAGTGTAGTAGCGTTCTTATAAGTTTAGGATATGCCGGGTGAGGGGAATGTAAACAGATGCGCAAGAAGCGCTGAAATAATATCCCTAAATGGTAAAAGTTTGCCAGTATATTTTGTGGATAACACAGCAGGGTGGCGACAAAGTTAACAACTTTGATGTGGAATCCATGAAAACAACCCAAATTTCTGCCTGACACACCTCGTTTGATAAAGGGACGATGTATGGAGGCAGCTATATGGACGACTTTTGGAGGTAGCAATGGAGACAACGTGTGGAGGCTGCTATGGAGACAATTTAATTTGGATAGTGCCTGTATGTGGCAGTCCCAAACATTTTTCAAACCAGAGGAGCAGGTAGGTGGCCCTCCAGTAAAATGGAATAGATTGAGTGCCTGTATGTGGCAGTCCCAAAAATGTTTCAAACCAGAGGAGCAGGTAGGTGGCCCTCCAGTAAAATGGAATAGATTGAGTGCCTGTATGTGGCAGTCCCAAAAATTGTTCAAACCAGAGGAGCAGGTAGGTGGCCCTGCAGTAAAATGGAATAGATTGAGTGCCTGTATGTGGCAGTCCCAAAAATTGTTCAAACCAGAGGAGCAGGTAGGTGGCCCTGCAGTAAAATGGAATAGATTGAGTGCCTGTATGTGGCAGTCCCAAAAATTGTTCAAACCAGAGGAGCAGGTAGGTGGCCCTGCAGTAAAATGGAATAGATTGAGTGCCTGTATGTGGCAGTCCCAAAAACATCATGCGACTAACCTTCTCGATGTACCTGGTAGTTAAAGACAAAGGCTCTCTCCCTTTCTAATAATAAAAAGAAGGATCCACCATTTGGAAGCTGTCTCCTCAGAATCACCTGGCCCCTCTTCCTCCATATGAAGAGAATGAGCTATTAGGATTCGATGTTCCACTCCAAGTTTATTCCGAGGAGGACGATAAAGAGGTCCCTGATCCATATGGACTACTGTTATCTTTACACACCCCTTCTTGATTATGGACTTATGACTCGTATATCCCAGGACCTTTTACTTTACTCTTTCTCAATCTATTACAATTGTTTTACAAACTTGATGTTTACACTCACTGGACACAGGAATGTTCATTTGTGTGTCAACTATACTGTAACTTGCTGTGGCTCCCCTGTATGCCCCTCTCAGCATCTCGCCGGCATTTTCCTATTTTATCTATTTTTTTTATCATTAGTGGATTATTATCTTAAAAACTATTCGCGATTCGCATCATATTTTGACAGGCGCTACATAATAATAATAATATACTGTACTTATTAAGTAGTTTATAAATATGTGACTACTACCTAATTCCTATGTTCAGAAGGTTCGGATTACATAGGATGATAATACTTACCTATATGTGACTACTTACCTTTATACTTCTCACTTCTATACTATACATTGTCACTTCTGTGATTTCACCGTCTTGAACTTCCTTATATGTATTTCCTAGGAACTTATTATTATTTTTCAAAGGCAATCTCTAATTACCGTCTTTTTGATAAATAACATTGCTTAGTGAGTAAAAAATCTCTTTCATGACCACTTGATTTTATTTGAGCACTTGAAATCACTCGTTTATGTGTTGCACGTATTACCTCTTGCTCGTAATAAATGGATAATATATACTATTCATTTTATTATCTTATTGGGTTTAGATGGATTTATTTGTATCCATACCATTGGATCTTATATAACCTTGTTCTATCTTCTTTTATATATATTCGTATTCCCAGTGTGGATGTTATCGATCGACTACACATCCTGTTTTGTTTTGATGTTTCGCTGTTCGCCTTATGTGAATAACCTGGCGCCACATAGTAGCGTCTGGTTATTTCCCTTAACTGCTTTTTATATGTCAATATTTATATTATCACGCCTTTGTTTCATTTTTGGGGTGCTCTACCCCCCTTTTTTATGTATGTCCCTAGGACATAACTATATCTTTAAGGAAATTGTTGTCCATTTATATAAACATACTTTTGAAGTATAAATCCTTCTTATTACTATACCTTACTTCAACACTTCATAATCACCTATTTATTTGCTGTATAAAAATAAAAAAAAAATAGTACTAAGATGAGTTTTATTTACAATATTGAATTTCATGTAATAAGCGTCTTCTTCTATGTTGCGCCACTTCTTTTCTATGTGACTAACCAAGCGCTGCATAGTAGCTCTTGGTTACCTAGCAACCATACTCACTTGATTGTAATTTGCCTGTGAGCCTGTTTTTCACCATATATAGCTTGCCCTCAGTTTCTGTTGTTCTCACTCACTTTTTCCATCCATAGCATTCTCTTGTCTTTCTTTATCGAGTTTTCTGATAATAAATCCTGTTGTGAATGAGACATTTAACCAGAATGTTCTGGGGGGGGGGGGGGGGGGGGGGGGGGCCCCGGGTTCGGTTGGGAAAGGGGATTCTATGTGCTCGTTCCACTGCAAAGTGGCGGAGGATAGCTCTTCACTACCGAATACCTCCACTAACCACGTCTGTATGTTAGTGGCCATATTCCCTTCCAAGGTCTTGGATACCCAATATTCTTATATTGCCCTCCTGGCCGATTCTCAAGGTCTAAACAACTTTCTTGTCAGCTTGTCCATTTTCTTCCCTTAGTTTTTCATGCCTTTTCTGGATTGATTTACTATCTTTCCATCAGTTTTCCTGACGCTCTTCTCCACTCCCTTAAACTGATCCCCTCAGGAATTCAAATCACCCTCATTACGAGATGTCAGAGCTTGATGCTACAACCTCCTTTTTTAAGCTCTGGACGAGAGATTTAGTCTCTGAACCGTAGCAAGAATCGAGCAAGATTCCTCGTTGCGGGGGATGGGGTCGTCATTTTACATGGGGAATCGCCCTGTATTATTGGAGGTCGGGGGGGTGGTGAGAATCCTCCTTACTGAGTTGTATTGTTTTGTTGGGAGCCTTCCACATTTTGTCTAGCCCCCCTGACTTCCTTTATGGCTTTTAGAGGCATGATGAATGGAGTGACACACCGATTATTCTAATCCCGTACGCCGAAGACAAACAATTCTTCAGCAAACCCAAAAAATTCTAAAGCATAATTCATACTAGATAAACTTAAAGCAAGAGAGGGTTGGTAAGTTTTGCGTTTTAGACCAAGCGGCCAATTAATTATTATCTTGATGTTAAGCCAGAGATGGGATTAGCTGGATTAATACCACGCGGCAAAGCGCCCTGAAAACAAACTTAAATTCTTAACATGCGTCAGCACACCTTAGCAATCACTATGCTTAGTCACAGTTGATAGGTCGCTCTTTAATATAGCTAGAAGAAGTTGTTAGGTGGCCGACACTAAAATCCAGACCAGACCTAGCTAGCTTTAGGTAAAGAACGGCAGCATAAAGGTTCTGGCGAAAATTGCCAAATACCATTTGCAATACAAACGTCAGCCAAAGAGAGTATTGACTAAAGTCGGACCTAAAGAAGAAAGAAAAAGCTTATCAAAATTGCTTTGTAGCCCGTCTTGAGTGCCAAGAGGGTTATTTCCTCCTTTGGGGGGCTGGGCCAGAAGACAAAATTTGCTTAAGTTAGAGTCTCTCAGCAAAGCGTCCGAAGCAAAGAGTTAGTAAAATGTGAGTGTTAGCTTAGGTCTAAGCAGAAACAATGGCATCATGCATAGTCTGGAAGAAAGATGTTAGTAAGAGTAATATGGCAAATCATGATGAGCCCCGGACCTGGGCGGATAGTAAGATTGCAGATGGCTTGAGCGAAATTAGTAAAAAAACGTCATTACAAAGCTTGAAGGATTATGCATATGATGATAGTTGACAATAGAAACCAGATGTACCATTCAGATGGGTGTTGAACACCTGGGTTACGCTCGGCGTTCATTGGAGATGTATTCTGAGTCTCTGAGAAATTGCGTCTGTGCGTACTCCTCAACGGTCCAAATCTCGTTGCTGATCCCGGCCGAGAAGGGCACCAGCGCTCAAGGAGGGTCCTCCAGGAGCCAAAAGCACGGCAACCCAGAAGACAACCAGGGCGCTTCCTTCCCCCACTCTTTGCCGGCGTGAGAGGCCCTTCGTCCCCTGGTGCACACCTGCAGCCTTTTGAGAGCAACTGGTCCACTCTCCGCTCCAGACACTCACGGTCGCTCCATTGCTCAGCTCCCGGGACGCCCACGGAAACAACGACCTGCCGCGGGGTCCAGTCAGGATCTCCACTGCACACTCCTGGACATAGTAAAGAGACAGCAAGGTAGTTGTTTTTTTTTTTTTTTTTTTTTTCCCCTCCTAAAACCTGGTCAGGGCAGAGAACGAACCAAATCAGGCAGCAAACGCTACAGCGCCGGAGTGATCAATAGCCCCCCCCCGCCCCCCCCCCCCTCCCCCCCCCCCCCCCCCCCCCCCCCCCCCCCCCCCCCCCCCCCCCCCCCCCCCCCCCCCCCCCCCCCCCCCCCCACCCCCCCCCCCCCCCCCCCCCCCCCCCCCCTCCCCCTCCACCCCCCCCCGATCGCGTCTCGTGCCACGGACGTGGGGAGGCGAGCGGCGTGCTTCACAGTTCATCCCGTCACGCGATCCAGCTCGGGAAATGTAAAGTTATGAATTATTTGGGTGCTTGACTATCTGCATCAAAAAGTAGAGAATTTAGACTTTGGAAAATAAATAATTTGCCAAATTTTGCCACATAGTTTTTTTCTTAACTAAACACAAAAGATTCATCCAAATTTTTAAAAACTAATTTGAAGTACAACTGTGGTCACGAGAAAAACAGGTCTCAAATCCCCGGGTGATCTCACAGCGTTCCCCGCTATAAACTCTATAGAGACACAGGGCAGATTGAAAAATGGGGCGCGTCATAAAGGCAAAAGAGGCCGAGTCCGTAGGGGTTAAACATTTGAGAAATGTTGAGATTTATTGGTTTTTATAAGATTGTTAAGAGATTTGGTAAAAATAAAGCTGTGACCTTCTCTACCACCCAACAAGAGGCTTTGTTTTAATAATTATCTTTATAAAATGCCAATGGTTTAAACGAATTCCCCGCTTTATTCTTCGTTGTAGCTGCGTTTATCTGTGTCCTACTCGTTATTGTAAATATCTCTCCCTGTCGCCTATTTACGTCTGACCCTTTATTGTCGCAGAGTAATATCTTCAGTTATATTCCCTTCTCCCGGTCCGTAATTCTCCTCATATGTGGTAACTATTTTATGGTTTTAAACACATTAAGGCTCAAAGATAGACCCTACATCAGGCCGGCGGCCTACCAGTGGGTTGCAGACCTGGCACCAGAAGAATTGGAGTGGAGGGAGGCTGTGGCCAGACTCATTTATTGTTCTTGGACCCATGGGTGGTCCCGCTTGTTGAGCCACGTATGGAGCGAGGCCGATTGCGGAGGGACAGCGCCTTCCCCCTGAATGTCAGGGGAACCATGAGGATGTTCGGAACTGCAGTTCTGAATTGCCACCGGTGTCCCACAGCCGGCTGTTGTATCCTACAGGATCCTGATCTCGGTCCCGGATCCGGTTCTGATTGCTCTTGAGCCACAAGAGTAATCTCCCCTGATGGGCGGTTAGCCCTTAAACAGGTACTTTGTATATGTGTACAGTATGTTCTTGCTGCTCTTTTACTCCCAGTAGGGTGCGGCCTACCCTAAAGAGCAGAAACTTCCTTGGACTTTCCCTCGATTTATTACAAGTCAAGAACTTTCCTGAACTTTAATCCATTTGGCTATGTTAGAGAAGCAGAAGTCACCACATCCTCAAAGGATTGCCCTCCAATGAAGAGGAGGACCCTTTGTTGCTGCTGACAATCTTCCCACACCAGGGCTGTGCCCAGAGAATGGATCTCCCGGCCAAGGTCTCTGCAAGACTTAGTCGCCTATACGGAAAGGAAAAAGTGTAATCATCTGTTGGTACTTAAGCCTTTCTTTGCAGAAAACAGACCTTTTGTTTACATTATTTATGCCTTGCCATCATGAGTAGCTATTCCTCATGGCAACGTTATGTAACGTTAAGCGATTCACCCAAAGACATTGTGAGTTATATGTATTTGCCACAACTGTAGTGGCTAATGGCTATCAGTTTGAATTAACCCTTTCTAGGCTTGCAGGAAGAAGTCAAGGCTGTGCCGGGACCAGTATTGTTGTATATGTCTTGTATGTTAAATCCTGAACGCCAGCTTACGCCCAGAACCAGGGGCTCAGTCAGTGTATGGATATGGAAAAACCGTGGGCCTGAGGGGCCCGAGCGTGTTCACATAGTAGCCCTAGACGTCATAAGTATATACAATGTAAGACCGTCAGACGGCAGGTACAATGGATGCAGTAGATGTAATGAATATAATTTCTATGTGCACCTGGGCAAAGAGTTTCGAAACAAATTTACAGGCCTTGGTGAAAGGAGTGGATTACAAGGACATGACACACACATTCCCCCCTTACTAACCAGTTGCGTTTAAGGGGCGATGCTACCACTGTCACACATTTGTTTCATTGTGTGTACCCATTCCGAACCAACCTGGTGCCTATAGCAAGGACCAGGGTGGTTTGTCTCCCCTAACTGCACATAGCCCAGCATCCCAGAAAGTGAAAACTTTACCATCCACACCCCTACATGCCTGTGGTGCATGGACCCTCTGGAGAGGCCATATGCTGATGGTCAGATTTGGTATCCTTCATTCCGTCCATAGCTGAGCGAGGTGGCTCTTTCAAGTGCCAAGGACGGTATGCACACCCCTGCAATGTGCAGGCAGAGGAGGTTGCAAATAAGGCCCTCTATCGTGTCCCCAAGCAGGTTGAGACTGCACAACTAGCCATAAGGGCTAATACATCTATGCAGAGGTAATAGCGCGGTAGATCTGCCTGTACAGGCAATGGTTAATAGGGTGCTAGTTTCATCAAATTGTATTTCACTATGTACACTGGAGTGTGATGGAGAGTTATCCACCACCTGACCGGATCATAAAACCCCTGGACAGGGAGGGGGGGGGGGTTTTTGGCGTTATGAGGTCCCACCAGTCTTCTAACACAGAGGTCTAGGCCCAATTCCTCCCAAGGAGAGCAGATTCTGTCACAGAGAGAGATCGTGTGTGTGCACGTGCATCAGCACTGACACTCAGATTAAATCCAGGAACAAGAGATGCAGGCTTCCAAATGGACACAGCTCCATCCAGCCTGAATTGCTACCAGGCTGGTTGAAAACCAATACTGAGGACACTCTCCATGACCACTCCAGGCAATCGGAATCTCCAGTAAGTTCGGATCTGTTCCAAGCGTTTTGCCAATGCCTGCAGTTTAAAACTAAGAACAGTGAGTCTATTTTGCACAACGTTGCTCTGTCTTTCCTGGGATTTACGGCTGCTACCCACCCCCGGGCTCAACATCCATTACCCAAAGACATTATAATTACCGACAATCAGGGTTGCCCAGGGAGAACCAGTGCATCAGCCTCTCCCTCCCATATTTCTTGACACACCACACCTGCTGGAGACAGGCCAGGGGGTAGGACGCCCCATACCAGCACTGTGATATCAGCGTGCCTAGGCCAAACCACCCAGGCCACTCCGGTATTCTGGGCCCCGGCTGCTTCCAGGCCCAAGGAAAAGGCTCGGCCTGGTGGGGGAGTTGCATACTATATATGTCCTGTCAACCTGTCCACACTGTGCGGCCTCCAGGTTAAATACCCCTCTCGTATTGCTGGATCTAGTGTAGGGCGGGAATCGTTGTTCTCCGGGGTAGGTTGGCACAATTCACTTATCACTCAAGTAACTTCCCTGTTCACACTGGGTGTCTTTGTTACTGAGTTCAGCCAGCAAAACAGCAATTAAAGCCTGAGGCCTCTCGCTATCTGACTAGACAACAGAAGGGATACCTACATCATAGTGCTGCACTTTCAAATGTCAACTAAAAACCCAGGTAGGGAACGCTGAGGCCGTTTTTCGTTTTGCATTACATTGTTTTGATTCACACCTTCAAAAAAAATCTATACTTTTATTGTTCCATGTGCAGAGTGGTTGTTGTCAGGGCTTGGTTTATGCATATGAATCTGAACTTCATAGCACGGTATTATATTCCTGTCCAGGTACTGGGAAGCAGGAAAACAACCCAAATGCCCATTGAAATTGGTGTGAGAAAAAACCATCGGTTGTGATACTATTACCATCTACAGTTTCTATTTTTCTTTCTTTTGTTGCTGTTTTTGACTGTTCAGTATGTCCTGTTAGGAGTCATGTTTTGAGATCATAGAGACACCAAATTTAGACAGGGTACATTGGGTTTTAAAAAAAAATAAAACCTTTTTAAAAAGTCTGTTTCACTCCTTCTGGCCAATACTTTTTCATTCTTCGGTGTCGGAGCCGTGTGAGGTGTTTTTTCTTTGCTGCATTTGTGATGTTTTCTTTGCGGCATTAAAAGGATGCTACGACCTTTTGATCGTTTTTTTTCAAATTTTTAGATAGAGGTTTGGACCATTGGCCGTATTTCTGTTACAGGTTTTTAAAGCCTGGAATAACCATTTTTTGAAACCCATCTTTTTTGTGATACCTATCCTATTTTGATTTTTACTTTCTATTTTTATTCAGTTCTAATGAAATGGTGGAGTGGGTGATTTGATTTTTTAAATTTTTATTTAACCTTTTTTAAAAATGTTTTTTTTTTTACCGATATACTTGAGGATAAGCTATTGCTGAGTATAAGCCGAGAGGTGGAAATGCATCGGTCAAAGCCTTCCAGTATATAGCCAGCCCCCTGAGATACAGCCAGACAGCCCTGTAGTATACAGACCAGCCCCCGTAGTATACAGCCAGCCAGCCCCCTGTAGTATACAGCTCAGCCCGCCCCTGTAGTATACAGCAGCCCGCCCCCTGTAGTATACAGCCAGCCCTGCCCCCTGTAGTATTGACAGCCAGCTCAGGCAGCCCCCTGGTGGTATACAGCAGCCTGGCCAGGCAGCCCCTGTAGTATATAGCCAGCCCTGCCAGGAAGCCCTTTGTAGTATCAGCCAGCCTGCCAGGCAGCCCCCTGTAGTATACAGCCAGCTGCAGGCCCAAACCTCTGTGTATAAGCCAGCCTGCCAGGCAGCCCCTGTTAGTATACAGCCAGCCTGCCAGGCAGCCCCTGTAGTGTACAGAAAGCATGCCAGGCAGCCACCTGTAGTGTCAGCCAGATGACAGCCCACTGTAGATATAAAGCAGCCTGCCAGCCCCTGTAGATCGCCAGTCTGCCAGGCAGCCCCTGTAGTATACAGCCAGTCTGCCAGGAAGCCCTGTAGTATACAGCAGCTGCCAGGCAGCCCCCTGTAGTATACAGCCAGCCTGACAGGCAGCCCCTGTAGTATACGCCGCCTGCCAGGCAGCCCCCTGTTAGATACAGCCGCCTGCCAGGCAGCCCCCTGTATTTACAGCCGCCTGCCAGCAGCCCCCTGTAGTATACAGCCCCCCAAAAAGGGGCCTGCCAGGGCAGCCCAACGTAGTATAAGCCAGACTGCCAGGACAGCCCCCTGTAGTATACAGCAGCCTGCCAGGCAGCCCCCTGTGTTATACAGCCAGGGGGGGGGGGGCCTGCCAGCCCCCTGTAGTATAGCAGCCTGCCAGCCCCAGTAGTATACAGCCGCCTGCCAGGCAGCCCCCTGTAGTATACAGCAAAGAATGCCAGCCCCCTGTAGTATACAGCCAGGGCCTGCAAGCCCCTGTAGTATACGCAGCTGCAGCCCCCTGTAGTATACAGCCAGCCCCTGTAGTATACAGACAGCTGCCTGCCTGCCAGCCCCCGGTAGTATAAGCCAGCCCCGGTAGTATAACAGGACAGCCTGCCTGCCTGCCAGCCCCTTTAGTATACAGCCAGCCAGACAGCCATCAGTGCCAAGCACATAAAAAAGAAAACTTTACATACTCACCTTCCGTTGTGGTTCCACGATCTCCTCTTGATCTTCTCTCGCTGTAACGCCGGCAGGATGCGTCCATGCGCTCTGACGGCCAGACATATACTATGATGTCATCAGCGGCCGCATCATAGTGTGCGAGGCTGCCGAGCATGGACGAGTACTGCGCTTTGTAACAGCGGAGAGAGAGACAGAAGAGGAGCAGCAGGGACCCGGAGCATCACGGAGAAGGCAAAAAAGAGGAGCCGCGACAAGCATCGGGAAGCTGCGCCGAGGATCGGGAACGCATAAGGTGGTACGTTCTTTTTAATTGACTGTGTATAAGCCGAGCAGTTTTTTAAAAAAAAAGGTCTTTATTAATTTTTTATACATTACACATGGTAAATATAAATAGGGATTGACATTGTAAATCAACCAAATAGATCCTTAAACCCCCCTCCTACTGCCCCCATCCCTCCCTCCCTCATGCCACATCCCTCCCCTCCCTGGTCAGGAGAGAAAAAAAACAAAAAAAAAAAACACACAACTTTCCTTGCTTTTCCCTTTTTACAACTTACCCTTTTCCCTTTCACTCGTATACCAACCATCTCTTATGCCATAAGTCCCCATTCCTCCTCTCACACAATTCATTTTTCTAATTTTTTAATTTTTCCAAGTGAATACCCAATTATTTATCGAAGGAGCTCTATGGGATTTCCACCTATATCAATAGGATCTGGCCACAGATAATGCGGTAGAAATCGTTTTTTTGTATACCAGGGCCTATCCAAGCTCCATATTACCTAAACCCAGTACCTCTGCGTATTAGCGGATAGCCAAACTCACAGTCTTGCATATTCAGTATGGACCATTCCAAAATGTGAGCACATGTTTACAGTTTCAGGACCATATGAAAAAAAAAAATCTGCATTACGAAAGATCCATTTAAGACTTAACACTTAGCTTTTTTTTAAACAATTAATCAAGTTAGGGGAAAATCCAATCTATAATTACTTCAATTGCATCGCTTCTAGCTCTGAACTCCGAATTCTCAACATTTGACCATGTTAGTCCATGAATTTGTTAATGTCCCTATATCTTGCACCTTATCGTGACTGCCAATGTTGCACATTTCACATATAGCATTAGACAAAAAGTTTATAGATTTTGGATAGGGTTTACTGCGCCCTTCAATTTCTCCAAATTTGTATATATTTTACTCTTAAATTTCCTTCCTTAATAGAGTTAACCTATATGCCAAATGAAAATAAAACTTATCTATACAAAATTTCTTTTAACAGTGAAAAATTGGCATCAATCTGCCCTCAATACATATTGTGCAATGAAGTATCCCTCGTCTTGCAGAATTTAGCTCCGTGATGAAACTGTGTTAATTCCTGCAGATACAATTCGCCATAATTTCATGTACATGTGCCACTATTAATTACAAAATGTATTTTTAACCACTTCCAAATTTTTATCAAAAATTACATATTGGAATCGTGAAACCATAAACCAGTTCTAACAAAAACTACTTAACATCTCCAGTGTCTAAATTGCTTTTGTGCAATTGTCTTAAAAAAAATATAGTAAAGCTTTGTCTCCCACTATCAAAAACTGCAAAAGGCAGCAGCAAAGTAACTAAAAAATCTTGGTAGGTAATGCCATGCCCCCGTCCCTCTCCGCTTACTAAGAAGCCATACTGGATCCGAACTCTTGTCCTTCCCAATTCAGCTCATTTAATAATATCTCAGAGCTTAAAAATTTGTTATGATCAAATTGGTGATTACCGTGATTATATATAATATTTGGGGCAATATAATCCAGTGTTGAGGGCTTATCTATCAACCTGAGAATTGGGAGCTTCATCCCAAAATTTTGATCCAAGGTTTTTTCCACATATCGTGGGGGTCAGAAGATACTTTGGATACCAAGATATTCAATGCCTCGTCACGTTCATCCTTTCAAACCCACTTATATTGTTGATTTAATCCCAAAATTCACCTCAAAGTCCAGAAAGGGAACCAAATTCCGCAACATTGCATAACTAATGGAACGTTTTATTGTTTGATCATCATTAAAAGTAAATCATCTGCATAAAACATAATTGTCATCTGGTTCCATTTACAACCACATCCCTTCAATCTCTGAGTTATTTCTGCAATTTAATTGTTAAGGCCCAAAAAACAACGCAACAGAATGGAGATAGAGGGCAGCCTTGGTCTGGAGCCTCTTAAGATCCTCAAAGATCTCCGTTTAGTTATCTGCCCCAATTCCTAATTCTTGGCATAGGGTCTGAATACACTAACTGAAGGCTTCTCAATCCCACTCTGCAATACTTCCCAGAGGAAGATCCCCCCCCTCAAGGCATTGCGGCATCTAATGATTACAGGATGGGAGGGGTCTCACCCTGTCAGCGGCACGCTCCAAATACCTTCTCATATGTGCACTGCATGCTTACCCGGTATAAACTGGCTTGGTCTGGGTGGATCAGTTACCTTTACTGATCTTATATGACGCCAAACCTTCGCATACAGCTACTATCAGTAGTCAAAAAGTGGATATTGGACGGTATGCTTCTACATCTTGTAGGAGAAGGGCAAATTTTAATGGTTCTCTCAAGAACTTGGCAGGCAGGGTCGGGACTGGGGTGACAAGGGCCCACTAGTGAAATTAATTCTCGGGGCCACCAGCGGCTGCTTAATGGAACGTGTGAGCCACCCCATGTATATTTTCATGCGTTTCTGAACGTGCTGCAAAGCAAGGTGTGAATGGCAGCCTGTGGCAATGTCCACATTGCGTGTTTGTGCGTATCCAACGCTTTGGAAAGACGATCTGTCCTTTTCCGTTTGAATGCAGGTTCTTTGCCATTGCAGCAGAAACTTTCAATTTCTGCAACAAAAAAAGCCCAGCTTCCTGCACACTACACTGTGCAAGTTCTTGGGATGGAAACAAGGGTCCCATGGAATTGTATGAGGGGGGTATCATTGGGAGGGAGTACATGTAATGGCCTGAAACGTGAACAGGTTAGGGACTGCTCTGTCATTGCAGCCAGGCAGTCGGCTCATATAAACAGGGCTGTGAAATTAACATCATGTGCAAGGAGCCATAGAAGTGAATGGGGACGTGTACAACAATCCTGACGAAAACAGCCTCAGGCCCGTGCCACACTTTTTGTTTTTTGATGAGTTTTAACTGCATTGGAAAACACAAAGGCGGGGCTTTGTCAGAACACTTATGTCTTTATAATGAAACCACTTTTGATCTGGAATGAGCACTCCTGTTTGCGTTTTTTAAATGGAATTAAAACAAATCAATAACTTGCAATGTGTGAATGGGGCCTGAGGATTGTGATATGCTGGACTGTTCCTGGAATCAGTATGACTGCGGGATTAACAAACACAAACCTTAAATTTGGTTACTTTTGCCCTGTACCTTGATCAACCATCAACCGTTGGTGACTGGACCTTGTTACCTGATCAACCATCCAACGTATGGTACTTGACATTGTACTTTGATAAACCTTCCTCCGTTGGTACTTGACCTTGTACTTGATAAACCTTCATCCGTATGGTACTGACCGTGTATACCTAGCTAAACACCAGCCGTTGTACTGACCGTTGTACCTAGACTAACACCCAGCCGTCTGGTACTTGACCGTTGTTACCCTTCGACTAAACATAGCCGTCTGGTACTTGACCGTGTACCTAGACTAACCAACCAACCGTTTGTACTTGGACCGTGTACTAGACTAACACCCAACCATCTGGTACTTACCGTGTACCAACTAACCACCCAACTGTTGGTACTTGACCGTGTACCTAGACTAACCACCCCAACCGTCTGGTAACTTGACCGTGTTACCTAGACTAAACCACCAACCGTCTGGTCATGACGGACCTAGACTAACCTTCCATCAAAGGACCGGGAACTAAATGTGTGGGTAATGTGGAGGCCACGCGTTTATAACAACTAATTAAATTATTATATAAACGTTATAAATTAAAACATTTCCCACTTGCTAGGCACGCTTGGATCTTCAAAAATCTGAGAACCAAGTTCGCCCGAAATGCGGCTGGGCCCTGCGCCGGCATTGTGGGCCATCTTCAGCGCCTTAGCGGCATGTGTAAATTCCGACAAGGAGCAGCCTCCTCCCTCTACACCGGCTGCGACCCCCCCACCACAGAAAGGCATGGACCTCCTCAGCCTGCTCCCGAGGCCGAGAAGGAAAATATTCGAAAAAATATTCACCTCAAGGAGAGGAATGAGATGGACCCCTCGAATAATAAGAGATGCGGTTATCCCTGCGATTTCTCATGGCCTATACGTCATCCTCCCAGGGACATCAGGGTATTGTGATCATCAGGACTTCCTTGCTCTCCTTAGCCGCGTGAACTTTGGATGCCCGGACCCATTAACTGATCGAAGACATGCCTGCACAACCACAAGACTCCTCAAGGGACTAGTTATCGGGTGGGATGTGCCTGTTGTGCTACCCAGGATTATCCTTTACGACTTTAAGTTAAGCATTTACCAAAAACCAGGGACCGAAAACCGCAAAAGTTGCAACTAGATATGGAAAGGTTTTGGACCGTTCCATCCTTCTCTGCACTAGTACAACGCCCCTATCAAAAGGAGGAGTACGTAACCGCCACCACCTCTATATAGCGTCATTGCCGGATGGACCCTGGGAAAAGACAGGTGGTCCATTAATCTGAACGTTCGGGCTCCTTTTGGGAAACTAAGCCTGGCGGTTCTATAAGGGACGGCCTCCGTCCTCACATACATGGGGAAACCTCTTCCAACCTTCTCCAGTGATAATACCGGATTGAAAGAAATTAAACTACCCGCATTAACCAACATGCTTGCGGGGGCTGGTGGCTATCCTGATGCCGTGGCTGGGTTGAGAAGGTGGTATGATTTGCATTTATTTATGACGAAAATCAGATATTTGGTGAAAAATTGGAAAAATTATCGATTTTCCACTTCAAAAAGGTTCTTACTATTTTACCATAAATAGTCATAACCGCCAAAAAAAAAAACCAAACTTAGTAACTAACATTAACCGGTGTCTGCTTTAGTCTCCGTGGTTTTTATGCATCCTTATTTTTGTAGGAGTTTGGGGCTTTGAACTGGTGCGATTTTTCACATTTTCATAAAGCATAATCCTGCTTATTGTGGGACATGCTCAGGTTTCAAATCACTTTGGAGACCTAAATAAAGTTAACCCCATAATTACCCCATTATAGAAAAATACACGACCTTCAATGTATGCGAAAAACCTTTTATGAAGTTTTGTAACCCTAATTGTTTTACGGGGGTTAAAACAAAATCGGATTACAATTGGAAAGTGCATATTTTGGCTAAAGTTAAATGGGGGTCATTTATGAAGGGCCCGATTAGCGTTTCCCGATGTTACCAGAATATTCCGTTTTGCGCCGATGTCCTTAAATTGCCCCGGGATTTTGGCGCACGCGATCGATTGTGGCGCATCGGCGCTGGCATTGAGCGCGACGGAAATCGGGTGGGCGTGGCGAACGGAAAAAAAAACCCGACGTATTCGGACAAACCGCCGCATTTAACCGAAAAATGTGTCGCATAAGGACGCTTACCTTCACCATGGTCCAGCTCGGTGCATTCCGGCGATGAGTTTACTTTCAGGCAGCGCGCCACATGGTGGACGGCGGAAAGAAGCTACCTTGTGAAATCCCGGCCGGACCCGAATCCAGAGCGGAGAAGCCGCCGCGGAACGGAATGGACCGGGTAAGTAAAATTTGCCCCAATGTGTTTCTCAAAGATGTACGAATTCTCAGTGGATAAAATACCCAAAAAGCTCCACAAAAGTTGATCCCCAATCTCTCCCGAGTATAGTAATACCCCATATGTGGTGCGTACCTGAGATGGGCACACGCCGGGCATCGGAAGGGAAGCTGAGCCATAGAGCGATTATTATTGTCATTTTTATTGGCTATACAATATTTATTTTGTTGGGCAATTTGGAAATATAAGGACTATTTTTGCGACATAAGATGCACTTTACAAATACTTCCTTTTAGTGGGTAAATCAGGTATGATGAGATTTTATTAACTCTTGAATGTATGGGGAAAAAGAAAATTGTCAATTTGGATCCCTCCTTTTTGTACACTAACAATACTATATAATCTTTATTCAATAGGTACTAGATTACGTGATAGTGTGAGTGTCTTTTCAATGATCATTTTGGTGCACAATAACTTTTTTTTTTTTTTTTTAATCCCTTTACCGGTATAAGCTTAATCAAGCAATCCATGATCGCGGTAGCTATTATTCACCTTACACATTTGTAATACATGTATTGCACTGCACATGCTCAGTGTTTGTTCAGCCAGGTCATGCCAGAGGGCACGGGACTGGCTCCTGAAAGAGATCACGCAGCCCCGGGGCACTAGCAGTCCCGGGGGCTGGGATCCCTAAATGTGGGACCATAAAAATAGGGGAGCTACCCTGCAGAACATGGTGTCCCTAAATGTTTTAATCTGTCCTGCGTTTAGCTAACTTCCACGCCCACGGTGTATCAGATGCCATTCTAATTGTGTGAGTATGATTAATGGAAGTGATGTGTTCTTGTGTGAGGTAGCGTAATTGTACGTGATGACTCGGTTCTGTTGTGTGAGGGTGGTAATGGACGTGATGACCTTGTGTTCTTGGTGATGACCTCTGTGTCTTGGGTGAGGAGGTAATGGCAAACAATGAGGGGAGGCCACTGAACATAACGGATGAAGCTTTCTGGTGGAGCTGATGTCCTGATGAGAAGACGTGCTTGTTCTTGATCAGATGGTGGTGTGATGTTCAGAAGCTGAAGTGAGTTGAGGTGGTTGCTGATGATGTCAAAGCTGCAAGGGGAGCTTGAGAAACATTGGCGCCATGACGGGATGATTTTGGGATGCGTGGCTGTAGATGAGCTGAAGATCTGGTCTGCAGATTCCTGGGTTGAGTTGCTGGATGCTGATTGTCGCTGGAGAGCTTGTCAGGCGGGGAGGGGAGTTCGCGGCGTTGTCGGTAGTCTCGGTGACAGATGCGGGCTGTGTGAGTGCACGCCTTGCGGTCACTGGAAACACGGTGACGATGGCTGCTGTAGTGCGCGGCGTCCTCAGTGATGGCGGCTGCGGTCTGGCTGAGATGTGAGATGAGCTCGGGGCCGGTATCGGCAGCCGCCTGAGGCAGGGCATCTGTGAGTCCATTCTGCTGGGCGTTGCGCTTGTAGGGACGGGGATCTGTGTGCATAGAGGTCTCTACCGCATAAGAGTATGCAGGAGGACTCGGGGGAAAGGGGAGGAGGGAAGAAGGGAAGGAGCTGCCCAGGGGAAACAGGACTGTGGTGGTGGCTCCGCCTGGGGGCATTGGGGGGGGGAGCCGGACCCTGGCGGTGATATGTGAGTGGGTTGGGGGGGTATGTGGACAGGCGGGGGGGGGGTGCTGGGGCGTCTGGGAGAGGCCTGGCCGGAGAGTAGGCCCTGGCTGTGGGGTAGGCTGTGGAGTAGGCCCGAGGCATGGAAGGCAGGCCAGGGCTGTATGGAGTGTAGGCCCGGGCCTGGATGGCAGAGCAGGCCTGAACCTGCGCGCGGCGGGGAGGGTCCCTGGGAGTGCCGGAAGGACTGTGTGAGGGGCCGGCCCGCGAGAGAGGGGGATGGAGAGGAGGATCGCTTGCCAAGGAGGGGCGCATGGGCTTATCGGTAGGCCAGAACGAGTAGGCCAGCAGGTCCAATTGGCAACTGGAGGAGAGGTGAGACCTGCGGGGGAGCGGGTGGGCCGACGCGCGGGCGCCGAGGAGGTGGGAGGTGTGGGAGGGGGGGGGGGGGGGGGTCGCTTTGCCGGCCGGATGCTCGGACGGCCGCAAATCGGGGCGGGTTGAAATTCGGCCGGGCCTGCCTGGACGTGAAGGAGACCGGAGCTGGGAGACGGGGAAGGGTCAGCGCATGCCGCGACATACTGGCAGGGTGAGAGGGCATGAGCGGGCCGCAGCGCGGGGTGCAGGGCAGAGGAGAGGGCAGCAGCGCTGAATGCAGAACAGGGAGCAGGCAGCAGCGCTGGGATGGAGGGCAGGGGAGCAGGCAGCAGCGCTGGGATGGAGGGCAGGGGAAGAGCAGGCAGCAGCGCTGGAATGAAGAACAGGGGGAAAGCTAAGAAGCTGGCAGCCAGCGGCTGGGATGGAGGGCAGGGGAGCAGGCAGCAGCGCTGGGATGGAGGGCAGGGGAGCTGGAAGCAGCGCTGGGATGGAGGGCAGGGGAGCAGGCAGCAGCGCTGGGATGGAGGGCAGGGGAGCAGGCAGGGGATGGGAAAGAGCTACCCTTGGGCCTACAGCAGGATACCCACGACGATCTCTGGGGCACAGACGGTGTCCCAGTGGTCAGGCGGAGCAATCTTCTTATGGCCGGGCGCGCTTACCGGTGGCTGGTGCTGGAGATCGGGGTATCAGCGGACATGAGAGCAGAATCTTTCTAGGGGACGTCCTCCACTTATGCCAGCTGCTCCGTGGAGGAGGTGAGGAGCACGTGAGGTGGGTGTGGTGACAGGGTCGGGCCAGCAGGCGGGGGTGGCTTGGCGTACCATCAGGGGTGGAAGCCACTGCAGGAGGATCGATACAGGAGAGAGGGTGTCCTTTCAGGGACGTCCGCCTTCTTGAAACCGACCCCGCAGCAGGCTTCTAGGGAAGCCATGTGGGGTATTTGCAGAGGTGGTCTACTGAACTCTCGCCTCTTGGTCCAGGGGGCAGAATGGAAAGAGGCCCCCCCACGTGCTCTCGGACTTTATAAAAACACCGGGCGAGGTCCTTACCGGCCCCCAAACACCACCTCTGTTGACCTCACACGGGGAGGTTGAAAGGGGCAAGCCCCACAGCCTACCAGAAGACTTGAAACCACCCCTATCAGTCACTCAGCCCCTTCAGACTATTTGCTTTGGGGCTTGTTAGTTACTCTAAAGGCACATCTATCACCAGATAAAAGGATTGATAAACCAAACAGACAGACTACTGGTGTGCGCCCCTCTGCGGATCGCTCTTTTTAAGGTGTGATGCCCTTGATTTTTAAGAAAACAAGGGGCTTTTAAAAATTATGCAATTAGTCTGAGCAGGTCTTCAGGTTCCAATAAACTCCTATGGAGCTAAGGGTCTTCATGCAGGTCATTTGACATTAATTTTAAAAAGGACTTTAAAAAAAAACCAAAAAACCAAGAATAAGAAGAAGAGAAGAGCAGATGCGCCAGAGGGGGCGAAGCAAAATGGGGGGGGGCGGGGGGTGGGATGGGGGGGGGGCGGGGGGGGGGGGGGGGGGGTGGGGGGGGGGGAGGGGGGGGGGGGGTGGGCGGGGGGGGGGGGGGGGGGGTGGGGGGGGGTCCGTGGGGGGGGGGGGGGGGGGGGGGTGGGGGGCGGTGTGGGGGCTGTGGGGGGGGGGGCTTGGTTACAATCCTTAATTGGTGATAGATGTCCTTTAAGGACTGCTCAAGGTACATGTGTGTGTCCTTAACAGGTTTCAGGCCAGTCAGTCCCTATGCTACCTCTCCAGCTACGTGTTAGAGGGGGCCTTACGGTCTGCAAAGACAGTAAGAAAAGGTTGGGAGGAACCCCTCAGCACTGAGCACCCACTGATCAGTAAGTAGACCTATCCCGTGGATAGGGCCCTAACTTGCCTTCGTGGGAAAACCCCTTTAAGACATATGTTTTTTGTACCAAAGGTTTTCATTTTTATATAAAAACGAACAAAAATTTATGAGTTTGGTGTCTCCTGATCACACTACCCAAGGAGTTAAAGGACACCGTCATTGGTCTCTGCCACTAGTCTGTCCACCTCTACCTGTTGGAGCAGCTCACAAGGATACCATCCCAGCCTTTATCTAGTTATTTCATACCTTAATCATTGTAAAATCATAATTTCTTATGTAAATGAGGCGGGTCACATGGTCGAGGGCAGTGATGTCACCCCTGTTCCCCCTCCCCTCTCCTCCCCCGGCTCATGTCTGTGTGTAATGTATAGTAAAGCATTGCTAGTGTTGTGCTGCATCTGCTGACATGTGCATCTTCTAATACACAGAGACCACGGACATCAGCTACAAAAGTGTCTGCACAGGTAGAGTTGCAAAGGTAAACATGGAAACACGGTGACTCATCCAAGTGACGCAAGGAGATAGTTGCCGAAGTGTAGTCGCTCAAGAGAGCAAGTTGGGTTAAAAGTAATAAGGGCAATCAAAATTTACAAATCCATAGTACGATCAGAGGTTGATGATAACTATTAACTGTATTGTATAGATTAAGAGCTGCCCCATGCCAACATTTATTTTGGCACAATCACAAATGATGCAGGGACTGTTAAAAAGGCGTAGTGAGGCAATCATGTCAAATACAACAGCTATATCATTCAGATTGCGTGCAATGAGCGGCTGTCTATGCGGAGCTTCAATTCCCCATATAATATTCATTTACTCATTGAGTAAGAAGCAACCATAATAACAAATAAAAGCAACAATTGTCAACATAGTATTCTATAAAGTACATATATGAATTAGCATAACCACTTCTCACAAGTTTTTACAGCAAAGATGATGTTATCTTCGCTTAGATATGGTGTGTGAGATCTTCAGGACCTCTCGCTTGGATATGCATGGGTAAGTTATTGTCACAAGTTACAAAATGTGTTTTATTTATTTATCCTTGGTCCGTGGGTCTTCAGTCACTCATGGCATACATATAGCACCTCACTCACTCAACTATTGATCACATTTTTCTGTGCCTCACAGTGTTTTTATCACGTCAACGGGTGACATTCCCCCCCACCCCAGTAGTTTGGACCCTAAGGTCCCCTACATGTTTGCACTCACAGGTCACATATCCATCGGTCAAACACTTTTTTTACACTTATTCCCTGCCACTTTCTTCTCCTTCAAATTTGCATTATACAGTGCTAACTGTTACACTTGGCACTATGGCAGCCTTATTTGGCAACAAAATTATTATACTGTATCACTCTTGTCTATATGTTTGTCGGATACTTCCAGCCCTGTCGGATACCTTTATTCACTAACACATAGAATTTTTATTAATGCACATATAAGTTTTGACATATACATGTTTTGGTTATGTGGCATAACTACTTATTTACCCTGCATACTTAATCCACGTGGAATGAACCTCTCGGATTGTGACGTGCTTTGCCAACTGAATGGCCTGCATACTTGACCTTTCCTGGGTGTGAGATTTATTCACGATGTTCCACCCTTTTTATTCATCTTCATGTGAGACTACTTGCGAAATCCACCCCATTTTTGACTGGTATATTATATTTCTTGATAAGTTTCTCATGGGTTTGACCCTGCAATTCAATATGTACCACCCTCCAAATGTACCTTTTGTGTTGTGATTTTGACTTCTCTTGCTGTTTCATGTCGACATGCGGTCTCTAATGATGACACCATGAGAGAAAGAATCTTTCGTAGACCTTCTTCCTGTTGTCCCGTGTCTTGCTATATGCTAATTCGTTATTGTACTTTATAGGAATACTATGTTGACAATTGTTGTTTATTGTTATTATGGTTGCTCTTACTCAATGACTAAATTGAATATTATATGGGGAATGAAGCTCGCATAGACAGACGCTCATTGCACGCAATCTGACAGTAATAGCTGATTGTATTGAATGATTGCCTCACTCGCTTTTACAGTCCTGATCATTTGTGATTGTTGCCAAAATCAAATGTCTGGCCTGGGCAGCTCTATAATCTATACAATACATGTAATAGTTTCTTCACAACCATCTGATCGTACTATGGATTTGCTAATTTGATTGCCCTATACTTTAAACCCAGGTGCCTTTCATACTTGCTCTCTGAGCGTATTACACTTCGGCAACTATCTCCATTGTGATTACTGGATGAGTCATTGTGTTTCCATGGTTACCTGTGCAACACTAACTCCCCGGCCGGGGCTGGCATGCGTGTGAGACATCACTTTCGGTTAGTCCGGATATACTTCCGTCTTGGGCCGTCACTGTAGCAGAACGCCGACAAGTGGATTTCACTGTGATGCAGGGTCTGTATATAAGGTGAGCCGCATTGTTTGGGCTACACACCCCTAAGAAGTAGTTTTATACGACGAAAACGCGTGGGGAGCCCGTCACCTGTCCACCTGAGCCTCCCTAGATGCTTGCAGGTCCGCCGTGGAAACCTACTGATTGTAGCTATTCTTCTCTCCTCCTACCAGTTCTTTCCTGTCATGCTTACCGTAGCAATAGCCTGACTTCTTATGGGTCCCGAGGTTGGTACAATTCATCTGGGCATGTTTACATTTTAGGGACCTTTTACTTTTGGGCATCGAGCAATATAGCATTTACTTCACTGTCGGGCAGTTCAGGCAGGCCTTGGATCACTTATTCAGTGTTGGTCAGGGGGTTGTTTACAGTTCACCAAACCGGGTGACTGTAGAATTCATGTACTAGTAGTTTTAAATGATTTTAAAGTGTGTATTTTTGATTGTCTGTCATGATTAACTTTTGGAATAAAATTAGATATAGATTTTGTGATTTACATGAGCCTTGAATGCATTCTTTCCTTGTGGTATTTTCATGGTATTATTTGTGCATTGGGCTCGAACACTATCTGGCTGTGCTAACACCCCCTTTTGTGATTACATCTCCAATATAGTTAACCAGTAGCATCACTCTGAAGGGAAGTAATGGCCTCCCTATCTCGTACCGCCTTTCCTAACCCCTTCACGACGCGCGCCGTAACTAGTACGGCGCAGCGGGAAGTGACTTCTGACGAGCGAGTTAGTACTACGGCGCGCGATAGTTTGTACCGATCACCGTGTCTGCAGAAGACGTGATAGCGGCAAGATGGCGGCTGTCCCTGACAGCCAGCACATTGCCTCATGGACCAGAGGGGTTTCCGCACTCCCCGGTTCAGATGATGCTATCGGCTGGTCAGTTCAGACAACGATTAGCGCGGAAAGGTGCATGACAGCTACTTACCGATCGCCGTGTCTAGGAACACGGCGATCGGGACAAGATTGCGGCTGTCCGTGACAGACCGACATCTTGCCTGTGGTACAGAGGGGTTTGCCCCCCACCCCCCCTCGTCCACGGATCGCTGCTATGGCTGGTCGATGCGGATACCAGGACCAATAGCAGCAGTATACGTCACCAGGGGTCATGCTAGTTAAACAGGATGATGAGGGTCGTCTAGGACCGCACCAATCATCATCATTAGGGGGCATGTCTGGTGGCATCATGCCACCTCCCTTTAGACATCCGATTGGCGATCTTACAGATCGGCCAATCGGTTTCAGGTGGGAGGTTCAAATTAGTGATCCACTGCAGTCCATTCTAGTTGAGACAGCGTGCCAGAACAGTGTATATCACCCACCTGTGTGCTGGACCCGTCTAGAATGCTGGTGGCACCTTTCTGGGGCACCACCAGTGTGTCCTGTTTTTTCAATGGCTGTGAACTACTCGTCACGATCTCACTTCTGCTGTGATCTTATTTTTTTTTTTTGTGTGATCCCTATTCCCTACATCTATCCTGTTTCCTGATCCCTTCCACCCTTCCTGGTGGGTCCTGCGACGGACGAGCACGTGTGCTCATTTTTGGTCGCAGGTTTTTTTTTTACTCGTATTTTCCCTGCACAACCTCGTGGTGCATCCTGTAAGCTGGGCACTGATCAGTGACTTGCCATCACTGATCAGCTTTTAGCTTCAGCTTTTTTTTTATACAGGACGGGTTTTTTTTTTTTTTGTTTTTTGTCAGTTTTGTGGTCTGTGACCGCAAGTGCAGATCGGTGACACACATCACTGGTTGTGCACTTGTGCTTGCACAGTGCCCAATTTTACTGCTGTTTTTTTTTAATAGTTTTTGCACACACAATCCATCTGTGTGAGTGCGCGGCGACAACTGACGCTGATCAGTAGCATCTTACTGTTAGCACGTGCTCCTTTTTTGTCGCTTTTTTGCGTAAAAAAGAGTTTTTTTTAAATAATTTTGCGACACACAATCCATCTTGTGAGTGCGCTGCGACAACCGAGCGCTGATCAGTAGTATCTTTACTACTCAGCACGTGCTCCTTTTGTGCGCTTTTTTTTGTTGTAATTTTTTTGTTTCCCTGTAGTAAAAGTTCTAGTTACGGTTACGGTCTATCTTTCATCGCCCCAAACGTGTGAAGCACAACATACACACCCCTTTGAATAAGTTTACAACGTGTTAAAAGCACAAGAAATTTATACACACCCCCACCCCACCCAAATAAAAGTCCAATACATCCAAAGATCTTTTTCAGCAATGGAGGCTTATGCCTTCTTGCGAGACTGATTCAGAAGGGGAGGATGCCCCATTTCTTTATTTTTCATCCTCTCCTCACTACTGCCCTCCTCTCCCTTTCCTCTGGTGATGAGGGGCCTCAAGAAGGCGCCCCAGGACACCGCCGAGCATGTCCCCAGCCCGCAAGTGATCATAATGGAACCACCCCCTGAAATATGTTGCCCCCAAATTCCTGAGTTCGTGGGCAGCTCAGGATTCATTTTGCCAGATGGCTCACTGAAATTGATTTTTTTCAAATTCTTTTCTTGAGGACCTCCTAAATCTCATGGGTTGTCACAGACAAATTTATATGCCCACAATTTTTGCACAAAAACCCCACTTCATCATTTTCTAGGTGACCCCTGTAGATGCAGTAGAGATGATGAAGTTTTGGGGTCTTGTGCTCCACATGGGCCTTGTTAAAAAACCAGAGGTTAGGCAGTATTGGAGTACTGATGTTTTCTACTACTCCCAATTTACCGCACCGTAATGACACGCCACGCTTGAGGCAATTCTTAAATTTTGGCATACCACGATAATGCACAAGTCCACTCAAAGTGACCCATCATTTGCCGGCTATAAAAATTCGGCCAATCCTCGACCATTTTGGCTCAAAGTTTGCCGAGGCATACACCCCTTTACAAAACATCTGTGTAGATGAGTCACTGGGACATTCAAAGGCAGGTTAAAATTCGCCAGTACGTGCCCAGCAAGAGGGCAGGTACGGAATTAAAGTTACAAGTTGTGGAGTGTGGAGTACCACAGGGTACATCATAGGTTTGGATTTATGAGGGTAAAGACAACCCGAATTACCCCTCCAGACTGCCCCACTGTCCTAGGAGTTACAGGAGCTTGTGTGGGATTTGGTGCACCAACTTCTGGTAAAGGTTACCAACCTACGTGGATAACTTTTATACCAGCATTCCACTTTTCCAATCCTAAACTCCAGAGGTACTGTAGCGTGCGCACTGACGCAAAAAACCAGAGAGGCCTCCGGGATCCCTTGTGTAGGCAAGCCACTTAGAAAGGGGGACATAAAGGCAATCTGCAATCAGAACATGATGTTGGTGAAGTATAAGGACAAAGGGATGTCCTTGTTCTGACCACCATCTGGGAACTCCAGCACCCTCACCCCTGTACGAAGGTGTACCACCACCATACCCCAAACCAGACTGCACCCTGGCTTACAATAAATACATGGGTGGGTTGATCTGTCAGATCAAGTGCTGAAGCCGTACAGTGCTCTACGGAAAACGAAGATATGGTACAAAAAGCTGGCTGTGTACATTGTACAGATGGCACGTACAACTCTTACGTGATCGTTGCAATGTGCAGGCATGCTGTATCATTCCCCATTTTCAAGAGTGGTGATTAAGGCATTAGTATTGGACAGGAAGGACAGGTCCCCAGTACCTCTGGATTAGATGTCCCCCAGTGTTGTGCCAGGGCGACATTTTCCCTGTGAAGTGCCCAGACTGCATCTATAAGGAAGGACTGAAAAGATGCAGAGTCTGTTCCAAAGAGAGGGGTTAGGAAAGACACTATATACCATGCGAAACCTGCCTGAGAAACCTGGCCTCTGCAGAAGGAGTGATTCAGGATATACCATACAAACTCCTGAGTAATAACATTTTAATAAAAATTCTTGGGCATCCATAGCACATATATTGGGAAACACACCTGTATGTTCAAAATGCTCCACTACAACCATTGTATTACACTACACCACATATTACACCTTGCTCAATTCTTAAGGGGCTACTTTTTAGGTTTTACCCGTTTTGTACCACTAGGGCTCTCCAAATGCTTCCTGACACATGTAAGGATTTCTGGGTTCTAAAAGACCCAACATCACTCTTTTCTCTACTTGCACCCAAATCCACATTGATATGAACATGGGGGCAATTCTACATTTGGGAGAAATAGTCTACAAAGTGCGGGGTATTGTTTCATCTTTTATCCCTTGTGGCTTAGAATAATTTGGGGGTGAAAAGTGACTTTTTTGGGAAAATTTTCTCACTTTTTCCATGGTGGTTAATGGAGCATACAACTTTAGGGACATACACCATCTACACCTTGTGAAACATTTTCAAGGGTGTATTTTCCAAAATTGGGGTCACTTGTTGGGGTTTCTCTCTGTTTTGGTAAACCTATGGGCTCTCCAAATGCACTCTGACCCTGTATAAGATTCTGGGTCTAAAGAACACACATCCCCCATTCCCTCTACATCATACCCATACCTTTTATCTGCAAATGTGTGGCGATTCTAATCCAGGAGAAATATGGTAATACATTTGTGGGGGTTGTTTCATCTTTTGACACTTGTGGATTAGAATAATTGGGGTAGGGGTAAAAGTGACTTTTTTGGGAAAATTTTCACCTTTCATTTGGGGGTTAATTGGATCATACACCTTTAGGTGTATACAACATATTATACCTTGAAACATTTCAAGGGGTGTATTTTCCAAAATTGGGGTCACTTGTTGGGGTTCTCTTCTGTTTTGGTAAAAATAGGGCTCCCAAATGCACTCTGACCATAATAAGATTTCTGGGGTCTAAAGACCCACTCCCCATTCCCATCACATCGTTGACCCATACCTTATATGCACATGGGGGTGATTCTACATCCAGGAGAAATAGTTTGTGGATTGTTTCATCTTTTGACACCTTTTGGCTTAGAATAATTTGGGGTAAAGTTGATTTTGGGGAAATTTTTCACCTTTTTCTTTTTGGGGTCTGATGGATCATACACTTTAGGGTACATACACATATTACTCCTTGCTAAATCTCCAAGGGGTGTGGTGTACTTTCCAAAATGGTGTCACTTGTTGGGGTTCCCCTCTGTTTGTACCACTAGGGCTCTCCAAATGCACCAACCAATGTATACGATTTCTGTCAAATTGGCTCTAAAAGACACACATCCCTCTTTCCCTTCTGAGCCCTACTGTGTACCCATACAATATTTTATCTGACATGTGGCGGCAATTTTACATCCAGGAGAAAATGTTGTACCAATTTTGTGGGATGGTTCATCTTTGACACTTGTGGCTTACAATAATTTGGGTAAAAAAGGACTACTTTTTGGGGAAAATTTTCACCTTTTTTTCCTTTTTGGGGTTGATGGCTCATACACCTTTAGGGGTACTTACACATATTACACCTTGCTAAATTCTCCAAGGGGTTTGCTTTTCCAAAATGGTGTTGTACTGTTGGGTTCCCTCTGTTGTACCACTAGGGCTCTCCAAATAAACCCCTCACCCATGTAATACGATTTCTGTCAAATTGCGCTTTAAAGACACACATTCCTCTCCCTTCTGAGCCCTACTGTGTACCCATACAACATTTTATCTGCACATGTGGGGCAATTCTACATCCAGGAGAAATAGTTGTACACTTTTGGGGATTGTTCATCTTTTGACACTTGTGGCTATACATAATTTGGGAGTTAAAACGTGACTTTTTGTGGGAAATTTTCAACCTTTTTCCTTTTGGGGGTCTGTTGCCATCATCCTTTAGGGGTACATACAATATTACATCGTGCTAAATTCCCATGGTTTTGCTTTCCAAAATGTGTCTACTGTTGGGTTCCCTCTGTTTTGTTACCACTCCTGGCTTCCAATCACCCTCACACCATGTTAATAAACGATTGTCTGTCAAATTTGCCTTCTACAAGACACACATCCCTCTTTCCCTTCTGCAGCCCTACTGTGTACCCTACAAATTTATCTGCACATGTGGGGCAATTCGAATCCAGGAGAAAGGAGTTGTATCACATTTGTGGGATGTTTCATCTTTTGACACTTGTTGGTGGCTTTACATAATTTGGGGTTAAAGGACTTTTTGGGGAAAATTTTCACCTTTTTCCTTTTTGGGGTCTGATTGGCTCATACACCTTTAGGGGTACATACACATATTACACCTTGCTAAATTCTCCAAGGGGTTTGCTTTCCAAAATGGTGTCACTTGTTGGGGTTCCCCTCTGTTTTGTACCACTAGGGCTCTCCAAATGCACCCTAACCCATGTATACGATTTCTGTCAAATTTGGCTTCTAAAAGACACACATCCCTCTTTCCCTTCTGAGCCCTACTGTGTACCCATACAACATTTTATCTGCACATGTGGGGCAATTCTACATCCAGGAGAAATAGTTGTACACATTTTGTGGGATTGTTTGAGCCATGTGACTAACCCGGAGACTTCCGGTCTCTGATTGACCTGGCGCCTGATTCAAACATCCGGTTCCTACAGCTGAGGCTGAGTGCAATATGGGGGGTATATAAGGGGAGCCCAGCAACACAGGGGGCATCTTTACCTGGGGGGTATATAAGGGGAGCCCAGCAACACAGGGGGCATCTTTACCTCTGAGGAAGTCTCCAGTTGGAGACGTAACGCGTGGGGAGCCCTCCACCTCCTGATCATTCCACCACCCCGCCCCTAAACTGTTTTAAAGTAAAGTGATTAATAAGAGTCAGGAAATTAACTTATCACAGATGGTTGTAGCTTGTGATAATTCTGGCAAAACAGTGCGCCAGAATTTAGGCGCAACTACTACACTTAGGCGCACAAAAGTGATAAATGTGGCCCCATGCATCATAGTGATAGAGCTGTTGCTCTATCTATTAATGAGGCAAGGAATCCTTATTCTCACAAAGACAAGTTTCTTATATGTACTCAGAATACCAAAATAACACATTTTCTAATTCAATGTTATTAACAAAAATGCAGCATTTCACAGATATAAGTCCAACCTGTCTCTATCAGTCCTGCGGTACACAATATCAGTTGCCCTTAGAAACGACCCAGCAAATTTTGACTTGGGGTCGGGCGCCATCTTGGATGAGATCTTGCAGATGAGATTTCTGTCTGTCTCTGCTGTTTGGCTGTAGCCACGCCCCCTGCACGGAGCTCAGAGACACATACACTGATTCACAACCACATAGCTCCCAACCGTCCCGATTTTGACGGGACTTTCCCGTTTTTCGTACCTCTGCCCCGCGTCACGGGCAGCTATGATATTGTCACGGATTCTCCCCCCAGGTCCCGCTGTGTCCCGCTGCTGTGTCCGCATAGTAAGTACTTTGAAAGTCTGAACTCACAGTACAGAATGGCTTCTACAGACATCGGGAGGGAATCCTTTTCAGAGAAGTGTCGGGCTTAGCGCAGAGCAGGGACCACGTCATCAGCTTCAGATCTGTCCATATATGGTCACTGCATCTCCTAGAGTTCCCCAGAGCAGACATCGGGCAGGGAATCCTTTTCAGAGAAGTGTCGGCTTAGTGGAGAGAGCAGGGACCACGTCATCAGCTCAGATCTCTATCTGTCCATATATGGTCTCCAGGTCTTCCCCAGACACAAGCTCTTTATATAATTAAATTAAATAAAGTTTTGGCCAGGCTGAGATTCGAACCTGGGACCCTCTGCACCATAGACAGGAGCCTAACTAACTGAGCTATAAGCCCAGTGATACAGAGCTGAGGATTTCTGGTAAGTAAGACATGTTATCTGCCATTTACACTGTGACACAGACTAATGCACTGATATATAGAGAGGGATCTTCTCAGAGGTTATTATTGTAATTATTGAGACTATTATTATTATTATTATTATTATTATTATTATAATTTGAGATATGAGATGATATTAATACAAACAATTTGTTTGGGTAAAAATATAATAATCATCTCAATAATAATTAATAATAATAATAATAATACTATAATACTAGTTCCACAATTACTAAAATCTGAGAAGATCCCTCCCTTATACCAAGGCAGTAATATAGTTCTATACAAAATTCTCCAATTGTAATCCAGAGGTTATAGGCTCAGTGGGTTGAGGCAGCTGTTTATGATTGCACATGGACCACGCAGGTCTGGGTTCACTCACAATGGGATTATGATGTTTATTATCTTTTAATACTGGCTAAATTTGGGGCGTTGGCCATGGAGGGATGGGCGGTGTGGCTTAGGGGGTTCGCCGCGGCACGCTACGCGTGCCGCCATTTTGTCCCTCTTTCCTTTTCCCAAATGTTGGGAGGTATGCAACCAGTCAGCACATGGTGGGCAGAGAGAGAGGCTGCAAACTACAAGGAGATAAGTGATTCGGGGAAAGGGGGCGGCAGGCACATATCCTTGAGATGTAGCAGAGGCCAGAATGTAACAGTGTGAAGGTCTGTCAGCCTTTGTGTAATAGGCATCTCATGCATCTCTGATCTGTCTCACCTCTCTTTCTATGTGTCAGTGTGTTACTACAATGTCAAATGCCAGATGAAAGTGCATATACACCTTGTACCCTGATAATCTAACCATATTGTCACCCCCACCGAACTGGATGGATAATACAGTAATATTTCTGCATAGAGAGGCCCTGCCCACACCCTGGGATTTTTCACTGAGCAGCCAGAAGAGTGATAGGAGCTAAAACATCAATAACACTTAGTAAAATTGTAAAGTAAGGGGTTAAAATGATTGTGTTGTGAAGATCAGTAAGGCCACTTCACACTTGCGTTTTTCACACGCATGTTTTGCGCGTGCTTTTGATGCGCAGAACTTGCATTGCACTCTGACCCATTATAATCAATGGGCTTTTTCAGACTTGCATTTTTTTTCACGCACACACACAGGTTTTTTTTAACGCACAATTAAATCTCAGCATGCTCTACTTTTGCAAGTCACGCTTCTAAAAAACGCACCATACAAGTCTATGGACGATTGTTGGTCTCCCCACTACCCTGTATATATATATCAATTGAGCGTTTTTTTTGTATGCCGATTTCACGTTTTAAGAAGTTTTCTGAATAAATTTGAACATTTTATATCCACGTGTGTTCCGTTTGAAGCTGGATCTTTTCCTTCTCTTGTTTGTATGCAACTTCAGAGCCGCAGTCTTCTGTGCTCACAAACCTTCACGCTGTTACCGCATGTTCTACTACATCCAGGTGAGCTGACCACTTTTTCTTCCTATTTCTGTATACAAGTCTATGGAGACGCATCAAAAACGCATTGCACTCTGAGATACATGCAAGTGCAATGCAAGTGCAATGCGTTTTTCACGCACCAATTGCCATTGAAAAGATAGACCTCAGTCATGAGTCCTTTTCACACCCATTATCTGCGCGTGAAAAATGCATTCAAATTGCATTGAAAATGCGTGTGAAAAACTGAGACACTGAATAAACTCTGATGAACTCTGATGAAAAATGGCAGTTTTTCACTGACCAAACCCTGATCGCACCCTGATCAGACTCTGACATGAACTGCAACGCAAGTGTGGAAGGGGCCTAAGGGATTGAAACGTCAGAATTTTCTTTTGTGGGAAAACCCCTTTAATTACCCTGAACTGTAATTAAACTGTGATTTACATGTGCTTTTGGAATCAAAGTACAGTGGGTACGGAAAGTATTCACATCCTTTTAAAATTTTTCTCTCTGGTGAGATCAAAAAAGTTCTGTTTTAGCTTGACAGAAAAGAAACCAGAAATAAAAATATTTTTATTAATTTATTAAACAAGAAAAAATGAAATATCACAAGGTTATAAGTATTCAGCCCCTTTGCTCAGTATTGAGTAAAAGCACCTTTTGAACAAGTGCCATGAGTCATCTTGGGAGTGATGAAACACCTCTATTTAGACATCCTCTGCCACTCTTCCTTGTAGATCCTCTACAGATCCCTTAGTTTGGATGGTCAACGTTAGTGGACAGTCATTTTCAAGTCTCTCCAGAGATGCTCATTTCGGTGTAGGTCAGGGATCTGGCTGGGCCAGTCAAGAATTGTCACAGAGTTGTTTTGAAGCCACTGAATTGTTATGTTAGCTCTTTGCTTAGGGTCATTGTCTGGTTGGAAGGTGAACTTTTGGAAGGCCCAGTTTGAGGTCCAGAGCACTCTGGAAGAGGTTTTCATCCAGGATATCTCTGTACTTGGTTTCATCTTTCTTTCATTTGCAACCAGTCGTCCTCTTCAGCTGAAAAACACCCCCATAGCATGATGCTGCCACCACCATGTATCACTGAGATTATATTTGGCAGGTAATGTGCAAAACTTACTCTCATCAGATCAGAGAATCTTATTATTCATTATCTGGGAGCCCTTCATGTGATTTTTTTTTTTTTTGCAAACTGTATGTGGGCTTTCATATGTCTTCCATCATAACACTCTGCCATAAAGCCCCGACTGGTGGAGGCTGCAGTGATAGTTGACTTTTATTCTTTTATTTCCCTACTGCACCTCTGGAGCTAAGCCACAGTGATATTGGGGTTCCTCTTTACCTCTCTCACCAAAGATCTTCTTCCACAATTGCTTAGTTTAACTGGACGGCCAAGTCAAGGAAGAGTTGGGGTAATCTGGAACTTCTTCCATTGAGGTCAATCTCCATCAGCTCCATAGAGATGAATGGAGTAGAATAGACATGTGCGGTCGTCTGCTCTGTGTTCATCTTGGGAAGCGACAAGGGGTCTGATGGAGGTTAATCTGACCACCCGTTCTCATGATCGGTGGAGGTCTTATCACTGAGACCCCGACTGATCTCCAATTTAGGCCCTATCCTCCAATGGTCCTGAACTTGTAAGGGCTATAATATTCTTACAGTCCATAACGAGATACTTTCATAAGCTTGCTGTGTAATAGACTATCTAGTCTAATTTAGAGTCTTTCTTTTAGACACTTTTGATGAATCTGCCCAGTGTGTTTAGAAAACATTTGCTCAATATTTTAGTTCAAAGAAAATGTATTTATCAAGAAAATCATGCTCTAATTATTTATACAAGACATTTTTGGCTAATGTTTGTTGTGCTAATGCAATAGGGGCATAACTACAAAGGGTAGCACCCATAAAAGCTACTGTAGGGCCCACAGTGTCAGGTGTGTTGGGTTTGTATAAGCTGGATGTGTGTATATATTGTGTGTGTATATGCTCTATATGTGTGTGCATTGTGATGTGTATATGCTGCATAGGTGTATATGGTACCATATGTATGTTCTGCATATATGTTGTGTATATACTGTAAGTATATTATGTGTATAGATGTGAGCGTTGTAACTAAAATGTGTGAATATAAAAATATGTATATTATTTAAGGGGGAATGAGGGTCCCATTCAGAAGTCTGCTATGCGGCCCTGCCTCCAAGATTAGGCAGAACCATATCACTCATCAATTAAGAAAGCATGGTATAAAGTTAGGACTGATACACATTTTCAAAGAGCATGTTAATATGCTTGACAAATAGTTATATTGCAACCATTTGGGGCTCTTTCACATAAACATTTTTCACATTTGTAATTTTTCACTGAACCCATTTTGGTTTATGGACACATACAGATTGTTTTTCTCTTCCTGCCTTCAGTGATTTTTCACTGAAGCCTTACTGACCCATTCTTTTCAATGGGCTTATGCACTCTTCAGCAAATTAAAATGTAAAAGAGCCCTAAATGGTTGACAAGTAGTTATACTGCAAACATAGTCAAATGTTCTTTGAAAACCAAAGCAAAATTCTGATTACTTACTATGATCAAAAAGTTAAGTATTAGACCAGATTCACATGACGGTCCTTTAATTTAATGAGCTAGGAATGGTGAAAAAGAGATTCCAAACTGATTCTTCACTGTTTCTTAAATGCCCAGAGTAATATAAATGTTTGGGTTATAAATGAAATTCAACAATGGGCACAACATTTGGTGCAAACAATAGCAACTCGTATGCATTGATTTCTGAATAAAATATAAATATTGATGCCAGTACATACATGAGTATATACACTCACTGGCCACTTTATTAGGTACACCATGCTAGTAACGGGTTGGACGGTTTTGCCTTCAGAACTGCCTCAATTCTTCGTAGCATAGATTCAAAAAGGTGCTGGAAGCATTCCTCAGAGATTTTGGTCCATATTGACATGATGGCATCACACAGTTGCTGCAGATTTGTCGGCTGCACATCCATGATGCGAATGTCCCGTTCCACCACATCCCAAAGATGCTCTATTGGATTTAGATCTGGTGACTGTGGAGGCCATTTGAGTACAGTGAACTCATTGTCATGTTCAAGAAACCAGTCTGAGATGATTCCAGCTTTATGACATGGCGCATTATCCTGCTGAAAGTAGCCATCAGATGTTGGGTACATTGTGGTCATAAAGGGATGGACATGGTCAGCAACAATACTCAGGTAGGCTGTGGCTTTGCAACGGTGTTCAATTCAAAGGGGCCAAAGAGTGCCAAGAAAATATTCCCCACACCATGACACCACCAGCCTGAACCGTTGATACAAGGCAGGATGGATCCATGTTTTCATGTTGTTGATGCCAAATTCTGACCCTAAAAAACCATCCGAATGTCGCAGCAGAAATCGAGACTCATCAGTCCAGGCAACGTTTTTCCAATCTTCTACTGTCCAATTTCGATGAGCTTGTCAATTGTAGCCTCAGTTTCCTGTTCTTAGCTGAAAGGATGGCACCCGGTGTGGTCTTCTGCTGCTGTAGCCCATCTGCCTCAAAGTTCGACGTACTGTGCATTCAGAGATGCTCTTCTGCCTACCTTGGTTGTAACGGGTGGCGATTTGAGTCACTGTTGCCTTTCTATCAGCTCGAACCAGTCTGCCCATTCTCCTCTGACCTCTGGCATCAACAAGGCATTTCTGCCCACAGAACTGCCGCTCACTGGATGTTTTTTCTTTTTCGGACCATTCTCTGTAAACCCTAGAGATGGTTGTGCGTGAAAATCCCAGTATATCAGCAGTTTCTGAAATACTCAGACCACCCCTTCTGGCACCAACAACCATGCCACGTTCAAAGGCACTCAAATCACCTTTCTTCCCCATACTGATGCTCGGTTTGAACTGCAGGAGATTGTCTTGACCATGTCTACATGCTTAAATGCACTGAGTTGCCACCATGTGATTGGCTGATTAGAAATTAAGTGTTAATGAGCAGTTGGTCAGGTGTACCTAATAAAGTGGCCGTTGAGTGTACATATGTCTGTAAGAGTATATAAATGTATGTGTGTGTATAAGCTGTGTGTATCCTGTATATGTGTATATGCTGTTTGTGTGTATCATTATTTTTATTTATAGAGCATCAGTAATTCCATAGTGTTGTACAATCAGTACGCTGTAGTATGAAAAAGTTATTGGCATCAGAACATGGCTTATTTTCTGTTACAAAAAGGATTGAACTTATCTATTAACACCTTAACGACCTGGCCCTTTTTTGTTTTTTCACTTCCCACCCCTGGCCCTTTTTTGCTTTTTCACTTCCTACCTTCAAAAATCTATAACTTTTTTATTTTTACACTTAAAGAGTTTTGTGACGGCTTGTTTTGTACATAACATAGAAATTCCATGCCATGTACTGGGAACCGGGAAAAATATTCCAACTGTATTGAAATGGTGAAAAAAGCATTTGTGCCGTTTTCTGATCTTCTGGCACTAGTAACTTTTTCATAATTTGATGTACAGAGCTGTGGGCAGTATCATTTTTTGCAAATTTTGATGACGTTTTCAATGCTATCACCTTTAGAACTGTACGACCATTTGATCACTTTCTATTGAATTTTTGATATTTTTCAAAATGGCAAAAAAATGCCATTTTCAACTTTGGGTGCTATTTTCCGTTATGGGGTTAAAGACATTGAAAAACGGTATTGCATTTTGATAGATCGGGCATTTTCAGACACGGCGTTACCTAATATGTTTATGATTTTTACTATTTATATGACTTCTACTGAAAGGGACTTGATTTGAAGTGTTATGTTTTTTTATTATAATTTTTTTTTATTTTATTTTTAATATTATTCAGACTCTCTAAGGTACTTTAATCCTAGGTTGTCTGTATGGCAGTATATGGGGATTTTCTTCCTCATTCATTACAATGTGCAATCATAAACTGCTATTAAAAAGCATTGCCCCTACACTGTTCTTCTACATACCTGTAAACTTAAACAATCAGGTAATATCTGGCGGCGCCCACCGGCGCGTGCGCATGATTTTTGGCGCGGCGCGGGTGAACGCCGTCATTGGCTTGATGCGTGCATATTGTTTCTATGGCGACACTCGCCGGTGCGCGCGCATAAATTGTGGCGCGGCGTGGGTAAGTGACGTCATTGGCTTGATGATGCGCCAGTAGGCGCGAAACGACTCGTCGTCAGGTCCCGCTCCTCCCTGTACTTGCACCTGAAATAAACATACCGATTGCACAGTTATGGTGAGTGCCGCTTATCTTTTTCTCCTTTGAATACCCACTGGACTGTTTTTCACATGGGCTGAGCACCACCGCTGGTGCCATATAAAAAGGAATTGATCACCGGAGTCTATCTGCAGTGAATGCTGTTGCCCCACATCTGGTTCGTGTTTGCCACCGTAATAATCTGTATTGTGCCGAGCGCTATTTTTTCTTTTGTGCTGAATAGGAGAAAAAAAGAGATAAGTTTGTGAGGGACAAAATGGACTTTGAACAGGGTACCATCTTCGAGTGGGGTTCCACTAAAAGATATAATCACAGAAAAGGAGGAAGATTTTATAAAGGAAAACGCCCCAGGAACACAGATTTCTGGACTACTGAGTCAGATTCCAGCGCTTCGGAAGATTCGCAGAAAAATAAAGAATATTCATCAAGAGAAAAAGAGGACAAATCTTCGTCATGTCCGGACGCCACAAACATACCAACAACTCCATCAACAGCGACCCCTTTAGGAAGTGCACCAGGAGGGGGAGACGGAGGAAGAAAAACATGGTATCAGAATCGCAAAAGGAAACAAGTCTCCTGGCGCCAAGACAGATAAGTGCACACATTTCTACATGTGACTCCACTAACCATTTAGGACAAGACTGTCCAAATACTACTAACACTATCGACATTGGCCCCGACCGGTCAGAACCGACAATAGCACCAACTGTACCGACAATCTATACCCCCGATTTGTGCCCACTTGAGTCTGACCCACATATGTCTAATGAATCCACCAATAATGTTATCAACCTTACTGATCTTACGCTTTCTTTTTTTTTTTTTTTTTTTTTTTTTTAAAACCGTTTTTATTGGAAATTTTTTTTACATTAAATTGGCACAAGGAGCCAAACATCTTTGACACGCAGGTCTGACTTAAATGAGACTGACGGACATATATGATAATGTATCTGTGATTACATTCCACTCATATTGACATTAATTACTGACCATCCTTCCCTAATAATGCAATCACCCCCTCTGTTCCCTCTGTTTGGAACTGGGGTGTTCATTGAGCTCATATTTCGTCTTAAACTTTATAAGCTCCTCAATCTTCCATTACCACGTTTTATTACTCTCTCAAAAGCAAGAAAAAGAAAAAGAAAAAACTTTTAACAAAGAAAGAACATGAAACACAAACCTTGAACTACTCTAAGGCCTCTTATTAGATCCATACCTAATACATTACTCTTTGTAGTATGAACTATTTATCCATAGATCCCATTGGAGTTTGCCGGAGCTCTCCTCTCACGCGGCCATTTTCCTCAGCGGCCAAGCCACCGATCTTACGCTTTCTAATGCATGCCTGTCACTTTTGTCTAAGGGTTTGAATTTTGCAATAACCAATACTTTTGATTCTATTCAATTTGATATCGATTTACAAAAAAGTGTACGTAAACTTAACCTTCATAAATTTTTCCAAGATCGGGGGACCGTTGACCCCATTAGAAAGGAAGGCGAAATGCCGGCTGCGGTGGGTCCCTTGGGGTTTTCCCCCCCGGGGTTACCCTCACAGTTGGATACTTCCCTGATTGATTGTCTGCTTGAGTTGGACGATTCCAAACCTCCACCAAAGGTCTCAGAAGACAGCACCTTGAAGGTGGAAATGTTCAAAAAGGGTGTCAAATCCACATTTTGTCCCCCCTTGTCCGCCGGCTCCTCCCTCGATATATTCTGCCAACGGGTTATGGAAGACGTAAAAGCCCTTATATACCCCACTGCCAAAAATAATCTTACCATTGATGAAACAAAAGCTCTACAGTGGCTTAAATCCCTCAAAGGGATCATAATAAAGCAGGCGGACAAGGGGGGCAATGTGGTTATTATGACCAGTGAATATTACAAGTCTGAAGCCCTCAGACAGTTGGAGGATTTGGAAACATACACCCCACTTACAGGCAACCCTACTGTTAAATATCAGGCACGATTACGTACCCTATTGAGAAGAAATGTAGAGAAGGGTATCCTTTCAGAACATACTGCTAAAAAATTACTGCCGGAGTGTCCTAAATATCCAGCATGGTATTTTTTACCAAAGGTACACAAATCTATGTCGGCCCCTCCTGGACGCCCCCTTCATAGCTGGGATTGGCTCACTAACTGAGCCATTGTCCCAATATCTTGATTGGCTTCTGCGTCCCCTACTCACTGACATGCCTTCCTATTTGAAGGACACCAATTCTTTTTTGAAAGCAATCAGGGACATACATTGGAACAATACATACACACTAGCATCTATAGATGTAGAGAGCCTATATACCCGTATCCCCCAAGAGTTGGGTGTCCAATGCATTCATGACATACTTATCAATGCTGAAAAGAGCCCACAATACATCGATTTTGTTTGTTCCAGCTTACAATTTGTTTTGTCCCATAATGCCTTCGTGTTCGACGACAGGTGGTTTGTCCAGAGAACTGGCACGGCGATGGGTACCCCCGTCGCCTGCACCTTTGCCAATCTATTTTTGGCGTGCCTTGAACACCGTTGTGTCTTTTCTCTGGACAACCCATTTGTCGCGAACACGAAGGTATTTTGACGTTATGTGGACAACATTTTTATAGTTTGGGAGGGGACTCGTAACCAATTTTTCAGTTTTGTTGAATATCTGAACACCAATAACAATATGAACATGCGATTTACGGCCGTCTATGGAGAAAAGGAAGTACTTTGGTACAGTTTTAATTGATTTTATATGCATGTTTGTGTTCATTGTTGAATATTAATAAAATTTGTTATGTTTTTTGAATCAAATCATGTCAGTGACACGCTACTTTTTTCTCTGATTCTTGATTTGCTCGTTTTGAGTGTGTCGACTATTACCTCTACTTGGTGCAGTATTCTGCTGTGCAAGGTTCCATTTTCTATTGACCTTAAGGGACCCCTAAACCTCTTGGGCCCAGGTGCGACCACAACCTCTGCACCTCCCCAAGTTACGCCCCTGCGTCTCAAGCTGAGCCAGCATCATTTCTGCATCCGATATATCCAATGCTGAGCGTTAAAACTCTGGATGCAGAGTGATAAGAGGTTAAATATATTCAGGATAATAAAATAACAAATTCTCCAATCATGGATGCTCTCTTACTTCCACAAGAGGTGGGGATAATAAAAGCAAAAGCACACACAATTTGGTAACTCTACAAGCCAAGGGCAAGGATGTGACTGACGGGATGGTGAAGGCAGCTGCACAGATGGAGCCCAGAGACTGTCCTGAAGTCTCAGCGGTGAGTTCTGAGCTAAAAGTCTGATCCACAGGTGTTCCAGTCCCTGGTGGCCCGGGAGTCATCAGAAGTGAAGGAAGTGTGGAGGAAAGCTGGAGCCCAGATGACGATGGAGAAAGAAAGACAAAAACAACAGCGGAGGAGGACGGCGCCTCGCGTAATAACGTAAAAACAAGTGTACCGATTGTGGTGAGAAAATTGGTTGCTCACCTGGTAACCACTTGGGTACAGGCGGTATATAGTATCCAGTGAGGAGGAGGATCCTTGATGGTACGGAGGTTTAAATCTTAGGTTACTGCAGCAACTATTTGGCACTCCGAAAACCGGTAGCCATAGGTACCGTGAAATGAATAATACAAAAATAGAAAAATGGAGAGGGCCGGGAGAGTGCGCTATAAGAGGTTAAATATATTCAGGATAATAAAATAACAAATTCTCCAATTCAATGTTAATAAAAAACATACAGCATTTGACATATATCATTCCAACCTGTCTCTATCAGTCCAGGAGTTTACATTTTGTTTGCCTCTGCATATGATACAGCCATAAACTTTAGATTATTGTGGAGCAGATTCCTCTAGCATCTATTGTACCTCTGGGAGAGGAGTTATTAGGTGATGTAGCAGAGCAGAGTGTGTCAATGTGTCTTATATCCTTCTCATTATCTGTATCATCTCAATTTTTATATGTGTCAGATATTAATAGAATCTTCAAAAGCTAAATGAAAGTCTAGATAAACCATGTAACATTATAATCTAAGCACATTGTCAGCACACAACATCTCATGGCTCAGAGAAATCATGAAATGTCTGCTCAGCTATTGCCCGCCCACACTGCTATATTTTACAATGAGCATCACTAAGTGATAGGGGAAGAAACAGCAAAACATTTGAATAAAATTGTAAAGTAAACAATCTTTTTGCATTAAAATTTGGGAACTTTCTTTCATGGGAAAACTTTAAAGAGTTTTCTGGGATATGACTTTTTTATTTTGGCCCAAGGTTGTATACTTATCTCTCTCTGACACTCCAGTCTGTCACAGGTGCTCAACCATGCCCTTCTCCATGCTCCAGCGGCCCGTAGCATGACTTACCCGTTCCCGTTTCTGCAACGGTGGTGTGCACACGAGTCCCTGTCTCCTAGGGTGCATGCGCCGGCTCCTGAGGATTTATAGGGCCATTGCACCGTTAATTAGTGCTGGCCATTCCCAGAATCCTCTCCCTACATCCCCTGCTGGATCTTTGTGGCTTGTGCCTTTCTGAATTCTCGTTGTGACCCCGATTCTGTTGCTGACTATACTCCTTTGCTGCCTGTCCTGACCTCCTGCCTTTTCCATGCTACAAATCTGCTCAGCATCAGCCTCCTCTCCATGAGGGCCCTCACATGGACTACTCCCCTATGGGACAGAAAAGACCCAGTCACAGCTAAGATCACCTCCTTCTTCTTCTGACTACCCAATAGCGTTTCAGTCTCTATTGTCTCACTTTCTTGATACTTGTCCACTCAGTCCTCAGTATCTAGGAAATGCATGCACCTAGGGTTCTTGGGAGAAGGGTCCCTAGGTGAGAGCAAAGCTTCTCCACGTTTGAATATTCCCGTTTTACTCAGGTGTGGGACAGGTAGCCACTTCCAGATTTCTGCCTTCTTGGTTTCCGACTCTGCAGGAAAACTTGGGGATGCAGCTTTGGTTTCTCAGCATCATCTCACTGTGGTTCGTCTCGAGAAGTTGCTGGTCATCTCCTCTGTCAGTGGCCAAATCCTCTCTGATCCAGTACTGCAACGAGCCTCTGTTCCTGCAAGTCAGGGCACTACACAAGAAAAGACTGTCTTTTTATGTGCTACCCAGGTCCACATCTGCACCGCTGCACCATCCCTACGACTGCCCAATTGACCTGCAGCTTGAAACATCTTCTCCATGGGGTTGGGTGTACCCACTGTCTTTGCTGAAACCGCAGCAATGTTGGCCTACGTGAAAGAGATTCTGTGGAGTGGTTTCATATGTAAGTCCTTCTCTCCTACAGGTGCAGGGTTCTTATTTTTGGCCAAAAAAGGTGGGTCACTATCCATGCATAGACTTTCGTGGCCTTAACAAGATCATCGTTAAGAACCGCTATCGATTGATGTTGATCACATAACTTTTCGACTGCTTACGTGGAGCCAAGGTCTTCACCAAACTAGATCTATGTGGGGCATATAATCTCATATGTATCCACGAAGGTGATGAGTGGAAGACCGCCTTCAATACTCGTGATGGGTACTTCGAATACCTGGATATGCCATTTGGACCCTGTAACGCACCAGCTGTTTTTCAGGAAATTGTCAACGACATCTTCAGAGACTCTAGATGTTACATACCGTATACCGTTATTGAACACAATAAAGGACGTAACTCGGCAGAATACTTTCTGAGCAAATCAGGACTATTCCTATAAAGACAAATCAAATATATAGGGGACTGCATCATGTTTATTTTGACCCACAATTACTTTAAATATGATGACTCTTTTTACCTCCAGACATGGGGCATGGCCATGGGGACCAGGTTCGCACCAAGCTACACCTATTTATATGTGGAGAGCTGGGAGGATCAATACATTTTCCCCACAGGTGAGCTTGCTGCGAACCTGGTGCTCTGGCATAGATTTATAGACAATATGCTATTTATTTGGTCTGGGGGAGAGAAATCCCTTCAAGAATTTTTAAATCAAATAAACAAGAATGATTATTTCTTGGAATTTACACCAACATATAGTCAGACGTGTAAACTTTTTGGACCTAACCATCTATATCGACAATGGGAATATTAAAACTAAGACCTTCAATAAACCCACGGAAAGCAACAGTTTTATTCTAAAAATGAGTTGCCACCTTCCGATTATGGTTGGATACAATTCGAAAAAGCCAGTATCTTCGTCATCGTAGAAATTGCACAGACTTAATAGTATTCAGAGAGGAAGCCAAAATACTCCAGAAAAAATTTGAGGAGAAGGGATATGAAGAGACACCATTAAAAACACCGAACGAACAATAGCGAATATACATCGACCAAGTTTATTACAAGATATAGAAGAAAAAAAGGTAAGAAAAAATTTGAATAGTGAAGGAAAAAAATGCATCTTTAATAGAAGTCCCCATTGAAACCCAGTATACACAGGATCGGGAAATCCTTAAACGGATTGCACAGCGTCATTGGAATGGCCTATTCCAGGAGAAAGTCATTGGACAACAATTGTCAAAGAAACCCAAATTCATTTTTAAAAAGGCTAGAAATATAGGGACCTTATTAGCACCAACTAAAAAGAATCACAACAATAAAACATCAGAACAAAGTTGTACACAGAAAAACTTTTTACACACCAATGTTTTTTTTCCCCTGTACACATTGAAATGCATGTAAAATCTCTAAAAACAAAAAGTTTTGGTTCTATTACATGAGCAGAGAAATATAAGATCTAAAACCACATGAACTGTTCTACTAAGGGAGTTATATATTGTATTATATGCCCCTGTAATAAACTTTATGTGGGTCGTACTAAGAGAAAATAAAAAAAAAACGCATTAATGAGCATACACGGAATATTACAAAGGGATTGGAAGAACACCCCTTATCTAAACATTATAAACTATTCCATCAAAAACAATTTAATGGTTTGAGGTTTTTTGCTTTAGAAAAATTTAATCCCAGGGGAGGGGAGGAAATTATATCTCCCAGATATCAAGGACAGAAAGTAAATGGATTTTTTAACTTGATTTTTAGCACCCGAAGAACTAAATCAGGAGATAGAATTATTTGCATTCTTGTAAGAGTGATTCGGGTGTCTTAATATTTTAACTTCAGAATATAACATGGTTTTACCAAGTATACTACATAGGAGATTATTATTATATACTTTTAAATAAACAGTCACAGAATCTTATTAGATAACAAGCAATAGTTTCATATTTCTAACATGCACCAGTAGAAACAGTTTTTAGTTGATATAAATCAAATAAAACATTTTTATCTGTATGAAAACATGCAGAAACACACACCTTATATACTTAAAACATTCAACCCACCTACCTAGACGGTCCATCGCTTTAAAGCACACCTAATGCACAGTGACACAATTCCCTGATGAAGAAGGCAGTAGTCTTTGAAATGCGTAGGAACAAGTTTGTCTCTCTGGACTTACCGTACTTGGTGACGTCACCACACGGATCGCATCAGAACTGTGTATGGAGCCAGGGCTCTACTCCACGTGTAACAGCGATCCCAAAGTCTAGGAAAGCTACCTTGGATTACCTTTGGAAAGCACTTCTGGAGAACCTTTTCCATGGATTTATTTAAACACAACATTCCGGGACCCAGGAGGACCAGCTTCATATTCAACTTGCAAGTCTGCTTTCTCCCTCCTCCAGGTATCCATATAGTAACCTATTGTTCACACACCTCTACACTTAGCACAGTTCGAGTGCTGATCGAGTATCGTTATATTGTAGCTACTATATGTATAAAAGAGGGTTTGAGTGACAGATTGATTAGCGCAGCTACTACGGTTTGTATTTTGTTTTCAGTGGTTCTATCTAGGATCCATATTGAAGTTGGGGCGCAGGTCACCACTTCTGTTACCAGCGACATCTCTTATCCTAATATTCATGTTATCTATATTTTACAGGTCGACACGATTACGGGGATACCATACATGAATATTTTTTCTTACGTTTTACTAAATTTGTCAAATAAAACCCTAATGTGGGAAAAATCTATCATTTTTGCATTGCCGTTTCCAAGTGGCATAACATTGTTACTTTTTTGGCTATGGAGCTGGTTGATGGCTTGTTTTTTGCGGGACTTTTGTACTTTGCAACAGTATCATTCTGGAGTACTTATGTTTTTTTGATCACTTTTTATAGCATTTTTTGTGGGATTGAATAGGTAAAAATCATAATTTTTGGAGGGTTTATAACCGTTTTTTTAAATGGTGTTTATCGTGCGGGTTCAATAATTATTTCGTTTTATTCTACGGGTTGTTACAGACGCGGTGATACTATATATGTGGGGTTTGTGTTATGATTGACATTTTTTGGGGTTATATGTCTCTTTATATGTTTTGGGGCTTTTGGGCATTTTTATTGATTTCTTTCTTTATTTTTTATTGAATAACTTTTTTTTACTTTTTCACTTTTTCCAGCATGGGACATGAACAAGCAATCATCTGATTGCTTGTTCATGATAATACTCTGCAATACAGATATATTGCAGGGTATTAGCAGTGTCAGCCTATGCCCAGAATTCCGGAGTGGATGTTGTTTGCAGCCTAGGACACACTGATGTCACTGTGCTTGGTATGGGGACTGGAGGGCTGTCCTACAGCCTGGCAGGTGTCCAGCAGTTTGTGTGTGCAAGAAATATGAAGGGAGAGGCTGATGTACTGATTCTCCCAGGGGCAAACCCTGAGTGTCTGTAAGATACGTCCCTGGGTAATGGATGGGGAAGCCCATGGTGGTAGACAGCTGTATCCAGGGATCAGACAGAGGCAACGTTGTGCAAATCAACTCCCGGTTCTTTATTGAACAATCGGTAGCAGGCAACGGGCCTAAACGGTCAACAGCAGATTCTGGTACTGGAGTGATCGTGGAGAGTGGTCCTCAGGAATAAACCACCAGCTGGTAGTAGATGCAGGCTGGTACAATTGAGATTCCACTGTGTCCAAACTGTGGAAGCTGCAGCTCTAGATTAGAGTCTTCTGACTCTGGTCCTGGGATTGGGTTCTGTGACAGCACTAAAGGTGTATTGTGCACTGTATCTCTGTACACTCTACTCCCGTAGACTGGACTGGTGACGGGCAAAGAAGGAATCTCTGCTCTGTGGAAAGACCATGAGGTCAAGAGGCCAGTGCTCCCACTTTATACTCCCCCTGGACAGGTGGTAGCACCTCTCCAATCACACTCCAGTTTACTATACAGCCACATAATTGGATAACATCTTACACCTATTTAGCTATGGCCTTTCCAGGAAGAGGTTACAGCTGCAATTACATAATGACGAAGGTTCTTGAACCTTCATAGATGGTTTGCGACTCTCCCTAACAGCTCCTGACCTGGAGAGGGTGCTATTCGCAACTACCAGCCTGCCTATGTATTGGCAGTGTTGTTGAAAATGTATGAATTCCATTCACTACAGTGTTACGGTATTACGGCCGGGTTCATATTTTCTATGATTACGTACTTGAGAATTTCTGTGCCACTGACTGACCACTGATATATGATGCACTGCAGGGGCATAACTACCGTCATAGCAGCTGCTATGGGGCCCAGAGTGTCAGGGGGTCCTGTCTTTCGACCTGACACACTGAATAATGGAGGATGTGCACCATTATGTACATGATATGTTGCACATTGTACAGCATAATATTTACATGACATATATGTGATGTATATATGCTGTATATGTGTGTGTACATATCTGTGATGTTTTTTATACTGCATGTGTGTTTATATGCTGTACATTTGTATATGGCACTATTTGTGTGTGTTTGTATATGCTCTAAATATGTGTTCATGAGTGTATAAATGTGTGTAAGAATGTTTAATTGTGTGTATGAGTAAAGAACTGAATGAGTATATATCTAAGTATATACATTTGTGTGTATATATATATATATATATATATATATCAGTGTATTTATATTTATATCAGTGTATAAAGTGTATAAATGTATAAAGTGTTACTCGCATGTGTGAGTATACAAATATGTATGGGTAGGGGAGTCCTATCTAGTGTCAGCTCTGCTCCATTTCGTGGAAACAAGAACTCTGTGCATCACCTGTCATTATGATGCATGGAGTTCAATCCCCAAAAGAGTGATAAGTCCATGACACAGCACTTCTCACGTCCATGATCACAGACTGATCACCGAAAAATGTGAATTTAGCCTTAAAGTTTGGGACAGGACATGGATGAATTTCCATAATTTACCTAATGGAATCATTTATCCATCTAAGTAATTCTAATTTTCATTTCTTTTTGAAGCCCTGTGGCATTGTTGTTATTTCCTATTTTACAGTACTTTATTTGTAACGTTAGAACTGACTTGTTGTGCTATAGATTTACTAGAACGGTGACTGCCTGAATAGAGTTATTGAACTAGAGCACAGTAAACTGAGGAATAGCTCAAAGCCTCCCTAGGATTTTGCCACCAGAGATTCTACGTATACTGCTTTTATGCCAGATACAACTTTTTTTTCTGCTCTAAAATCTGTTTTTATGGGCATGATCTATCGATTGTTTTTCTTTTCTTGTTCAAGTGGGAACAATTCCAATCCAAGAAACTCTGGTTCTTTTGTGATCTTCCAATTGACTGTGTTCTTCATTGCTACTGTATTCGTGTTATATCTTTTTTTATCACAATTCATCTCTCCTGAATAAAGGAGAAATTCTAGTTTTGTTCTTTTTACTTCAAGCATTATTATTGTTCACGATAGGATTAAGGTCATTTTCACTTAAGGCTCCATATATTTCTACAGCAGTTAGACAGTGTTTTAACCTAAAAGGATGTCCATTAGAGAACGATTATGCAGGTTAGTTTTCATAATGGTACCAGGAAACACATTCGGTGGATTTACACAGACACTTTAATATTGTTCCAATAATTGTTTTTATCCAATTTCAGTGTCCTTGTTATTTGCAGAAGAAAGGGACACATGCTGTTTCCAAAATTGAGTTCTCTAATTCCCCATGCTCTTTGTGATTGGGACAGGTGACAAAGCTGAAGGCGTGCATTTCAATGTAATTTTTCTTTGGAATCTAAAGATATTGCTGTATGAATTATCTGTTCACTGTTTGATGTTGTTCATGAAGCTTTTTGAGTTGACATGAAAGGTCCATATGAGATTCAGAGCCAGATATTATGTTTGTCCTGAACAGTAAAATTGTTTATATTTATTTAGTCCATCTTAAGATATTGCAAATCACTCGACAAGTGCAGACTGGTAGAAGGATCATATATTAGCTGGTAGGTCAGTTATAGGAGGCCTATATATTTTCTACTGGGAAGGAGAAAGGCACACATAAGCTAATGTAGGTGACCTCCGTCTGTGGGCTGTAATTTTTATGTAGACTCCTGGTAGAAGAAAATTATGTGCCAACCATGTCTTTTTATTTATACCAAAAAAATATATATATATATATCAAACCGTAATGTGGGATTCCTGAAAAACTCAGCATGCAGTTTTGTCCCAGGCAGAGTTCATACTAGGCTTAGAAACAAAAGGGAAACAAAGCAGGGTGAAAATAGGAGAGCCCTGGCCCCATAGCAGTCTTCAGAAAGAGACTCCCCTACCCGCTCAAAAAATATACATATTTGTTTACTTGCACATTTATACACTCTCACACAAATATTTATATACTTATTATGGTGTACAATATGCAGCATAATATGTATATGGTTTACATCTTCCATTCTTTAGTGTGTCAGTTTGGATGCCAGGGACACCAAACACTGCGGGCCCAATAGTAGCTGCTATGGCCGCTACCCCATAGTATCATAGTTTATACATCTGAAAAAAGACACATGTTCAACAAAGGAAGGTAACAAAGTGAAGGGATTGGATGAGGATTTATGGAAAACAATTCTTTATAACATAGCCGCCAATGTTATTTAGGTGTAAAAAGGCATCTAGACCCTTGAAGCTCTCTGCTGTCCGTGCTGTGACCAGTGCCTGAGGCAGGCTATTCCACAGATTGTGGAATAGTAAAAAAGCCCTGTCGCCTCCGGTGATTAAACCCTGGTTTCTACAGACGGAGATAGTGCCCCTTGTTTTTTTATTTCAATTAATCTGGAACAACAGTCCATCATGTTTTTTGTTTGGACCATTCATATATTTATATAAATTAATCATGTCCCCTCTTAGTCATAACATAATGATTTTCCTCTTAAACTGTTCATGACATAATTGTTAAGGTAAACCTAGCTGATAGATCAAATACTAAAATATACTGTAATAGAAACAATGAACTCAAGATGGCACTGAGACAGAAAAGTTTTGAAGCTAAGGAATCTCAATATGACGTCAGTGTGTGACAGCAGGGAAGTTCTCCAATCAAGAGACTACATAAGCTGGGAATCATGAGTTCCTTTGATTTTTATTCTCCTCCCTCTTATGTTTCTCTCTTGCTTTTCTATATAGAATGTGTGAGACACTGAAGTGGTTAACTGTGGATGGGGTATGTTTCCCAGTGGTTTGCTTCTATGCAAGGCCTAGTGATGAGGTGGGTTTGTCCAGCACCTTGGCCACAGGTGATGGGAACAGCCAATTAGCCTGGATTAAAATGACTCAGCAGAGTTGAGTGGGTTGTGTCTCTCTGTGGAAGAGGCTGAGAGGACAAGCTCTGACCTGTGTGTCTGGAGCAGCCACGTGATCTTTGGTAGTGTGAGCTAGTGGACTATTTGTATAGGAGCACCCTGACGGGTAGGTTTTCTTTGTTTATTCAAATACCTGAATGTAAAGGCTGGTTTATTTTGCTGCAATAAACGCAGGCGAGACCTGTTTGGACTGTACCCTGGTGCCCTGTCTTGAACTGCATCCCAGCACCCGCTACCACGGTCTCTACTGGCCAAATCCTCCCACATATGGTGTTCGGATGCGGGCAGTTCAAAAAGACACAACAAATGAAAGGCTCGCTACATCCTGCAACATGCATGGCTGGGGTGAAAGCAGCAGGCAAAGTGCAGGATAAAGCCAAGATGGAGGACTTTATTAAATACCTGCAAGAGGAGGCCAGAGCTAATCGGCAGAGCAGCAGGCCATACTCAGCAGCAGGAGGAGAGGTCCGCCAGCAGCAGGAGGAGGCCAGAGCTAATCGCAGCCGCAAGCAGGAAGAGTCCCTGGCTAATCGGCGCTGACAGCAAGCCATGTCCGGCAGCAGGAGGAGAGGTCCGACAGCAGCAAAGCCATGTTCCAGCAGAGGAGGAGAGGTCCCGACGCAGCAAGCCATGCTCAGCAACAGCAGGAGGAGTCCCGAGCCATGTTCCAGCTGATGATGGACGAGTTTTCGGCATTATGGCAGCACCGCAAGCGTGGCTACTGAGGGGTCCCATACTGGTCTACAAGGGTACCCGGTGTCAGCATTCCGCACGGGCTGCATACAAAAGGCTTTACAAAAAATGCGGCGACAGACGTAGGGAGGGTATCTCACAGTGTTCGAGCGAGTAGCTGAGCGAGAGGAGTTACGGCTGAGCAGTGGCAGATGTCCTGGCACGTTCCTGACCGGAGAGTCGCAGAAGGCTTACTACGACCTGAGTGAAACGGAGGCCCGTGAGTACCCCAGCTAAAGGCGGAGATTCTGGCTCGTCTTGGGGTCACCGTTCAAGTTCGCTCCAGCCGGGTCCACCAGGCCTTATCAGAAAATTACCCCCCACGCTCCCAAATGCATGACCTGATCCATTGCCGGAAGTGGGTACAACCAGAGGACTGCTCCCCCGCACAGATGGAGAGAGAGTGGTCCTCGTCCGTTCTCTGCCTCTCGGCTCCAGCGGTGGGTTGGACAGGCCGGTCCCACAAAAGCTGAGGAGCTTGTGTCCCTAGTAGAGAGGTATCGGGCTACGGAGGACCTGCTACTTACCTCTCCGACACGAAGCAGTGCCAGAGTGACAGGGTCACCAAACCAGCTGGTAAGACTGCTACTGCGGAAAAGGGGAGACATGTCAGGTTGGGAGGGGGGTTCATTGGGGGGCGTGGAAACCCAGAAACCCAGTGAGGCCGTGACAGAGGTCATGGCCGATCCAGTGCTGGCGGTGCTGTGCCATGAAATGGGCCATATTGCTGCCAACTGTCCACTGTCAGTGGAGCCAATGGACTGCAACCAGACCGGCGAGTGTCACTGTCTGCCCGGCCAGTTCTGGCGGCTGAGTCAGTCACGGATGCAGAACCCAAGTATGCATGGTCACAATCGTGGGTCACACAGTGGAAGCCTTGCTAGACTCAGGGAGTATGGTCACCCCTGGTGCGGGGAACTTGGTGACCCTGGACTATACAGTGGGCGGAGAGTGGGAGGTTGTGGATACATGGGACACTCGAGAATATCCCAATGCTGTCATCAACCTACATACCCCTGGTATGTTACCCATGAAGTGGGGGTTGGGGGGACCCTTTTTCTATGAGGATTTATCGGCAGAGACTTACGGTGTTTTGGGACCTCTGGAGACGAAGACCCACCTCAGGTGCTGTTGCAGATAATGGACATCAGGTATGTCCGGCCTTGGCCCTGAGACCCTTTGAGGCCGAGTGTACACACCCCAGCAGTAGGGGTGACCCATGTGATGGAATTCTCTCCCTAGAGGTCCTAGCTGGTGAGGTCGAGGGCCACGAGGGGTGGCGACATGCTGGACTTGAGGTTTCCCGTGAAAATTTTGGGGCTGCACAGCTACAGGACCCTACCTTGGTTAAAGCAGGGGAGAACGTTAAGGTGATAAATGGGGTACTCCAAATACCAGGGGCTGATAAAAATATCCCCGAATGGTGATATTGGGGAACTGTTGTACAGGGTCGACCAGATACGGGGTGAGGAGGTTGAGCAACTTGTAGGTACCCACAATCTCACCGAGGCTGGTTCTAGAGTTGGACACAAAACATGTGCTGGGAGGGCACTTAGTGTGCTGAGAAGACCCGAGAAAGGATCCTGCCGAGATTTTTTCGGGCCGGGGTGTGAGGAGGAGGTAAACCGGTATTGTAGCTCTGCCCTGAGTGTCAAACTTATGCCCCGGTCTCCACTTCAGGAGTCCTTTGGTCCCACTACCGATCATAGAAGTGCCCTTTGAAAGGATTGCAATGGATCTTCGGTTGGCCCCATAGTCAATCCTCCAGGGGGCACCAATACATCCTAGTTATCCTGGACTACGCTACGCGGTATCCCGAGGCGATTCATTAAGGAACACCTCCTCCAAAAATATTGCTAGGGAGCTGTTCCAGGTGTTCTCACGCACAGGCCTCCCCAAGGAAATCTTGACTGACCAGGGTACCCCATTCTGTGGAATGAAGGAGATGTGCAAGTTACTACAGGTAAAACAGCTCCGCACCTCTGTGTATCCTCAGACAGATGCCTGGTCGAGGAGTTTAATAAGACCTTGAAGGGGATGCTTAAGAGGGTGGTCAGCAAAGATGGGAAGGACTGGGATGTTTGTTGCCCTATTTGATGTTTGCCATACGTGAAGTCCCCATCTTCCACGGGTTCTCACCCTTTGAAACTGTTATATGGCCGTTCCCACGTGGGCTTTTGGATGTAGCCAAGGAGACCTGGGAACAGGAGGAGGACCCCCCACCGTAGTGTGATAGAACACGTTCCCTTATGCAGGACCGCATAGCGGCGGTTAATGCCCTTGTAAAGGAGCCATGACAAGGGCACAGAGGCCCAGTCTAGGGTCTACAATAGGTCAGCCAGACTCAGGCCCTTAACCCAGGCGACAGAGTGTAGTTCTGGTGCCCACGTGGAGAGCAATTCTTGGCAAAATGGCAAGGACCATATGAGGTCATGGAGAGAGTGGGGAAGGTAACCTACAGGGTATCTCAGCCGGGAGGAGGAGGAAACCCGAACAGATATACCACGGAACCTCCTAAAGCCATGGAGGGAAAAGAGAGTCCCTGATGGCCATGGGAGTAGAGAAGGGCTGTCCCAAGAAGGGGACACCGGAGGTAGGTGTACCCGATGCCAAGGTGCCTGAAGTACGGATCTCGGAGTCCCTCTCCAGGGCCCAGATTAGAAGGAGCGAAGGAGTTTGTGCTCCGAAATATGGATGTGTTCTAAGTTACCGGGACGTACTTCAGTCTCAAGCATGACATCATAACCGAACCCACATGGGTACACAAAAACCCTATCGGGTCCTGAAGGCGCGGCTTGCCATATCCGAAGAAGTCAGGCAGATGTTTAGACCTGGGGGTGTCGGGAGGCTAAAAGGGACTGGTCGAGTTCTAGTTGTGTGATTCCCAGCCTGATGGTTCCCTACGGTTCTGCAATGATTTTAGGAAGTTGAACGAGGTGTCCAAATTTGATTCCTATCCCATGCCCAGGGTTGACGAGTTGATAGAACGACTTGGAAGGCTAGGTTCTTCTCCACCCTTGACCTGACGAAAGGGTATTGGCAGGTACCTGACTGACAGGGCTAAAGGAAGACCGCTTTTTGTTACCCCTGAGTGGGCTTTCAGTACGTGGTACTCCCCTTTGGGCTACATGGGGCTCCCGCCACATTCCAGAGGTTAATGGATCTCGTGCTAAAACCTCACCGGAGTTATGCTCGGCTACTTAGATGACACATAGTCTATATAGCGACTGGGGAGTCATTTAGCCAAAGTACAAGCCGTGGTAGACTCCCTGAGGGCAGCAGGGCTGACAGCGAACCCCCAAAAGTGTGCAACTGGGTCTGGAAGAGGCACGTACTGGGTACCGTATTGGGCGAGGGGTCTCACACCCAAGTAATAAAGTAAGAGGGATCCAGCAGTGGCCACGACCTTTGAGCAAGAAGCAAGTGAGGGCTTTTCTGGGATAGTGGGCTATTATCGCCGATTATCCCGATTTTGTACCATAGCGGCCACCGACTGACTGACCAAGGGTAGCAGGGCGGTGATGGTAAAGTGGAGAGTGAAGAGGCTGAGGGGGCGTTTCAGCGACTTAAGACGGTTTTGTGGAGGGACCGAAATGATCACCCCTAACTTCAACAAGACCTTTATTGTGCAGACTGACGCTTCTGACGTGGGCTGGGGGGTGTCCTGTCCCAAGTAGTGGAGGGTGAGGAACATCCCGTGACAATCCTGAGCCGCAAGCTCACACCTCCTGAAAAGAAACTATAGTATAGTTGTGAGAGGAGTGCTTAGCGATCAAATGGGCTCTGGAATCCCTGAGGTATTATCTGGTGGGCGGCAGTTACACTAGTGACTGATCACTTCTCCCTAACCTGGATGAGTCAGGCCAAGGAGAGGACGCCAGGGTCACAAGATGGTTCCTATGCTCCAGAATTTTAAATTCACGGTGGAACATCGAGCAGGAAAGCTGCAGGGAATGCCGATGCCTATTCCCGTAACCCACTGTCTGATGGCAAAATGTTCGTCCCACAGGGTCAAACAGAGGGGGAGGGTATGTGAGCACCTGAAGGGGCTAACTGTGGATGGGCGGTATGTTTCCCCTAGGTTTTGCTTCTATGCAAGGCCTTAGTGTGAGGTGGGTTTGTCCAGCAACTTGGACACAGGGGATGGAACAGCCTAATTAGCCTGGATAAAATGACTCAGCAGAGTTGAGTGGTTGTCTCTCTGTGGAAGGAGGCTGAGAGGACACGACTCTGACCGTTGTGTCTGGAGCAGCCACGTGATCTTTGGTTAGTGTGAGTAGTGACTATTTGTATAGTTAGCACCTGACGGTAGGTTTTTTTTTATTCAATACCCGAATGTAAAGGCGGTTTTATTTGCTGCAATAAAGCAGGCGAGACCTGTTTGGACTGTACCTGGTGTCCCTGTCTGTGAACTGCATCCAGCACCCGCTACCACGGTCTCTACTGGGCCAAATCCTCCACAAATGATAGAACAAATAAAGCTTGCGCAGTGCTGATCTGCCCCGGGCAATGGCATGAGCTTGTTTTGCATCAGCGTTGGTCTGATTTATCTACTTGTGACCGTGCACAAATGCAATAATTTAATAATTTGAAACACAGCCAACGCACACTAAAAGAGGATATCTTAAATCCTACCCCAACAATTGGAGGCACTTCTGAGATTTGAACTCGTGAGCAGGACCAGAACGCCCCCTCGTTCCAGCACCGTTTGCAGCTTCGGGGTCACCACTTCCCGACCAGGACTGAACAACCCAGTTCATGGTAAGTTTCAGATTACATATGTTAACCTGTGACTTGCCTGTGACGCGAGGGGTGGTGATACCTGTGGCTGTAGACAGCTGGGATTGGAGGGTAAATATGTATAGCCACCTGGTGTCCTGCTTTGAAACAAGTGCCTTGGCTGCTGTGTGTAAGCGCTTTCCTGAGCCAGAACAGAAAGGGAGGGGAAGGATGTTCCAAGGTCAGATAAGATATTAGAGGAATGGAGAGAGAGACCGCAGGGAAAAGCAGACACGGGATAAGTGTCTGGGGTTCTGATACAAGCGGCCAGTATAGTGGATAATAGACCGGTTGTCAGAAATTTTGTCAGGGAAATTGACAATGAATTCGGACAGGATTGAGATCAATAAGGCCTTCTGATAAACCTCTAACTGACACGCAGTCTCTGTAACTGGTGATCGGTGAGCTTGAAGGTCAGCCCTTATGCCGGTGAGCAGCTGCACTGGTAAGGGTCTCGGAATAAATTATGTTGCAGTCTCGGAAGAGAAAGAACATCCTCCTGGAGAGAGCTACTGGCGCGCTATCGATAGTTCAATGCAGGGAAGGGAAAGATGCACAGACAGAAGATTGGCTTGATGTAAGTAGACAGAAGGTTGTTGAGTTAAGTAGGACTGATGGAAAAGTGCAAGTTGATATCATGGAACAGAAGGGCTTGTAGCATTGTGTTGAAAAGAAAAGTAGTAGTGAAGGTTTGAAGGTTTTTGGATGTGTCAGAGGATCTCACGAATGTACAAGTGAGAAAACTTGATCAGATTTGCAAACAGACACTTAGAGCCTCTGGCTTTGACGAATGGACCAGGACAGAGTGACAGGAGTCCTTCAGAGTGCCCACTGAGAAAGAGACAAGCGATAAGGGACATTTCAAAGTTTTTGATGTGGAAATAATTTGAAAAGAGATTTTATCATATTTTCCACAGGAGGGAAAGATGGCGTCTGGAATGCAGACTCCATCCCTGTATCTGGTGGTTAAAGTAGATAACATGCCCTACCATCCTTCAGTGGTGGCCATCTTAGAACAGTTATATTCATTTCAAGTCCCTGAAAGTTAATTGCCTATGACTCTACTCTGTTGGCAGCCATAAAGGCTGGTTGTGGGTTTTTCTTGTAGTTTAGCAGCTGAGCACCCTTCGGGATTCTTGGCAGGTGTCTGGAATAAACGCCGGCATAGGTAATTTTACCTAATTTCAGACTTCTGTTAAAGATCTTGGGAGTGGGATGCTGTTTGTTTGGTTTTATGGTCTAGTTAAAACTTATTTGATACTGACCATTAGAGAAAAATTACTATAAAAAGTGTTGCAATGTCTCTGGTACCTGCTTTCTGGTGTTTAAAGAGTTTACAAGGCAGAGCGAGGGACAGCCAGGGGGCTGTTGAATCTGCGTTTTGTTATGTTAAGAACTGACCTTGACTTTCACAGAAAGCTGAATTTCTTCATATTGAGCTGCATTAATCTGTGTCTGTGTTCTGTTTAGAACTGACCTTGCTGATATTTACATAAGGGGGGGGGGGCGACGCTGCCTCCAGAGTTCTTTTCTGTCAATCTAAGAAGACTTGAAGGAATTTCCTTGTGATACAAGCCCTGTTTATGCCACGTAATGTCGATGATGTCCGCTGTGTACCCCACGAACGAGGACGTCAGCACGTACATTCCCCCCAGACAGAGTTAGCTCCTCTTATTGTAGAACTGAAGTTTGACTCCTCCCCTGCAAGCCTGATGATGATTTAACCCATTCCCGGTCAAGAAAAAGACCCAGAAAGCCGGATACATGTAGGGTGGTCTATGACCTCCAAGCTGCCAATGAGTGTCCCACACTGGCAGCAGTCTCCAAGAGTGACATATTATTCACTGTTATTGATTTGGCAAATGTTTTCCGCTCTGCTCACCTACATGAACATTGACAGTACCTATTTGCCCTTACCAGTTCAGTATTCCAGTATAACTAATGCAGATTCCCACAAGGGGGTAAAACTCGCCCAGCCAGTACTACAGGGAGTTGATTGACAGACTAGCCCCTTTTTTGGGATGCAGATGACCTTCTGTTTCTGTGCCTCCATTCAGAGATTTGATAGGATGCATCTATTGACCTTATGTGTTTTCTGTTCCAGAAGGGTTGCAAAGCTTCCGGAAACAAACTCCAGTACTGCCAGGAGAAGGTGGTCTTCCTAGGCCACTGGTTCTCGGCCACAGGCAGATACCTTACAGGGGAAAGAAAGCTGGCAGTCCAGAATGTGCCCCTGTCCTGAGGCAATTGATGCATTCCACAGCTTTAAGCTGGAAAATCCTGTCTACCCCGGCCTTAGGCACACCCCACTGAACCAGACCTTTTATTTTATGTTGCACTGAGTATCTAGGCCACGCCACAGGTGTCTTAGCCCAGGCACGTGGTGGTCTCCCCAGTGGCCTACTATTAGGCCTGGTTAGACTCAGTCATGATGGGGAGCCCGTCATGTGTCAGTAGCTGCAGCCAGCAATCTGCTCAGCACGGCCAGTGAGTTGATACTAGATCACTCAGTTACTGTGTAAACCCCACATGACTTGCAGTGTCCTCACCCAAGTACAGCCCCAGCATCTGAGCAAAGGTCAGACAGCTCAGACTCCAGTGTGCAATCCTGATGCCCCTTCGCACTGACAAGGTGCACAGCACTGAATCCCACTGTTCTGTCACCAGTCTTACAGGATTCAGAGAGGGGGGGGAGAGAAGAGTGATTAACCCAGATGTTGATTTTTTTCTCATAGATGGCTCCAGGTCTGCAGGAGAAGACAGATGGTTCTACACTGGATATGCAGTTGTTAGTGGCACACATGAGGTGGTAAAAGCAGAACCTCTCGCTCCACACAGGTCAGTGCAGGAAGTGGAGTGACGGCACTTAGGGAATTGCTGGTGGTAGGTAAAAGGGCAAACATCTATACTCAAGGTATAGTTTTGGAATCTAAACACGACTATGAAACCATATGGAAAGCTAGAGATTTCCTCACCTCTGCAGGGACCCCCTTTAAGCATGGCATGCTGGTTAAAGAGCTCATGGATCCTTTCTTACTTCCACAAGAGGTGGGGATAATAAAAGTAAGAGCACACACCATTTGGTAACTCCACAAGCCAAGGACAAGTATGTGGCTGACAGGGTGGTGAAGGAACTTGCACAGATGGAACCCAGAGACTGTCCTGTAGTCTAAACGATGAGTTCTGAGCTAAACAGTTTGATCCACAGGTGTTCCAGTCCATGGTGGCCTGAGAGTCATCAGAAGTGAAGGAAGTGTGGAGGAAAGCTAGAGCCCAGATGCCGATGGGACCTGGATGCTGGGAGAGAGGGTATGCCTCCCAGAGCCCTGCACCCGACAGTAAGTCAAGTAGCCCACGAACACACACACATATCCAAAATGGCCATGCTAGTGCTCATAAACTGCAAGTGATTTGCTCCAGGCATTACTACCCCTGTCGCTAGACTAGTCAAAACCTGTATAGTCTGTGCCCGCCACAACCTGGGTAAGGTTGTAAAGACCCCACAGAAGGTGACACCCAAGCCGCTGTATCCCTTCCAAAGACTTCAGATGGATTTTATCCAGCTACTAAAAAGTGGTACGATGGAATACGTGCTTGTGTGCATTGATCTCTTTCCAGGGTGGCCAGAAGCTTTTCCCACGTCCAAGGCTACTGCCGGGGCTGCAGCCAAGAAGTTGGTGAGTGAGATTTTCCAGCAGGTTTGGACTCCCAGAGACCATAGAGTCTGGTCGCAGAACCCACTTCACAGGACAGGTAAAGACTGAAACCTTGTCCCTCCTAGGTATAGAGCAGGCCCTGCACACCCTTTACCATCCGCAAGTTAGTGGTGGGATTGAGAGACTAAATGGCACTCTTAAGTTAGAGATCTGGAAGGCCATGGAAGTAACAGGGAAACTTTAGACCGAGTGCCATCCCGCTGCCCTCTATTCAGTTAGGACCACTTTCAACAGAAAGATGGGATTGTCCCCTTTGAAGTTCTTTTTGGCCGTGCACCCAGACTAGGCCGCTACTTCCCACAGACCCTATAGCTGATGGCAGGAAACCAGGTGAAATATGCCATCCAGATGAGCCAGGCCTTGAAAAAGGTTAGCAAAAGTGTTTCTGATTCCTTTTTCAGATCCAGAAAGAGACCTCAGGATGCATAATCTGAAGCATAGAGACTTTGTGGTGGTAAAGAGACACACCAGAGAGAAAGTCTGAAGCCTCGCCAAGATGGTCCTTTCTGAGTCCTGCTGACCAGTGCCACATCTGTGAAGCTAGAGGGAAGCCAGCATGCTTCCATGCTTTCAATTTGCAAACTTACTTATTCTTCTTGCTAGCTGGTCTCTTCTGACTGACTATCATTGTATCTATAGGGCTGACCAGGATGCCCACAGGTAGACTTTACCTACGGTCAGTGCAACAGGACAATGACCTTCTTTAACATTGACAGCACAAGTAAACCTGTATTAGCAGTGCCCGATGTGTACTGGATTTGTGGGGATAGGAGAGTCTGGTCAGGCCTGCCTAGAGGCTGGGAAGTTTGTGCATTCCTTCCTCGTGATCCCCAAGGATAAGTTTGATCAGACCCATAAAGAAAAAGTAGAGAATCCCAAAGGATTCTGAAGGTCTGAGAGAGAAGCATCTAGATGACAACGTTTATATATAGATACAGTAGGAGTACCAAGGGGGGTCCCAGATAAGTTAAAGGCCCACAATCAGATATGGGGAGGTCTAGTGTCCATTATTCCCCAGATAGCTATGAGCAAAATGTTGATTGGGTTAACTGTTTTTATTGTAACCAACAGAGATTTGTGTATTATATCGGAGATGCTTTTCCGAACCGCATGGCTTTGGACATGACCCTTACTGAGAAGGGAGGAGTCTGTAAGATGTTGGGAGTGGCTTGTTGCATGTACATCCCGGATGACATTGCTCCCTATGGATCCATTACCCATGCACTTGAAGAGATTGAAGGACTGTCCAGGGAACTCAAGAGAAGCTCAGAAGTGGACGCTATATCCTTCACTTTGTGGTTGGGGGATTGGAAGGGTTTCCTTTAAGTGGGGGTGATATTGGGGATTGAGATTTTGCTCTTGTCACTTATTGCGTGTTATATGGTCCCCCTCATCAAGTCCACCAAGTATCATGGGTATCAGGAGTTAGACAAGCCAAAGACCCCTAACTCAAGTTACCTAAATTTGCATAATGAAGATATCCCTCTGAGATCAACCACCCCTTAAAACACATCAAACAGCCCCCTGGAGTAGGGAAAGGTAGAGTAAAGATTTGATTCCCATATGTGAAAGTCCACTAAATGGGAGCACACCCAACAGGGGTCTGCTGTCATCCAACTGGGGAAGAGGAGACTGAAGCACATATGGGCAGATCTGTAGGTCCTTCTAGACAAAGAGTAGCCGAGAGAAATTCCAGGATTTAGGAGGGACTGTTAAGGTAAACCTAGCTGATAGAAAAGTTTTGAAGCTAAGGAATCTCAACATGACGTCAATGTGCGACAGCAGGGAAGTTCTCCAATCAAGAGACTACATAAGCTGGGAATCAATAGTTGTTTTGATTTGTATTCTCCTCTCTCTTATGTTTGTCTCTTGCTTTTCTATATAGAATGATAGAACAAATAAAGCTTGCGCAGCGCTGATCTACCCTGGGCAATGGCATGAGCTTGTTTTGCATCAGCGTTGGTCTGATTCATTTACTTGCACCCGTGCACACATGCAATAATTTAATTATTTGAAACACAGCCAACGCACACTAAAAGAGGATATCTTAAATCCTACCCCAACATAATTGTTTTCCTGTTAAACTGTAAAAAGCTTAAAAGTGGGAAAATCAAAAACATTGAATTTTAAGAAGGCTAATTCCCAGAAATTTAGGTCTGAACTACAGGATATAGACTGGGATCAGATACTGCCACATGAAGATACTAATGTTAAATAGGAGACTTTCAAATCTATCATGGGTCATTATACTTCTAAATTTATTCCAATAAATAAAAAGGATAAACAGGCTAGATTACACCTCACGTGGCTTACAGCTACAGTTAAAAGGACAATTAATGATAAAAAGAGGGCATTCAAACAATATAAATCTGACGGGCACCTGAGGCTTTCAATACATTTAAAATACTTACCGAAATATGTAAGAAGGAAATAAAATTAGAAAATACAAAATGAACGGCCTGTGGCCAAAGATAGCAGAACAAATTCTAAGAAATTTTTTAAGTATATAAATGCGAAATAAATGGGTCAGAGCAGGTTGGACCCCAATATCCTAAAAATAGGACATTGGCGACTGTAGACCTGTAACGGGTGCTTCCGCGATCCCTGTCTCCGATCGCGGACACACCTGTGTCCCTCAGTGCGCCCCCAGAGTCCAGCTAAACTTACCTATCCTGGCTCCAGCGGCGGTGTTTCTGGCTCCTGTGGCTCGCAAAGATTTAAAGGGCCAGCGCGTCGATAATTGGCGCTGGCCTGCCATAACTTCCTGCCCCTTCCTGTGACCCTTGCCGGATCTTCAAGCCATCCCCTGAAGAGAAAGCCCCCCTGTGTATCCTGCGTTCCTGTGTACCAGTCTGTTCCTGTGTTCCTGATCTGTGTGTTAATCTGTTCCTGTGTTCCTGATCCGTGTGCCAGTCTGTTCCTGTGTTCCTGATCCATGTGCCAGTCTGTTGCTGTGTTCCTGATCCGTTTGCCAGTTCCAGCGATTCCTGACGTGAGTCCTAGTGTGCCTTCCTGTGCTGTTCTCCCGCTGTCACCCAGGGTACAGACTGTCTCCTGCATTACTACCTTGGCAGCCACCGCGGGTTAGTCACACCTGCGCAACGACCTGGTGGTAACCCACTGCAGCAAGACTATCCCACTTTGCGGTGGGCTCTGGTGAAGACCAGGTGCCACTTAGACTCTGGTCCCAGGTGTTGGCTAGTACCATCTCCCGCGGTGGACCAGAGGGTCCACAGACTCACAGACCCGACAAGACCAAGAGAAGGTGGGTTTTTTAGCTCTGTTTATACAATAGAAGAAAGAACTTCTGACGTGGGTGGTGCCAATGTGGGTAATGTATCCTGTAATAAACTAGACTGGCTGAATCAAACCAAAGAAACAAAAATTCCACCACAATAGGGTCACTTAAAGTAGACAAAAAACAATTTTTATTTTCAATGTATCTAAAAATCATTAATACAATTAGACAGATGCTCAGGGGACTATATCCCTGGCTGGAAACGGCGTGGGTACAGGTCAAACATCAATTACTGTATAATTTACAAATAAAACAAAGTACTTGGTTGCTATGTACATATGGGAGAGGAGGAGGAAGTGATGCAGTGGTCAATTCATATGTATGGACAAATAGCAGTGCAGTACTATTTAATTGGCACAAAAATCCTTACCCATGAGTAAAAACCACACGCCGACCCGCTGAATGTAGACATGACCATATCTAAGCTCAAAAAAAATCAATGTGTAAAAGGCTCCTGGACCAGATGGGTTACACTCCAGATTTCTTAAAGAACTCAGTGCCAAGTAACTATCTCTCCCGGTGCATGTAGAGGGCTCACGGGCTGAGCCCTCTTCATAGCCAGTAAGTCTTTAATGCATACTGCAGCAAAGACTTAGTAATAACAACCGCAATCACTGCTAGTAACGTCATCAGGGAGCAGTGATCCTTTGCCATGACAGCCTTGGGTCTTCCGAAGACCCGAGACTGTCTCGATTTAACCCTTTCATTACAATGTGCTATCAGCACATTGTAAAGACTGAGGAGGAAAATACCCATTTACTGCCATACTGTAGTATGGCAGTATTTGATGGGATCGATCAGACAACCTAGGGTTCAAGTACCCTAGGGTGCCTGAAAAATAGTAAAAATAAAAATAAAAAAAAAAGTAAAAATAAATTATAATTAAAAAAAACAAAAAATTAAAATCACCCCTCTCTCCCTTGAGCTGATATAAATATAAATAAACATTAAAAATCATAAACACATTAGGTATCGACACATCCAAAAATGCCCAATCTATCAAAATATAATAACGGTTTTTCACTGCTTTTAAAGGGGTTGTCCGAGTTTTGAAAAAAATATATATGTGGCCGGGAGCGGGCTGCCTAAAACAATAAAGCTGTACTTACCTTCCGGTGCCCTCCCGTATCCAGCGCTGCTGTCGCTCCGGTCCAGGCGCCATGTAAACAAACATGGCCGCCGGAGTAGCGCTGCATTCAGCTTGCGGCCGGACACGACAACCTTCCGGCCCCCATGCACAATGCTGTGTATAGGGACGGATAGGCGTACCCGGCCACGGCCGGCCGGAAGCTGAATGCAGCGCTTACTCATGGATCCAGGCACGGTGTAATCTTCTTATATTTGTTATCCATGCCTCCTTCCTTCTAAAATCAACTGTTAACATTATACTAATGAACCTGGATGGCTCATGGGGACAGCATTCCCTAAAAGCACTCTGCCATTATTAGAGTCCAATGGATCATAACGAATCCAGACACCAGGTTCCACCGATTAATAGAAATGACAGACAAATTTGTTAAATCGGGTTATGCTCACACGCTCCATTATACTTATACCTTTATACTTCCATTTCTCCCCCAGTAGTCCTCTTTGACCCTCCTTCTATTCTGGATAACAAAAAAACACAGGTCTCTACTTTTAAAAAAATGATATTCTCATGTTGGTGCCCCCATTTCACCAATACCCTAAGTGGGCCTGTGTATGATGGTGCCCCCTCTCCATGGAATGCTCTTGATAAATCCCAGAGGACAGAAGCACAGCACAAAAATGCCCTACTGTCCTGTGGCACTTCTATGCCTCATCTAGCCATGGTGTAGAAATGTGCCATACCCTGCTCCCAAATGGGCAGGTGCAGAACAGCTCCCTCCCCATCCAACTGGCAAATTGAGCCAAGAAGTCAAATTACCATTACTGCACTAGAAATTGCTAAAAAAACCACAGCTTGTACATGCATTCAAACTGTGAAATTCCACAGGGGAAAATAACTGAATCCCACAATCAATCCGTGGTTCAGTGATTTCCATGGATGTCTCACAAAATCAGTGATTTCTCTGGGTGTTTACACACAGACAGAAAACATGGAAGCCCATAGAAGTTTATGAGTCCGCAAAAAAAATTGGATGAAATAGAAGTAAAATGGAGACAAAACACAATGGATTCACAGCGGAAGCTGAGCACCAATGCCAATGTGAAAGAATCTTAGTGGATTCTCACTACAAAGCATTGAACAACATAGCCCCAACCAAGCGTATAGTCGTTGTTATTCTTGCTACATATGTGAATGTACTTCTCTTTTTTCCAAGAACTACATTATCGCGAGTGGGTACATGTTTTACCAGCTCTTAATTCCAACTTTTTTTCCCATCGTTTTCACAGAATTTTCTATACAATTCATTGGCAAGATACATCATTAGCTACAGTGTCCTCTCTCCCTGATCATTAGTTGATGAGAAGCAGTAACTTTTCTTGTGAAGTATGATCCATGTCAACAGAGCTAATTGGTTCACAGATTTAATGACTTTTCGCAGCAGTCCACTTGATGGCTGACTGATATCTTGTGGACTGCTTTGTTAATGTGTTTTTGAACATTTGTTTTAATATTTAAGTGTATTTGATCTTGCCAACCTTCCACAGCATTAACATCTCAAGAACTTTCATGCACAAGTTACAGTGTTTATTGCTTACATTAATGCAGATCAAAACATTTCAAAGCTTAAAAGTAAAAGGATGAAATACTAACAGGGCTGCCATTCACTTATGTATCATCTCTACCATATCACCGTATCTCAATTTCCAACAGATCTCATTCCTCATTTTGTAAATATAAGTACTAACGAATTGTACTAAGGGATTGTATGGCCTCCGTTTACTGCCTCATAGGCAACATTCTCTAAACCTTATGAAACTCTATCCTTTTTTATTTTACCTAATTTTATATTGTATCAAATCAAGTGCAGATTTTATGTCAAACTACACCATAGCCTATTTGAGCTATTCGTTATACATACTGTACAGATAAACTGGTGTTTATCATGATAATTTATTGATACAGTATCTAATGTTAAACATGAGACAAAAATACTAAAGTTTGTAATCCAGCTCACCTTTTATGTTGCACTGTGTAAATTGATTAAAGTGGCCGTGCTCGTGTAGCTCAGCTGGTCCGGCTCCAGTGATGCTAGTTTGCAGACAGAAAAGCAGGAGGGGCTCCGTCACTGGCTTGGTGTATGTGAGGCTACAATTTCATATAAAATCCATCCGAATTACATGTAAAAAAATATATATTCTAAAAAGCAATCCAACTCGATGGCAAAATGTGCATGAAGAGGTGACGCCTTTCGAGTCTTAATCACACATTAAGTACAGCCAACAGGAGGGACAATGGAAAACTGTACGCACAAATTAGACCTCCCTTAAAATCTTGAACATCGTTAATGGCATTTTCCACTTTTTGATAAAAATTTTAATGGAACAACTAATAACATATCTTGGTATTTAAAAATTTGAGACTGTGGGGCAGATTTACGAATGTGTAAAAAACAGAATTTTGGCTTAATTTTCACAGAAAGCAAAACTAAATTGAACGATTATATGCATTTAAGAATATATTACGACTGTTTACATTTTATTTCCCACTTGTTTGCCGTGGAAATTGATTACTTACCAATTACTTATAAACAGTTGATACATTTTTTTTTCTTTCTTTGTCTCATCAGAATTTGAACATTTTTTGTTCATAAAACTGTATGCAAATTATTTTATCATGAAATTTTCTGAACAACTTGTTCCACCAAAAGTCTTCATGAGCTTCAATTACACATAAACCTCTGGGACAAAATGTATGCCCATTTTTCTTGAATATAGAGCTGTTCCATTGTAATTTCACTCCAGCATATGGCTTGAGGTAGCTTTTACTGAACCTGAAACATTAGCAAGGATTATAAAGCAAATTTCTGAGCTGCATTATCATAGTAAGCTTCTATCTTGGACGTTCTACTTCATCTGACTGCCAAAAGGTAATATAACAGCAGAGGTATTTTATAATGTCTTTGTTTTGGTAAACAATGGACTTTTCATTCTCAAAATCAAAGTGATCCACACACAGCCAATTTGCAAATCCTAATAAGCAAAGAACAAAATAGCCAGTTTTAATCACTTTGTTTACCAACTATGAATTTTAATTATTAGCTTTTGAGAACATTTTAAAATGTACATTAAATGCACAAATATATTTTAGTTTTTCACGTCGTCTGTGTGTTGGCTATGATGAAAATATCCATAAATAGAAAATGGCCCAGATTTATAAAGGCCCCTGCACCACTTGACTAACTTTGCAGATTCTTTTTAGTGCAAACTGCTTGCACATGTATTTATAAAGTCTCCGAGACACTATGCCCGTCGCGACAGAAAATTCTGCACATAAAGAGGCAGCACATTTATCATGTAGTCTCCAATTAAATTGTGTTGAGCCCTTTATGTTAAAGGTGCACCAAAAATAAAAAGTTTGTGCATTTTGCCGGAGCTAGAGATGGGCGAATCGATTCTAATGATTCTAACTTCGGTTAGAATTTCAGGAAAAATTTGATTCGCCACATAGCCGAAGTTTATGCTGATTCGCAGGAACGAAGTTGTTTTTTTTCCCCCTCATATTTCTGCTAAATGGGCACGAGAACAACGTGCTACATGGGGCAGAGAACTCTGGGAAGGAGAAAGGAACGCCCCCGATGACATCAGCAGACCTGTAAGCCAATCAGCGACTGGCAGGCTATAAAACCATCCATTTTCTATCTCAGCACTTCACACTTCATGTTGTAGCGTCTAGCTGCTGCTATTGTGCTGTGCAATTCTTGATGCAATCCCTTGCTGTTCTCTAAGGGGGATCTGTATACCCCAAATAGCAGTTCTATTTAGTGAAAAAATCGAATAGGAAGAAATCTGTTTGACATTCATGCATCTGCAGTAGTGATTGGTGGACTAATCCCCGGTTGTTCTTTAAGGGGGATCTGTATACACCAAATAGCAGTCCTATTTAGTGACAAAATCGAATAGGAAGACATTCATGCATCTGCAGTAGTGAGCTGTCAGTTGTGAGGTATCTGTATAACGCACATTGCAATACCTTTTGGGGGCTCTAGTTTACAGCCAGATTTACGTGTCAAATCCACGTAGTTTATAAACCACTATGTCAGACAGAAGTGGCAGCACAGTAAGGGGATGTCGCAGCAGGGGTGACTCTGTGAGGCCAGAACTGCCGTTGTCATCTAGTGGCAGTGTGTTGATCAACAACCCAAAGGTTGTTGAATGGTTGACTAGGTCATCCAATTCCTCAAATATAACATCTGACAACCCCAGCCAAGAGTCCGTGGGTTCCTCTGATACAACAATTAGTTGGCATGGCCCAGGAGCAGGTCAGCGGCCCTCAACTGTCCTCAACTAGGCTCTGTCCTGTTCCTTTCCCGCAGCTAGAGAGCTACTAGGTGGTCTGGGCTCCGCCCCACTATTCAGCGAGGACGAAGTGTTTGAGGACAGTCAGCAGCTGCTTTGCAGTGAAGAGGTGGGGCAGACTTCCGCTGCTTCCTGCAGCAGGCAGGCTGTGCATACTGACATTGGTGAGGAGAGTAGCAGTGACCGGGAAACGGAAATAGATGATGATGTAGCCGATCGCACATGGGAGTCGGGTGTAGCAGGGGATTCATCATCGTCAGGCGAAGAGAGTGTCAGCTTGCGGAGCAGGCAGTAAGTCACTACTGTGGCTGTGAGTCAGCAGGGTGGCAGCAGTGCGAGGACGGGAGCAAAATGTCTGCGGGGTACAAATCCCGATTCGCAGGCCCAAATAAGCAGTGGCACAGGGGCTCCACGAGGCAGCGGCAGTAGTAGTCGCTCAGTGCAGAGTGTTGGCGGTAAAATTACCACCTCAGCGGTGTGGCAGCTTTTTGTAAAGACACCAGAGGAGCCGAGCGTGGGTATATGTCGTATCTGCGGGCAGAAAGTGAAGCGTGGCAAGGGAGCTAACCATGGCACCTCGGCCCTGCGCCAACACATGCAGCGTCACCATCCAATGGCCTGAGAGAAACGGGTGTCAGATGCGGTCCATCCTGCAGGCGCAGCAACAGCAGCAGCAGCAGCACCTAGTGGCACACATGCTGTTTCAGCAAGTCAAGCTCCAACACCTCTGCCGAAGGGAGCTGTTTGTCTTTGACATCATCTCCTGGTCCAGATGCTCCTGCTCCTCGCTACGCATGGCGCCAGCAGTCGTTGAGCGAGCGATTACAAAGACAATTCTAGCGTCCAGCCATCCTAAGGTGCAGAAGCTGACCGTGCTCTGTCGAAGTTGTGGTACTGCAGTCTCTCCCTCCCTAGTCATTTACACTGCCCTTCAGAGAACTATGGCTTGTGCCGAACCGAGGTGGAGAGTTCCAAGCCGCAATTTTTTCCAAAAAGGCTGTGCCAGCCCTTCACCAATATGTACAACAGAAGGTGGCCAGTTCTTGAGCTTATCAGTTCTTCCAAGGTGCACGGCAGCGCGGACGTGTGGAGCTGTAATTATGGTCAAGGCCAGTATATGTCCTTTATGGCCCACTGGGTGAATGTGCTCACCGCCCAGCCACACCAACAACCTCAACAAGAGACGGCGGTTTTCTCTCGCACTTTTCAAACTGCTGCTCCTGTGCCAGTGTTCCCGTACCTCCCTCCTTCTCCACCACCACCTCAGCCTCCACAAGTGCTGCTTCATCATACCACATGTGCAGGGCACAGCGGTGTCACGCAGTTCTACACCTGGTTTGCCTGGGCGAACTGCTCCGCGTCATGCAAGACGAAATCAATGTTTGGCTTTCTCCACGACAACTAAAAATCAGAACCATGGTGACAGACAATGGGAGGAACATGGTGTCCGCGCTGCACCGAGGAGGGATGGTCCATGCGCCCTGCATGGCGCAGGTGTTCAATCTCGTAGTCAACAAGTTCCTGAAGTCTTACACCCATCTGCAAGACATTCTAAAAATGGCTAGGACACCGTGCACGCACTTCAGCCATTCTTACAAAGCCAAGCACACCCTCCTCGAGTTGCAGCGCCAGAACGGCCTACCCCAACATAGTCTGATATGCGATATTTCCACCTGATGACAATCCAGCCTCCCTATGTTAGACCGCCTGTATGAACAGAGAAAAGCCATTAATGATTTTTTGATGATGCAAGCAGACCATAGTACTCCCCTGTGTAACTTTGATGTCAGCCACTGGCAGCTCATGCGTGACACCTGCCGTTTGCTCAGGCCTTTTGAAGAGGCCACGTTATTTCCAGGACAGCGGGATGAATAACGTTATTCCACTGCTTGATGTCCTGGAACTCATGCTGCAAAATATGTCTGGTCAGGGCACTGGAGAAGTGGAGACTACATCTTATGGCCACATGAGTCCGGTGGGGGCTGAACTGGAGGAGGAGGAGGACATTGGAGCACAAGCAGAGTCTGGCGCAATTTGTGGTTTTTCTACTCAGGTGACAGGAGAGGAGGAGCAGGAGCATCCGGAGGAAGTAGAAGACAAGGCAGATGACCCAGAAGCACCGTGGCAGTATACTGTGGATATGGAGACCGGGAGTCCCTCAGAGTCACTTGCGCAGATGGCCCGCAGCATGCTGCTTTGCCTAACTAGTGACAGCCGAATAGTCAACATCCGGCACAGAGATGACTTTTGGCACTCCACCCTCTTGGACCCTCGCTACCGGTCCAAAATGGGTGACTTTTTTCCTGCTGCTGAGAAGAAGGAACAACTGGCATACTATAGAGATATACTGAGCACACAGTTGGCCGCTGCCTATGTGCGCCATTGTCCATCCTCTGTCAGGTCTGACCGGGGGATTCCTGGCAGTCATTGCTCACGCGAGCGGGCCAGTGCTGTGACATCAAAGTTACAAAAGGGGAGTACTATGGTCTGCTTGCATCATCAAAAATCATTAATGGCTTTTCTCTGTTCATACAGGCGGTCTAACATAGGGAGGCTGGATTGTCATCAGTGGAAATATATCGCATATCAGACTATGTTTGGGGTAGGCCGTTCTGGGCTGCAACTCGAGGAGGGTGTGCTTGGCTTTGTAAGAATGGCTGAAGTGCGTGCACGGTGTCCTAGCCATTTTTAGAATGTCTTGCAATGGGTGTAAGACTTCAGGAACTTGTTGACTACGAGATTGAACACCTGGCATGCAGGGCGCATGGACCATCCCTCCTCGGTGCGCGCGGACACCATGTTCCTCCCATTGTCTGTCACCATGGTTCTGATTTTTAGTTGTCGTGGAGAAAGCCAAACATTGATTTCGTCTTGCATGACGCGGAGCAGTTCGCCAGGAAAACCAGTGTAGAACTGCGTGACACAGCATGTGCCCTGCACATGTGGTATGATAAGCAGCACTGTGGAGGCTGAGGTGGTGGTGTGAGAAGGAGGAGGCGGACACTGGCACAGGAGCAGCAGTTTGAAATCGTGAGAGAAAACCGCCGTCTCTTGTTGAGGTTGTTGGTGTGGCTGGGCGGTGAAGCACATTCACCCAGTGGGCCATAAAGGACATATACTGGCCTTGACCATAATTACAGCTCCACACGTCCGCGCTGCCGTGCACCTTGGAAGAAACTGATAAGCTCAAGAACTGGCCACCTTCTGTTGTACATATTGGTGAAGGGCTGGCACAGCCTTTTTGGAAAAAAATTGCGGCTTGGAACTCTCCACCTCGGTTCGGCACAAGCCATTAGTTCTCTGAAGGGTGCAGTGTAAATGACTAGGGAAGGGAGAGACTGCAGTACCAACAACTTCGACAAGAGCACGGTCAGCTTCTGCACCTTAGGATGGCTGGACGCATAGACTTGTCTTTGTAATCGCCTCGCTCAACGACTGCTGGCGCCATGCGTAGCGAGGAGCAGGAGCATCTGGACCAGGAGATGATGTCAAAGACAAACAGCTCCCTTCGCAGAGGTGCTGGAGCCTTGACTTGCTGAAACAGCATGTGTGCCACTAGGTGCTGCTGCTGCTGCTGTTGCTGCGCCTGCAGGATGGACCGCATCTGACACCCGTTTCTCTCATAGCCATTGGATGGTGACGCTGCATGTGTTGGCGCAGGGCCGAGGTGCCATGGTAGCTCCCTTGCCACGCTTCACTTTCTGCCCGCAGATACGACATATACCCACGCTCGGCTCCTCTGGTGTCTTTACAAAAGCTGCCACACCGCTGAGGTGGAATTTTACCGCCAACACTCTGCACTGAGCGACTACTAGCCGCTGCCTCGTGGAGCCCCTGTGCCACTGCTTATTTGGGCCTGCGAATCGGGTTTGTACCCCGCCAGACATTTTGCTCCCGTCCTCGCACTGCTGCCACCCTGCTGACTCACAGCCACAGTAGTGACTTACTTGCCTGCTCCGCAAGCTGACACTATCTTCGCCTGACGATGATGAATCCCCTGCTACACCCGACTCCCAGTGTGCGATCGGCTACATCATCATCTATTTCCGTTTCCCGGTCACTGCTACTCTCCTCACCAATGTCAGTATGCCAGCCTGCCTGCTGCAGAAGCACGGAAGTCTGCCCCACCTCTTCACTGCAAAGCAGCTGCTGACTGTCCTCAAACACTTCGTCCTCGCTGAATAGTGGGGCGGAGTCCAGACACCTATAGCTCTCTAGCTGCGGAAAAGGAACGGAGATGCAGGCCTAGTTTGAGGAAAGTTGAGGGCCGCTGACCTGCTCCTGGGCCATGCCACTAATTGTGTATCAGAGGAACCCACGGACTCTTGGCTGGGGTTGTCAGATGTTATATTTAGAATTGGAATGACCGCTAGTCAACCATTTCAACAACTTTGGGTTGTTGATCAACAACTGCCACTAGATGACAACGGCAGTTCTGGCCTCACAGAGTCACCCCTGCTGCGAATCCCCTTACGTGTCTGCCACTTCTGTCTGACATAGTGGTTTATAAACTACATGGATTTGACACGTAAATCTGGCTGTAAACTAGAGCCCCCAAAAGGTATTGCAATGTGCGTTATACAGATACCTCACAACTGACAGCTCACTACTGCAGATGCATGAATGTCTTCCTATTCGATTTGTCACTAATAGGACTGCTATTTGGTGTATACAGATCCCCCTTAAAGACAACCGGGGATTAGTCCACCAATAACTACTGCAGATGCATGAATGTCAAACAGATTTCTTCCTATTCGATTTTTTCACTAATGAACTGCTATTTGGGGTATACAGATCCCCTTAGAGACAGCAAGGATTGCATCAAGAATTGCACAGCACAAAGCAGCAGCTAGACGCTACAACACTAAAGTGTTGAAGTGCTAGATAGAAAATGGATGGTTTTATAGCCTGCCAGTCGTCTGATTGGCTTAAAGATGCTGATGTCATCGGGGGCGTTCCTTTCTCCTTCCCAGAGTTCTCTGCCCCATGTAGCACGTTGTTCTCGTGCCCATTTAGCAGAAATATGAGGGGGAAAAAAAACAACTTCGTTCCTGCGTCATCAGCATAAACTTCGCTATGTGGCGAATCAATTTTTCCTGAAATTCTAACCGAAGTTAGAATCATAGAATCGATTCGCCCATCTCTAGCTCCGGCAAAATGCACAAACTTTTTATTTTTTGGTGCACACTTTAACATAAAGGGCTAAACACAATTAATTGGAGACTACATGATAAATGTGCTGCCTCTTTATGTGCAGATTTTGTCTGTCGCGAGGGCATGTGCTCGGAGACTTTATAAATACATGTGCAAGCAGTTTGCACTAAAAAGAATCTGCAAAGTTAGTCAAGTGGTGCAGGGCCTTTATAAATCTGGGCCATTTTCTATTTATGGATATTTTCATCATAGCCAACACAGACGACGTGAAAAACTAAAATATATTTGTGCATTTATGTACATTTTAAAATGTTTCTCAAAAGCTAATAATTAAAATTCATAGTTGGTAAACAAAGTGATTAAAACTGGCTATTTTTTCTTTGCTTATTAGGATTTGCAAATTGGCTGTGTGTGGGATCACTTTGATTTTGAGAATGAAAAGTCCATTGTTTACCAAAACAAAGACATTATAAAATACCTCTGCTGTTTTATATTACCTTTTGGCAGTCGATGAAGTAGAACGTCCAAGATAGAAGCTTACTATGATAATGCAGCTCGAATTTGCTTAATACTTGCTAATGTTTCAGGTTCAGTAAAAGCTACTCAAGCCATATGCTGGAGTGAAATTACAATGGAACAGCTCTATAGTAAGAAGAAAAGGGCATACATTTGTCCCAGAGGTTTATGTGTAATTGAAGCTCATGAAGACTTTTGGTGGAACAAGTTGTTCAGAGAAATTTCATGATAAAATAATTTGCATACAGTTTTAGAACAAAAATGTTCAAATTCTGATGAGACGAAAGAAAGAAAAAAAAATGTATCAACTGTTTATAAGTATTGGAAGTAATCAATTTCCACGGCAAACAAGTGGGAAATAAAATGTAAACAGTCGTAATATATTCTTAAATGCATATATATCGTTCATTTAGTTTTGCTTTCTGTGAAAATTAAGCCAAAATTCTGTTTTTTACACATTCGTAAATCTGCCCCACAGTCTCAAATTTTAAATACCAAGATTGTTATTAGTTGTTCCAATTAAAATTTTTATCAAAAAGGGAAAATGCCATTACGATGTTCAAGATTTTAAAGGGAGGTCTAATTTGTGCGTACAGTTTTCCATTGTCCCTCCTGTTGGCTGTATTAATTTGTGATTAGACTCGAAAGGCGTCACCTCTTCATGCACATTTTGCCATCGAGTTGGATTGCTTTTTAGAATATATATTTTTTTACATGTAATTCGGATGGATTTTATATGAAATTGTAGCCTCACATACACCAAGCCCGTGACGGAGCCCCCTCCTGCTTTTCTGTCTGCAACTAGCATCACTGGAGCCGGACCAGCTGAGCTACACGAGCACGGCCACTTTAATCAATGAACACAGTGCAACATAAAAGGAGCTGGATTACAAACTTTAGTATTTTTGTCTCATGTTTTAACATTAGATACTGTATCAATAAATTATCATGATAAACACCAGTTATCTGTACAGTATGTATAACAAATAGCTCAATAGGCTATGGGGTAGTTTGACATAAAATCTGCACTGTTTTGATACAATATAAATTAGGTAAAATAAAAAGGATAGAGTTTCATAAGTTTAGAGAATGTTGCCTATGAGGCAGTAAACGGAGGCCATACAATCCCTTAGTACAATTCGTTAGTACTTATATTTACAAAATGAGGAATGAGATCTGTTGGAAATTGAGATACGGTGATGTGAGTGAAGTAAGAGATAAAAGTGAATGGCAGCCTGTTAGTATTTCATCCTTTTACTTTTAAGCTTTGAATGTTTTGATCTGCATTAATGTAAGCAATAAACACTGTAACTGTGCTGAAAGTTCTTGAGATGTTTAATGCTGTGGAAGGTTGGAAGATCAAATACACTTAAATATTAAAACAAATGTTCAAAAACACATTAACAAAGCATCCACAAGATAATCAGTCGCCATCAATGTGGACTGCTGCGAAAAGTCATTTAAATCTGTGAACCAATTAGCTCTGTTGACATGGATCATACTTCACAAGAAAGTTACTGCTTCTATCACACATATAGATCAGGCGAGAGAGGCACTGTAGCTATGATGTATCTTGCCAATGAATTGTATAGAAATTCTTGTGAAAACGATGGGAAAAAAGTTGGAATTAAGAGCTGGTAAAACATGTTACCCACTCGCGATAATGTATTAGTTCTTGGAAAAAGAGAAGTACATTCACATATGTAGCGAAGAATAACAACGACTATACGCTTGGTTGGGGCTATGTGTTCAATGTTTGTAGTGAGAATCCATCAAGATTCTTCACATTGCATGGTGCTCAGCTTCCGCTGTGAATCCATTGTGTTTTTTGTCTCATTACTTCTATTTCATCCAATTTTTTTGCGGACTACATAACTTCTATGGGCTTCCATGTTTTCTGTCTGTGTGAAAACACCCAGAGAAATCACTGATTTTGTGAGACATCCATGGAATCACTGAACACGGATGAGTGGGGATTCAGTTATTTTCCCCTGTGGAATTTCACAGTTTGAATGCATGTACAAGCTGTGTTTTTTTTTTAGCAATTTCTAGTGCAGTAATAATGGTAATTTGACTCTTGGCTCAATTTGCAGTTGGATGGGGAGGAGACTGTTCTGCACCTGCCCATTTGGGAGCGGTATGGCACATTTCTACACCATGGCTAGATGAGGCATAGAAGTGCCACAGGACAGTAGGGCATTTTTGTGCTGTGCTTCTGTCCTCTGGGATTTTCAAGAGCAAGCTTGGAGGAGGACGAAATACCAAAAAAGGCCAGAGTGGGTATTGGTGAAAGGGGGCACCAACATGAGAATATCATTTTTTTAAAAGTAGAGACCTGTGTTTTTTTGTTATCCAGAATAGAAGGAGGGTCAAAGAGGACTACCTGGGGGAGATAGGAGAACGTTAAAACGTAAAGGGAACAGGGCGTATACCATAGCAATCTTTTATATTGAGACTTGTATATATCGAGTTCTGTGAGCATACCGATTTAACAAATGTGTCTGTCATTTCTATAATCGGTGAACTGGTGTTGGATCGTTATGATCCATTGGACTCTAATATGAGGCAGAGTGCTTTAGGGCAGATTGCCCATGAGCCATCCAGGTTATTCGTATAATGTAACAGTTGATTTAGAAGGAAGGAGGCGATGGATAACAAATATAAGAAGATTACCACCGTGCTGGATCCATGAGTAAGCGCTTGTCATTCAGCTTCCGTCCGGGCCGTGGCCGGTACGCCTATCCGTCCCTATACACAGCATTGTGCTATGGGGGCCGAAGTTGTTCGTGTCCGGCAGCAAGCTGAAATGCAGCGCTACTCCGGCGGCCATGTTGTTTACATGGCGCCTGGACCGGAGCGACAGACGCGGATACGTGGAGGCACCGGAAGTAGTACGCTTTATTGTTTTAGGCAGCCCGCTCCGGCCACATAATATTTTTTTCAAAACTCGGACAACCCTTTAAAAGCAGTGAAAACCGTTATTATATTTGATAGATTGGGCATTTTTGGATTGCGATACCTATGGTTTATGATTTAATTTGTTATTATATTTAGTCAGATCAAGGGATAGAGGGGTGATTTTAATTTTTTGTTTTTTTAATTAATTTATTTTTACTTTTTTTTTATTTTTTTTTACTATTTTTCAGGCACCCTAGGGTACTTGAACCCTAGGTTGTCTGATCGATCCCATCAAATACTGCCATACTACAGTATGCAGTAAATGGGTATTTTCCTCCTAGTCCTTTACAATGTGCTGATAGCACATTGTAATGAAAGGGTTAAATCGAGACAGTCTCGGGTCTTCGGAAGACCAAGGCTGTCATGGCAAAGGATCACTGCTCCCCGATGACGTTACTAGCAGTGATTGCGGTTGTTTATTACTAAGTCTTTGCTGCAGTATGCATTAAAGACTTACTGGCTATGAAGAGGGCTCAGCCCGTGAGCCCTCTACATGCACGGGAGAGATAGTTACTTGGCACTGAGTTCTTTAAGAATCTGGAGTGTAACCCCATCTGGTCCAGGAGCCTTTTACACATTGATTTTTTTTGAGCTGTAGATATGTCATGTCTACATTAGCGGGTCGGCGTGTGTGTTTTACTCATGGGTAAGGATTTTTGTGCCAATTAAAGTACTGGCACTGCTATTTGTCCATACATATAATTGACCACTGCATCACTTCCTCCTCCTCTCCATATGTACATAGCAACCAAGTACTTTGTTTTATTTGTAAATTATACAGTAATTGATGTTTGACCTGTACCCACGCCGTTTCCAGCCAGGGATATAGTCCCCTGCATCTGTCTAATTGTATTAATGATTTTTAGATACATTGAAATAAAAATTGTTTTTTGCACTTTAGAGTGCCCATTGTGGTGGAATTTTTGTTTTCTTTGGTTTGATTCAGCCAGTCTAGTTTATTACAGGATACATTACCCACATTGGCACCACCCACGTCAGAAGTTCTTTCTTCTATTGTATAAACAGAGCTCAAAAACCCACCTTCCTTGTCTGTGGTTTCGGGTCTGTGAGTTGTGGACCCTCTGGTCCACCGGTGGGGAGATGGTACTAGTAACTAGCCAAACACTGGGGAGCCAGAGGTCTACCAGGCAAAAGGCGGATGAGGTAAGAAGAGGAGCAGAGGACTTAGGATGGAAGCTGCGCGGAAAAAAGCAGGAACTGGCTCACAAGGCTGAAGAAAAAGAATCCCGTGGGAGGAACACTTCAGGCGAATCGGAGACAGTGAACTAGACGGTGAGAACAGCACAGGAAGCACCTAGGACATCACGTCAGGATCGCGAACTGGCAACGATCAGACCAGCAACAACGGCACATGGATCAGAACACAGAACAGACTGGCACACGATCGAACACAGGACAGATTAACACACAGATCAGGAACACAGGAACGACTGGTACACAGGAACGCAGGATACACAGGGGGCTTTCTCTTCAGGGATGGCTTGAAGATCCGGCAAGGGTCACAGGAAGGGGCAGGAAGTTATGGCAGGCCAGCGCCAATTATCGACGCGCTGGCCTTTAAATCTTTGCGAGCCACAGGAGCCAGAAACCACCGCCGCTGGAGCCAGGATAGGTAAGTTTAGCTGGCTCTGGGGGCGCACTGAGGGACACAGGGTGTCCGCGATCGGAGACAGGGATCGGGAAGCACCCGTTACAGGTCTACAGTCGCCATGTCCTATTTTTAGGATATTGGGTCCAACCTGCTCTGACCCATTTATTTCGCATTTATACTTAAAAAATTTCTTAGAATTTTGTTCTTGCTATCTTTGGCCACAGGCCGTTCATTTTGTATTTCTAATTTATTTCCTTCTTACATATTTCGGTAAGTATTTAAATGTATTGAAGCCTCAGGTGCCCGTCAGATTTATATTGTTTGAATGCCCTCTTTTATCATTAATTGTCCTTTTAAACTGTAGCTGTAAGCCACGTGAGGTGTAATCTAGCCTGTTTATCCTTTTTATTTATTGGAATAAATTTAGAAGTAATCCCCATGATAGATTGAAAGTCTCCTATTTAACATTAGTAATCTTATGTGGCAGTATCTGATCCCAGTCTATATCCTGTAGTTCAGACTCAAATTTCTGGGAATAGCCTTCTTAAAATTCAATGTTTTTGATTTTCCCACTTTTAAGCTTTTTACAGTTTAACAGGAAAACAATGTATGGGGTAGGATTTAAGATATCTCTTTTAGTGTGTTGCGTGGCTGTGTTTCAAATATTAAATTATTGATGTGTGCACGGTCAAGTAAATGAATCAGACACACGTGATGCAAAACAGATCATCCATTGCCCAGGTAGATCAGGCTGCGCCAGCTTTATTTGTTCTATCATTCTATATAGAAAAGCAAGAGACAAAACATAAGTAGAGAGGAGAATACAAATCAAAACAACATTGATTCCCAGCTTAGTAGTCTCTTGATTGGAGAACTTCCCTGCTGTCGCACATTGACGTCATGTTGAGATTCCTTAGCTTCAAACTTTTCTATCAGCTAGGTTTACCTTAACAGTCCCTCCTAAATCCTGAATTTCTTCTCGGCTACTCTTTGTCTAGAAGGACATACGATCTGCCACATATGTGCTTCATCTCCTCTTCCCAGTTGGATGACAGCAGACCCTGTTGGGTGTGCTCCCATTTAGTGGACTTTCACATATGGAATCAATATTGTTACTCTACCTTTTCCTCTCCAGGGGGCTGTTTGAGGTGTTTTTAAGGGGTGGTTGATCTAGAGGGATATATCATTATGCAATTTGAGGTAACTTGGTTGGGGTCTTTGGCTTGTCTACTCCTGATACCCATGATACTTGGTGGACTTGATGAGGGGACCATATAACACGCAATAGTGACAAAAGCAAATCTTCAATCCCCAATATCCCCCACTTAAAGGAAACCCTTCCAATCCCCCAACCACAAAGTGAAGGATATACGTCCACTTCTGAGCTTCTCTTGAGTTCCCTGGACAGTCCTTCAATCTCTTCAAGTGCATGGTAATGGATCCATAGGGAGCAATGTCATCCGGGATGTACATGCAACAAGCCACTCCAACTTTACAGACTCCCCACTTCCCTTTCCTCAGTAAGTGGTCATGTCCAAGCCATGCGTGTCGAGGAAAAGCATCTCCGATATAATACACAAATCTCTGTTGGTTACAATAAAAACAGTTAACCCAATCAACAGTTTGCTCATGCTATCTGGGGATATAATGACACTAACCTCCCCATATTTGATTGTGGGCCTTTAACTTACTCTGGGACCCCCCTTGGTACTCCCTACTGTATCTATATATAAACGTGTTCATCTAATGCTTCTCTCTCAGACCTTCGAATCCTTTGGATTCTCTACTTTTTTCTTTATGGGTCTGAGTAACACTTATCCTGGGGGATCACCGTGGAAGAATGCACAACTTCCCAGCCTATAGGCAGGCCTGACCAGACTCTCCTATCCCCACAAATCCAGTACACATCGGGCACTGCTAATACCAGGTTTACTTGTGCTGTCAATGTTAAAGAAGGTCATTGTCCTGTTGCACTGACCGTAGGTAAGTCTACCGTGGGCATTGCGTCAGCCCTAATAGATACAATGATAGTCGTCAGAAGAGACCACTCTAGCAAGAAGATAATAAGTTAGTTGCAAATTGAAGCATGGAAGCATGCTGGCTTCCCTCTAGCTTCACAGATGGCCATGTCAGCAGGACTCAGAAAGGACCATCTTGGCGAGGCTTCAGACTTTCTCTCTGGTGTGTCTCTTTACCACCACAAAGTCTCTATGCTTCAGTATGCTCTGAGGATTTCTTCTGGATCTGAAAAAGGAATCAGAAACACCTTTTGCTAACCTTTTCAAGGCCTGGCTCATCTGGATGCATATTTCACCTGGTTCCTGCCATCAGCTATAGGGTCTCGTGGGAGTAGCGGCCTGTCTGGGTGCAACGGCAAAAAGAACTTAAAGGGGACAATCCCCATCTTTCTGTTGAAAGTGGTCCTAACTGAATAGATGGCAGGGTGATGGCACTCGGACTAAGGTGTTTCCCTGTTCACTTCCATGGCTTCCAGATCTCTAACTTGAGAGTGCCATTTAGTCTCTCAATCCACCCTAACTTGCGGATGGGTAAAGGGTGTGCGGGCCTGCCTCTCTACTAGGAGGGACAAGGTTTCAGTCTTAACCTGTCCTGTGAGTGGGTTCTGCCGACCAGACTCTATGGTCTCTGGGAGTCCACAACCGCTGGAAAATCTCATCACCAATTCTTGCTGCAGCCCGGCCAGTAGCCTTGGACGTGGGAAAAGCTTCTGGCCACCCTGGAAAGAGATCAATGCACACAAGCACGTATTGCATCGTACCACTTTTTAGTAGCTGGATAAAATCCATCTGAAGTCTTTGGAAGGGATACAGCGGCTTGGTGTCACCTTCTGTGGGTCTTATCAACATTACCCAGGTTGTGGCGGGCACAGACTACTATACAGGTTTTTGACTAGTCTAGCGACAGGGGTAGTAATGCTGGAGCAAATCACTTGCAGTTTATGAGCATAGCATCGGCCATTTTGGATATTGTGTGTGTTCGTGGCTACTTGACTTACGTCGGATGCAGGGCTCTGGAGGCATACCCCTCTCGCCAGCATCCAGGTCCCATCGGCATATGGGCTCTAGCTTTCCTCCACACTTCCTTCACTTACTGATGACTCTCAGCCACCATGGACTGGAACACCTGTGATCAAACTGTTTAGCTCAGAATCATCGCTTTAGACTACAGGACATCTCTGGGTTTCCATCTGTGCAAGTTCCTTCACCACCCTGTCAGCCACATACTTGTCCTTGGCTTGTGGAGTTACCAAATGTGTGTGCTCTTACTTTTATTATCCCACTCTTGTGGAAGTAGAAAGGATCCATGAGCTCTTTAACCATCATGCCATGCTTAAAGGGGGTCCCTGCAGAGGTGAGGAATCTCAGCTTTCCATATGGTTTCATAGTCGTGTTTAGATTCCAAACTATACCTTGAGTATATAGATGTTTGCCCTTACCTACCACCATCAATTCCCTAAGTGCCGTCACTCCACTTCCTGCACTGACCTGTGTGGGAGCGAGAGGTTCTGCTTTTACCACCTCATGTGTGCCACTAACAACTGCATATCCATGTAGAACCTCTGTCTTCTCCTGCAGAACCTGGAGCCATCTATGAGAAAAAAATCAACATCTGGTTATAACTACTTCTCTCCTCCCCCCTCTCTGAATCATGTAAGACTGGTGACAGAAAGTGGGATTCAGTCTGGTGCACCTTGTCAGGGCGAAGGGGCATGGATTGCACACTGGAGTCTGAGCTTGTCTGACCTTTGCTCAGATGCGGGGCTGTACTTGGGTGAGGACCACTGCAAGTCTGGAGGTTTACACAGTAACTGAGTGATCTAGTATCAACTCACTGGCCGTGCTGAGCAGTTTGCTGCTGCAGCTACTGACACATGACGGGCTCCCCATCATGACTGAGTCTAACCAGCCTAATAGTGGCCACTGGGGAACAACACGTGCCTGGCTAAGAACCTGTGGCGTGGCCTAGATACTCAGTGCAACATAAATAAAAGGTCTGTTCTGGGGTGTGCCTAAGGCCGGGGTAGACGGATTTTCCAGCTTAAAGCTGTGGAATGCATCAATTGCCTCAGGACAGGGGCACATTCTGGACTGCCAGCTTTCTTTCCCCTGTAAGTATCTGCCGGCCGAGAACCAGTGGCCAGGAAGACCACCTTCTCCTGGCAGTACTGGAGTTTGTTTCCGGAAGCTTTGCAACCCCTTCTGGAACAGAAAACACATAAGGTCAATAGATGCATCCTATCAAATCTCTGAAGGAGGCACTAGAAACAGAAGGTATCTGAATCCCAAAAAAGGGGCTAGTCTGTCAATCAATCTCCCTGTAGTACTGGCTGGGCGAGTTTTACCCCCTTGTGGGAATCTGCATTAGTTATACTGGAATACTGAACTGGTAAGGCAAATAGGTACTGTCATGTTCATGTAGGTGACAGCGATAAACATTTGCCAAATCAATAACAGTGAATATATGTCACTCTTGGAGACTGCTGCCAGTGTGGGACACTCATTGGCAGCTTGGAGGTCATAACCACCCTACATGTATCCGCTTTCTGGGTTTTTTCTTGACCGGGAATGGGTTAAATCATCATCAGGCTTGCAGGGGAGGAGTCAAACTTCAGTTCTACACAAAGAGGAGCTAACTCTGTCTGGGGGAATGTACGTGCGACGTCCTCGTGTCGTGGGTACACAGGACATCCTCGACATTACGTGGCATAAACAGGGCTTGGATACAAGGAAATTCCTTCAAGTCTTCTTAGATTGACAGAAAAGAACTCTGGAGGCAGCGTCGCCCCCCCCCTTATGTTAATATCGCAAGGTCAGTTCTAACAGAACACAGACACCGATTAATGCGCTCAATATCGAAGAATTCAGCGTTCTTGTGAAAGTCAGGTCAGTTCTTAACATACAAAACGCGATTTCAACAGCAAGCAGCCCTGGCTGTCGTTCGCTCTGCCTGTAACTCTTTAAAACACCAGTAAGCAGGTACCAGGACATTGCAACCACTTTTATAGTAATTTCTTCTAATGGTAGTATCAAATAAGTTTAACTAGACCATAAAACCAAACAACAGCATCCACTCCCAGATCTTTAACAGAAGTCTGAAATTAGGTAAAATTACCTAGTGCCGGCGTTTATTCCAGACACCTCCAAGAAGAAATCCGAAGGTGCTCAGACTGCTAAACTACAAGAAAAAACCCACAACCAGCCTTTATGGCTGCCAACAGAGTAAGTCATAGGCAATTAACTTCAGGGACTTGAAATGAATATAACTGTTCTAAGAGGCCACCACTGAAGGATGGTAGGGCATGTTATCTACTTAACCACCAGAAACAGGGATGGAGTCTGCATTCCAGACGCCATCTTTCCCTCCTGTGGAAAAATATGATTAAATCTCTTTTCAAATTATTTCCACATCAAAAACTTTGAAATGTCCCTTATCCATGTCTCTTTCTCAGTGGGCACTCTGAAGGACTCCTGTCACTCTGTCTGGTCCATTCGTCAAAGCCAGAGGCTCAAGTGTCTGTTTGCAAATCTGATAAAGTTTTCTCACTTGTACATTCGTGAGATCCTCTGACACATCCAAAAACTTCAAACCTTCACTATACTTTTCTTTTTCAACACCATGCTACCAGCCCTTCTGTTCCATGATATCAACTGCACTTTCCATCAGTCCTACTTAACTCAACAACCTTCTGTCTACTTACTCAAGCCAATTTCTGTCTGTGCATCTTTCCCTTCCCTGCATGTGAACTATCGATAGAGCGCCAGTAGCTCTCTCCAGGAGGATGTTCTTTCTTCCGAGAACTGCAACATATTTATTCCGAGACCCTACCAGTGCAGCTGCTGCACCGGCATAAGGGCTGACCTTCAAGCTCACCGATGCACCAGTTACAGAGACTGCGTGTCAGTTAGAGGTTTATCAGAAGGCCTTATTGATCTCAATCCTGTCCGAATATTGTCAATTTCCCATGACAAAATTTCTGAACAACCGGTCTATTATCCACTATACTGGCCGCTTGTATCAGAACCCCAGACACTTATCCCGGTCTGCTTTTCCCTGCGGTCTCTCTCTCCATTCCTCTATATCTTATCTGACCTTGGAACATCCTTCCCCTCCCTTTCTGTTCGGCTCAGGAAAGCGCTTACACACAGCAGCCAAGCACTTGTTTCAAAGCAGGACACCAGGTGGCTATACATATTTACCCTCCAATCCCAGCTGTCTACAGCCACAGTATCACCACCCCTCGCGTCACAGGCAAGTCACAGGTAACATATGTAATCTGAAACTTAATGAACTGGGGGTTAGTACTCGGTAGGTGGCAAGTGGGGACTCGAAGCGGCAAACGGTGCTGCTGGAACGAGGGGGGTTTCTGGTCCTGCTCACGAGTTCAATCTCAGAAGTTGCCTCCAATTGTTGGGGTAGGATTAAGATATCCTCTTTTAGTGTTGCGTTGGCTGTTTTCAAATTATTAAAATTATTGCATTTGTGCACGGTCACAAGTAGATAAATCAGACAACGTGATGATGCAAAACAAGCTCATGCCATTGCCCGGGGCAGATCAGCACTGCGCAAGCTTTATTTGTTCTATCATTTGTGGAGGATTTGGCCAGTAGAGAACGTGCTACGGTGGTAGGGGTGCTGGGATGCAAGTTCAAGACCAGGGACACCATGGGTAAGTCCAAACAGGTCTCGCCTTCTGGTTATTGCAGCAAAATAAAACCAGCCTTTACATTCAGTATTTGATATATAATACAAAAGAAAACCTACCCGTCAGGGTGCTAACTATACAAATAGTCCACTAGCTCACACTAACCAAGATCACGTGGCTGCTCCAACACACAAGGGTCAGAGCTGTTCCTCTCAGCCTCCTTCCACAGAGAGACAACCCACTCAACTCTGCTGAGTCATTTTATCCAGGCTAATTAGGCTGTTCCCATCACACTGTGTCCAAGGTGCGTGGACAAACCCACCTCAGCACTAAGGCCTGTGCATAGAAGCAAAACTCAGGGGAACATACCGCCCATCCACAGTTTAGCCCCTTCGTGTCCTCATAACCCTCCCCCTCTGTTTGACCCGTGGGGACGAACATTTTGGCCATCAGACAGTGGGTACGGGATATAGGCGCACGGCATTCCATGCAGCTTTCCTGCTCGATGTTCCACCGTGAATTAAAATTCTGGAGCATTAGGAACCTACTTGTGACCCTGGCGTTCTACCGCTGACTCATCCAGGTTAGGGGAGAGTGATCAGTCACTAAGTGTAACTGCCGCCCTACCAATAATACCTCAGGGAGTTCCAGAGCCCATTTGATCGCTCTAAGCACCTCCCTCTCAACTATACTATAGTTCTTTTCAGGAGTGTGAGCTTGCGGCTCAGGAATGTCACGGGATGTTTCCTCACCCTCCACTACTTGGGACAGGACGCCCCCAAGCCCACTCAGAAGCGTCAGTCTGCACAATAAAGGTCTTGGTGAAGTTAGGGGTGATCATATCGGTCCTCACACAAAACCGTCTTAGTGACTGAAACGCCCCCTCAGCCTCTTCCTCCACTTTACATCACCGCCTGCTACCCTTGGTCAGGTCAGTCAGGGGTGCCGCTATGTGTAGCAAAATCGGGATAATCGGCGATAATAGCCCACTATGCCCAGAAGTCCCTCCACTTGCTTCTTGCTCAAGGTCGTGGCCACTGCTGGATCGCCTTCTACTGTACTTTTTAGTGGGTTTGATGACCCCTCGCCCAATACCGGTACCCCAGGTAAGTGCCTCTTCCAGACCCAGTGGCACACTTGGGGGTTCGCGTCAGCCCTGCTGCCCTCCAGGGGTGGGCTACCACTGCTTGTACTTTGGCTAAAGACTCTCCCAGTGCGCTACTATAGACTAGATGTCATCTAAGTAGACGAGGCATAACTCGGTGAGGGTTTTTAGCACGAGATCCATTACCCTCTGGAATGTCGGCGGGAAGCCCCATGTAGCCCAAAGGGAGTACACGTACTGAAAAGCCCTTCAGGGGTTAACAAAGCTGGGGTATCTGGCCTTTAGCCTCGTCCAGTCAGGGGTACCTGCACATGACCCCTTTCGTCAGGTCAGAGCGTGGAGAAGAACCTAGCCTGTCCAAGTCGTTCTATCAACTCGTCAACCCTGGGCATGAGGATAGGAATCAAATTTGGCACCTCGTTCAACTCCTAAAATCATTGCGAACCGTTAGGAACCATCAGGCTTGGGAATCAACACAATAGGACGACCATCACTTTTAGACTCCTCGATCACCCCCAGAGTCTAAACATCTGCCTGACTTCTTCGGATATGGCAAGCCGCGCGCTTCAGGGACCACGATAGGGTTTTTGGTGTACCGGCATGTGGGTTCGGTTATGATGTCATGCTTGATGACTGAAGTACGTCCCGGTAACTTAGAGAACACATCCATATTTCGGGCACAAAAACTCCTCGTTCCTGAATCTGGGCCCTGGAGAGGGACTCCGAGATCCGTACTTCAGGCACCTTGGCATCGGGTACACCTACCTCCGGTGTCCCCTCTTGGGGACACGACCTTCTCTACTCCCAGGGCCATCAGGGACTCTCTTTCCCTCCCATGGCTGTAGGAGGGTCACGTGGTATATCTGTTCGGGTTTCCTCCCCCCGGCTGATAATACCCTGTAGGTTACACCTTCCCCACTCTCTCCTGACCTCATATGGTCCTTGCCATTTTGCCAAGAACTTGCTCTCCACGTGGGCACCGAACTAGCACTCTGTCGCCGGGTTAAAGGTCCTGTTCGGGCTGACCTATTGTAGACCCTAGACTGGGCCTCTTGTGCCCTTGTCATGTGCTCCTTTACAAGGGCATTACCGCCGCTATGCGGTCCTGCTAAGGGAGAGTGTTCTATCACACTACGGTGGGGGGGTCCTCTCCTGTTCCCAGGTGCTCCTCCTGGCTACTCACATCCAACCAAGAACCCACGTGGGGAACGGCCATATAACAGTTCAAAGGGTGAGAAACCCGTGGAAGACTGGGGGACTTCACGTATGGCAAACATCAAATAGGGCAACAAACAATCCCAGTCCTTCCCATCTTTGCTGACCACCCTCTTAAGCATCCCCTTCAAGGTCTTATTAAACTCTCGACCAAGGCCATCTGTCTGAGGATGATACACAGAGTCGGAGCTGTTTAACCTGTAGTAACTTGCACATCTCCTTCATTACCACTAGCATGAATGGGTACCCTGGTCAGTCAAGATTTCCTTGGGAGGCCTGGTCGTGAGAACACCTGGAACAGCTCCCTAGCAATATTTTGGAGGAGGTGTTCCTTAATGGAATCGCCTCGGATACCGCGTGCGTAGTCCAGGATAACTAGGATGTATGGTGCCCCCCTGGAGGTTTGACTATGGGGCCAACCAGATCCATTGCAATCCTTTCAAGGGCACTTCTATGATCGGTATTAGTGGGACCAAAGGACTCCTGAAGTGGAGACGGGGCATAAGATTGACACTCAGGGCAGGAGCTACAATACCGGTTTTACCTCCTCCCACACCCGGGCAGAAAAATATCTGGCAGGATCCTTTCTCGGGTCTTCTCAGCACCTAATGCCCCTCCCAGCACATGTTGTGTGTGCCAACTCTAGAACCAGCCTACGGTGAGCTTGGTGGATACTGGTACACAAGTGCTCAACCTCCTCACCCCGTATCTGGTCGACCCTGTTACAACAGTTCCCCAATAATCACCATTCGGGGGTATATTTTATCGCCCTGGTATTTGGCAGTCCCCATTATCCCCTTAACGTTCTCCCGTGCTTAACCAACGGTATGGGTCCTGTAGCTGTGCAGCCCCAAAATTTTTCACGGGAAACTCAAGGTCCAGATTCGGCCACCTCCTCGTGGCCCTCGACCTCACACTAGACCTCTAGGGGAGAGAATCATCACATGGGTCACCCCTACTGACTGGGGTGTGTGTTACAAATCGGCCTCAAAGGGTTCAGGGGCCAAGGCCGGACATACCTAGTCCATTATCTGCAAACACCTGAGGTGGGTCTTCGTCTCGAAGGGTCCCAAAACACCGTGGTATGCTCTGCCGATAAGTCCTCATGAAAAAGGGTCCCCCACCCCACTTCATGGGTAACAGTACCACAAGGGGTATGTGAGAGCTTGATGACAGCATGTGGGATATTCGCAGTGTCCCAATGTCATACACAACACTCCGCTCTCCCCCACTGTACTAGTCCAGGGTCAACCAAAGTTACCCCGCACCAGGGTGACCGTATCCTGAGTCTAGCAGGCTTCCACTCGTGTGACCCACCATTGTGACATGCTATCTGGGTTTTCGTCGCAGCCGGACTGACTCAAGCCGCCAGAACTGGCCGGGCAAAACGGTGACACTCGCAGAGGTCCTGGTTGCAGTCCTGGCTCCACATGACAGTGGAACATTTGGCATGATAGGCCCAATTTCATGGCACCCGCAGCACTGGATGCGGCCATGACCTGTCAAGGAAGCCCACTGGTTATGGGTTTCCACGCCCCCCAATGAACCCCTCCCAACCTGACATGGTCCTCCCATTTTCCGAACAGTAGCAGTCTTACCAGCTGGGTTTGGGGACCCTGTCACTCTGCACTGCTTCGTGTCGAGAGAGGTAAGTCAGCAGGTCCTCCGTAGCCGATCCTGCTCTACTAGGGACACAACCTCAGCTTTGTGGGAACCGGCCTGTCCAACGCCACCGCTGGAGCCGACGAGGGCAAGACGAAATGGGGCGAGGACCACACTCTACCATCTTTGCGGGGGAGCAGTCCCTCTGGTGTAGTCCCACTCCGGACAAGATGGATCGGTATGCATTTGGGGCGTGGGGGATAATTTTATGAGTAAGCCGCCTGGTGGACCCCGGCTGGAGCCGACTTGAACGGTGACCCAAGACGAGCCAGAATCTCGCCGCCTTTGCTGGGGTACTCACGGGCCTCCGTTTCACTAGGTCGTAGTAAGCCCTTCTGCGCTCCGTTCAGGAACGGGCCAGGATCATCTGCCACCTGGCTCAGCCGGTAACTCCCTCGTCAGTACTCGCTTCGAATCGACACTTTGAGATTACGCCTCCAGTCGTCGGTTCGCGCCCATTTTTTTTAAAGCCTTTTGTATGGCAGCACGTCGGACATGCTGGAACACCGGGTAACCCTTGTAGACGTATGGGGACCCCTCAGTAACCCGACGCTTGCGTCGGTGATCCATAATGCCAGTAAACTTCTCCATCATCAGCTTGGACCATGGCTCGAGGTCCTCCTCCTGACCTGTTTGACTGGAGCATGGGTGCTGCTGTGGACGGGACCTCTCCTCTCGTGCTGGAACATGCTTGCTGCGTCGGACCCTCTCCTCCTGCTGGCCGGACATGGCTTGTGTGACAGCTGCGCGATTAGTCAGGGACTCTTCGGCTGCTGCCGATAGCTCTGGCCTCCTCACTGCTGCTGGCGGGAACCTCTCCTCCTGCTGCTGGAGTATGGCCTGCGGCTGCTGCGATTAGCTCTGGCCTCCTCTTGCAGGTATTTACATAAAGTCCTCCATCTTGGCTTTATCCTGGCACTTGCCTGCTGCTTTCCCCCAGGCCATGCAAGTGTGCAGGACTGTAGCGAGGCCTTTGCAGGTGGTGTGTCTTTTGAGAACGGCCCGCAATCCGAAAGCACCATATGTGGAGGATTTGGCCCGTAAGAGACCGTGGTAGCGGAGGTGTGGGATCAGTTCAAGACAGGAGGACACCAGGGTGACAGGTCCCAAAGGTCTCGCCTGCTTTTTGCAAGCAAAATAAAACCAGCCTTTAATTCAGGTATTTGGAATACAACAAATTGAAAACCTACTCCGTCAGGGTGTCTAACCTATCACAATAGTCACAGGCTCCACTAACCAAAATCACTTGGATGCTCCAGACACACAAGGTCAGAGTGTGTCCTCTCCTCCTTCCACAGAGAGACAACCCCAACCTCACTCTGTGAGTCCATTTATCCAGGCTGAAGTAGCTGTGCCCATCACCGGTTTGTCCAAGGGTGCTGGACAAACCAACTCAGAACGAAGGCCTTGCATAGAAGCCCAAACCTAGGGGAAACATACCGCCCATCCACAGTTAACCACTTCAGTGCTCACACAGTCTATATAGCAAAAGCAAGAGAGAAATAAGAGGGAGGGAGACGAGGAGAATAAAAACCAAAAGGCACTCATGATTCCCAGCTTTGTAGTCTCTTGATGGCGAAAACCGTCATGCTGTCACACACTGACGTCAATTGAGATCCTTAGCTCTCAAAACTGCTTCGTCTCAGTGCCTCTTTGAGTTCATTGTTTCATTACAGTATATTTTAGTATTTTGATCTATCGCTTAGGTTTCCTTAACACTATGGTCATGAAAACAGTTAAGAGGAAAATCAGATGTTATGAATAAGAGGGGCCATATTTAATTTATATAAATATATGAATGGTCCAAAACAAAAAACATTGATGGACTGTTGTTCCAGATTAAGTGAAATAAAAAAACAAGGGGCACTTATCTCAGTCTGTAGAAACCAGGGTTTTAATCACGGAGGCGACAGGGCTTTTACTATTCCACAATCTGTGGAATAGCATGACTCAGGCACTGGTCCAGCACGGACAGCAGAGGCTCAAGGGTATAGTGCCTTTTTTACCACCTAAATAACATTGCGGCTATGTTATAAAGAATTGTTTTCCATAAATCCTCATCCAATCCTCTTCACTTTGTTAATTCCTTTGTTGAACAGGTGTCTTTTTGTCAGATGTATTAAACATGTACATGGGGAGCGGACCATAGAGATACTTTGGGCCCGCAGTGTTGGATGTCCCTGGCAATACAAACTGATCACAATAAAAGAATGAAGATGTAAACCATATACATATTATGCTGCGATTGACCACATAATAAGGATATAATATTTGGCTGAGAGTGTATAAATGTGCAAGGAAACAAAAATTATGTATATTTTTTGAGCGGGTGGGGAGTTCTTTCTGAAGATGCTATGGGCCAGGGCTCTCCTATTTTCCACACCCGCTTTGTTCCCTTGTGTTGCTAAGCCTTGTATGAACTTGCTGGGACAAAAAACTGCATGCGGCTTGTCAGCGAATAAATCCCACATTACTGTTTGATTATGATATATATATATGGATTTTGGATAAAATAAAAAGGACATTGGTTGGCACTAATTTTCTCTTCTACCAGGAGTCTACATAAACAAAATTAAAGCCCACAGACGGGGAGGCACCTACATTAGCTTATGTGTGACCTGTTTCCATTCCCAGTAGAAAAATTATCTAGGCATCCTATAAAACTGACCCTACAGCTAATATATGAGCTTCTACCAGTCGCACTTGTCGATGTGATTGCAATATCTTAAGATGGATAAAAAAATCAAACAATTTTACTGTTAGGACAAACATAATTCTGGCTCCTTGAATCTCTATGGACCTTTATCATGTCAACTTCAAAAACTTCATGAACAACAGCCAAACAGGGTGAACAGATAATTAATCCAGCCAATATCTTTAGATTCAAAAGGGAAAAAAGTACATTGAAATGCACGCCTTCAAAGTTGTCACCTATGGTCCAATCTACAAAGAGCATGGGGATTAGAGACATTCAATTTTGGAAACAGAATGTGTACCTTTCTCTGCAAATCCCAAGGATCACTGAAATTGGATAAAAACAATTACTGGAAAACAATATTAAAGTGTTGGGAAATAGCAAAGAAGGGGTTCATAGAACATTAGAAGTACTCCCCTGTGTAACTTTGATGTCAGCCACTGGCAGCTCATGCGTGACACCTGCCGTTTGCTCAGGCCTTTTGAAGAGGCCACGTTATTTCCAGGACAGCGGGATGAATAACGTTATTCCACTGCTTGATGTCCTGGAACTCATGCTGCAAAATATGTCTGGTCAGGGCACTGGAGAAGTGGAGACTACATCTTATGGCCACATGAGTCCGGTGGGGGCTGAACTGGAGGAGGAGGAGGACATTGGAGCACAAGCAGAGTCTGGCGCAATTTGTGGTTTTTCTACTCAGGTGACAGGAGAGGAGGAGCAGGAGCATCCGGAGGAAGTAGAAGACAAGGCAGATGACCCAGAAGCACCGTGGCAGTATACTGTGGATATGGAGACCGGGAGTCCCTCAGAGTCACTTGCGCAGATGGCCCACAGCATGCTGTTTTGCCTAACTAGTGGCACAGGGATCCGGCACAGGGATGACTTTTGGCACTCCACCCTCTTGGACCCTCGCTACCGGTCCAAAATGGGTGACTTTTTTCCTGCTGCTGAGAAGAAGGAACAACTGGCATACTATAGAGATATACTGAGCACACAGTTGGCCGCTGCCTATGTGCGCCATTGTCCATCCTCTGTCAGGTCTGACCGGGGGATTCCTGGCAGTCATTGCTCACGTACTACTACTACGGCTGCTGTGGGGAGCTGGGGGGGTAGGAGCAGTAGCAATTCCATCAACAGTCGCTTAAGTCTGGATTCCTTAATGAGCAATTTCCTTCACCCGCCTAGTGAGGAGCGTAGTCGCCACCGGCAGCAGCAGCAGGACATGAAGCAGACCCTGCACCAGCAGGTGGTGGCCTACTTGGACAGCACTTTGCCACCTGAGATAGAGGATCCCATGGACTACTGGACAGCTAAACTAGATGCGTGGCCGCAACTTGTGGAGTTTGCAGTAGAGAAGCTGCCCTTCCCGGCCAGTAGTGTGGCATCAGAGCAAGTGTTCAGTGCGGTGGGGGCCATCGTTACCCCCAGGACAACCCGCTTGTCCACCCGTAATGTGGAGAGACTGACCTTTGTCAAGATGAATCAGGCTTGGATCGGCCAGGATTTCAACTCACCAATGCCTAATGCATCAGATTAGATCAGCCATGACGCCTCCTCCAATCGTTGAGAAATGAGTCGGGGTTCTAACTACCTGCCTCAACTACTATTCTGATGCTGCCACCTGCCTGATGCCACACATCTGCTGCTAGTTGCACCATCTGCCTCCTACCATCTTTACCAGGGACTGGAATTGTCTGCCACCTCCACACTATATCATTGTGCCACTCTGCGGGCACCTGCTGCTGCTGCTTTTGATGCCACCAACACACTATATCATTGTGCCACTCTGTGGGCTCCTGCTGCTACTGATGCCACCTTCACACTATATCATTGTACCATTCTGTGGGCTCCTGCTGCTTCTGATGCCACCTTCACACTATATCATTGTACCACTCTGCGGGCTCCTGCTGCTGCTGATGCCACCTTCACACTATATCATTGTGCCACTCTGTGGGCTCCTGCTGCTGCTGCTTTTGATGCCACCAACACAATATATCTTGTGCCACTATGCCGTTCTTGTGCTAGATGCCACATTTCACACTATATCATTGTGACTCTGCGGGCTCCTGTTGCTTCTGATGCCACCTTCACAATATACATTGTGCACTCTGCGGGGCTCCTGTTGCTGCTTTTGATGCCACCAACACACTATATCATTGTTGCCGCTCTGCTGCTTTCTGATGCCACCTTCACACTATATCATTGTGCCATCTGTGGGCTCCGCTGCTGCTACTGATTGCCACCAATGAGCACATATCATTGTGCCACTCTGCCGCTCTTGCTGCTTCTGATGCCACCTTCACACTATATCATTGTGCGAATCTGCGGGCTCCTGTTGCTGCTGCTACTGATGCCACCAACTCACTATATCATTGTGCCACTCTGCAGGCTCCTGCTGCTTCTGATGCCACCTTCACACTATATCATTGTGCCACTCTGCAGGCTCCTGCTGCTTCTGATGCCACATTCACACTATATCATTGTGCCACTCTGCCGCTCTTGCTGCTTCTGATGCCACCTTCACACTATATCCTTGTGCCACTCTGCGGGCTCCTGCTGCTACTGATGCCACCTTCACACTATATCATTGTGCCACTCTGCGGGCTCCTGCTGCTGCTGCTTTTGATGGCACCAACACACTATATCATTGTGCCACTCTGCCGCTCTTGCTGCTTCTGATGCCACCTTCACACTATATCATTGTGCCACTCTGCGGGCTCCTCCTGCTACTACTGATGCCACCAATGCACTATATCAATGTGCCACTCTGCAGGCTCCTGCTGCTTCTGATGCCACCTTCACATTATATCATTGTGCCACTCTGTGGGCTTCGGCTGCTTCTGATGCCACCAACACACTATATCATCGTGCCACTCTGCGGGCTCCTCCTGCTGCTACTGATGCAACCTTCACACTATATAATTTTGCCACTCTGCGGGCTTCTGCTGCTGCTGCTACTGATGCCACCAACGCACTATATCATTGTGCCACTCTGCGGGCTCCTGCTGCTACTGATGACACCTTCACACTATATCATTGTGCGACTCTGCAGGCTCCTGCTGCTGCTTTTGATGCCACAACACACTATATCATTGTGCCACTCTGCCGCTCTTGCTCTTTCTGATGCCACCAACACACTATATCATTGTGCCACTCTGCGGGCTCCTGCTGCTTCTGATGCCACCTTCACACTATATCATTGTGCCACTCTGTGGGCTCCTCCTGCTGCTGCTGATGCTACTGGTGCCACCTTCACACTATATCATTGTGCCACTCTGCAGGCTCCTGCTGCTACTGATGCCACCTTCACACTATATCATTGTGCCACTCTGTGAGCTCCTGCTGCTGCTGCTTTTGATGCCACCAACATACTATATCATTGTGCCACTCAGTGTAAAAAGAGTGCACTCTTTGATGTTAGTGGGATCTTGGCCCTCAGCTCAGTCCTTTCGAGCTGGCACCGTCAGGCTGCTCTCCCGCTTTGCTTATTTGGGGAAGTTGGCCTATGTAAGTGCACATGGAAGTGAAGAGTGAAGCGATTCTAAGAGCCGCGGCCGTCATGTGCGTGTCATACTAAAACACAGCATTGTTTGAAGACCAAACCACGCTCTCTATACATATTTAAGCATGGCACAACGTTCTACAACACCCTACAGGCTCTTTGCAGCCAGGAAATGCGTGTTTTTAACGTGATTTGTTTTGATTTGATTCAGGTCGAAACAATTTTTTTCGAAAAATTTGGCGAATCGGGTTGAAACGAATTTTAACAAATTCGCCCACCTCTAGCCCGAGCAGTGCAGGGGGGCGCCAGATTCATGCAGTATGTACATTTCATGAATCTGTCTCACACTGCACACTACACAGGCAAACTGCCTCCTCTACAAGCAAACTGCACATAGTGTACTTTGCACTATTTTTGATAAATCTGGGCCAATGTTTTATAGCTATCATTTTATTTTTTAACTCCCTTCCAAAGGCACAATTTTTTCCCTTTTTAGTGGCACTGTGAAATATTTCCATGCTTTGTACTAGAAAGCTGGAAAAAGATTTTTAATACTGTGGAATTCAAAACAAATTTAATTGTAGGCACTTTGTTTTTCTCCATTGGGTATTCTGTAAAAATTACATATTACAGATTTTTTGGGGTCACAGAGATGGCTAATTTATATAGTTGTTGTTATTATTGTTAACCCCTTCCGAACATTTGATGTAATAGTACTGTTTGGCGGGAGGTGCGTTCCTGAATTATACAGTACTATTACGTCATGCTACTGTTACCGGCTCCTGAATGTATGTTACAACTGGCACCCATCTCTAGTACCTACAATCGGAGTTTCCTCCAATCACGGGCGTGCAAGGGTATTCTGCATAAAATCGCACTCTCCCTCGCCGCTTACCGGAGGGGGGTCTGCTGCTCCGATGGCAGCCCCGGGGCACTGGTAGAACCCTGACCAGCTTCTTCCTGGAGCTTGGTCCTGCCTTCTGGCAGAGTCCAGCTGTAAAATACAAGGGTTGCATAACACAGTGTAACACATCTGTATTAAACTGTGTTAAATTTAAGAGTTTGAACAAGCAGGGCATCACTTCTTCAAGCCAAATTGTAAAAGAGAACAAAGAAAGTTTAAAACACTTAATTAAAAACTCTTTTTAATTGCACAATTTTTCTTGTGCAAATACATCAGGTAACCACCACATATGGGGTATTTTTATACTCAGGAGCAATTGGGTATCAAACTTTGTGGAGCTTTTTGGTATTTTATCCACTAAATATTTTGAAAACCACATTCATTTAGCCAAAAAAATTAAAATTTCAAAATTGTGCACAATTTTGTTTTATCCCCTGTAAAACATTTAAAGGATAAACTTAATGAATGTTGTTTTACGTACATTAAGGGGTTCAGTTTCTATAAAAGGGTAATTTATGGGGTTTAACTTTTATTTACACCTCTTAAAGTGACTTGAAATTTGAGCAGGTCCAGCAAAAGCGTAATTTTGTGTTTAGTAACTAAAGTTCAAAGCCCCATACCATCTTACAAAAATGAGAGGATATATAAAAAAAACCATGTCAACATAAAGCAGGTATTCAGTTTATGTTGGCTATTAAGTTTTTTGTTATTATAGCCCCTTTCACACTTGCGTTTTTCACGCATGCTTTTTATGCACAGAACTTGCATTGCACTCTGACCCATTGTAATCCATGGGCTTTTTCACACTTGCATTATTTTTAACGCGCATTTAAATCTTGGCATGCTCTACTTTTGCAAGTCATGCGTGTGAAAAACGCACCACACAAGTCTATGGAGACGCATCAAAAACGCATTGCACTCTGAGACACATGCAAGTGAAATGCAAGTACAATGCATTTTTCACGCATCAATTGCCATAGAAAAAGCTGAACATTTAGATTTTCGAAAATTGAGAATTTTTGAAATTTTTCTTTAGATATACCATATATACTTGAGAGTATATACTTGAGTATAAGCAATTTTGTTCCTGAAAACTACCCACTTGGCTTATACTCGGGTGTATAAAAAAAAAATAAACGGAGTACTCACCATTCCGGCCAGCCATGCACGTGGTGCTCTTGCGGACCTGGAGCAGGCACCCACGCATATGAAGATAGAAGAGGTGCTGCCTGGGGTGTCGGAATGGTGAGTACTCCATTTATCTTTCATTATAAAATAACGGTTTTTCCCTGCGTTTAACCCCATAACAGAAAATCGTGCCCAAAGTCGAAAATGGCACTTTTTTGCCATTTAATAAAAAAAAATTAAAATTCTATAAAAAGTGATCAAAAGGTCGTAAGTCCTAAAAATGATAACATTGTAAACGTCATCAAAATCTGAAAAAAACAACACCTCCCAAAGCTCCGTTTATCAAAGTATAAAAAAGTTATTAGCGCCAGAAGACAAAATCCCCCCCCAAAATTTTTGTACAGGAGGTTTTATTTTTTTTAAATGTATGAAAACATTATAAAGCCTATACAAACGTGGTATCCCCGTAATCGTACCAACCCAAAGAATAAAGTAGACATGCGATTTGGGGCACACAGTGAAATCCGTAATATCCAAGCCCACAAGAATACGGTACAAATGCATTTTTTATCCAATTTCACTGCATTTGGAATTTTTTTCCCGCTTCCCAGTACACGGCATGGAATATTAAATACTATCATTTTGAAGTTTCATTTGTCATGCAAAAATTAAGCCATCACACAGCTCTATACATGGAAAAATAAAAAAAGTTACAGATTTTTGAAGGTTGGGAGGGAAAAATGAAAGCGCAAAAACGAAAAAGGGCTGTGGCGTTAAGGGGTTAAGGGAAACCTATACAAGTAAGGTAAGTTTACTTACCGTAACTTTTGTGTTTGTAAATGATTCTGTGTATTAAAAAAATGCATCACTTTCCTTTGTCCTCGTTTTTGTCTTAACAGAATTTCTCATGTACAGTGTACCGTAAATCAAATGTTCTTTTCTAGCAGTGCAAGATTGGACTCCTGAGTACTCCTTGTTTCTATGATATTCTTACCAATGCTAGAAATCATCCTCATAATTTAAAAAAAAACAGGTTGTCTAATTGTTTAACCATTAAAAATAGCACTGTCAGCTGTTGCTTAAGCTTTCCCTGACAAGCCTGTCTACTAATGAACCTGCTATACTATCAAGAGTAATAATTAGTTAAAATCCTTAGTACAGTGCTTGTACATAGGTCATCAATTCCACAGAGCCATACAGCAATAGTACTAATGAACCCCACAGATAAGTCAAAGCAATGATGTTCTTGTAATCCTAAGTGTTCACGATCATTTGTTTGTTAGAGTGATCAATGCTGGCACTGATCATTACGGTTTACCTGTTAATTGCCAAGGTTGAACCCAAGCAGAAGGACACACTACAGTGCCTAAAAAAATTAAATACAATAATAATATAATAGTAAAAAATTTATTTAAAATATTTTTAAAAACTGTAAAAGTTAAGATTTCCCCCCATACCAAAATGATGAACATTATACCAAAAAAAATTTACAGGGATTTCCTCCTTTTTAGCATTTTGGCACCCATAGAACTTTAAAAAAAATGTAATCAACAGATTCCCGAAACGGTATAAATGCAAACATTAATTGGTGTCACAAAAAATTACATCTTACACCAAAGAATTACTGGTGTCAGAATATGGTGATGCAACCAACACATTTCACAGTCAATATCATAGTACCAATGCACATCCCAAAATGATGCAACTGTGTTTTTTGTCAATCCCCTTCCATTTAGTTTTTTTTTCAGCTTCCAACAACATTGCATGGAACATTAAGGCCGGCGGCACACGTGGCATTTTGAACCCGCTTTTGGGCCATTTTTAAGCAATCTGTTAAAAAACGCATCGGTTTTTTAAAAATGCATCAATTTTTGACCGGTTTTACCAATTATCTTAATTAAAACTGGTCAAAACAGATGCGTTTTCAAAATACACATACCTTTTTCAGAAATGCACACGTTTTTTCACACATGCGTTTTTTAACAGACTGCTTAAAAACAGCCCAAAAACGGGTGTGCCGCTGACCTAAGTGGCACTCTCATGAAGTAAACATGGTCTCATGTATAAAACGCCTCATATGGCTCTATAAATGGAAAATATAAATGCTATAGATCTTGTAATAGGGGTAAAAAGCTGAAATGGAAAAGGGTTGTGGCGTTAATGGGTTTGTGTCTAATAATTTTCGTTAACCCTTGATAAAAAAAAATAAAATATCTAGTGTTTCTGGCTTACATGCTTGCACATACATAAATTTAAAAATTCCAGCCAGGTTGGCCACAGGCAAAATATCAGATTCCACCTTGGATACCTCTTTTACATAGGATGGGATTTTCTGACATACTGGGACAGATGGTGGGATATTTTGTTTTTTTTGGGCACAGAATTGTTGCGGATCATTTATAATGAGTTTGCGCCAGAAAGAACAGATGTTTCCGACTATCCCTACTCCTCCGTAATTTTTTTCCACAAGTGGGCGTGGCCTAACTTTTCCACATTATCCAGCACATTTATGTGTATTTTGTTTAAATTTTTAGGTGCAAAAAAAGGAAAAAAAATGGTCAGAGAGCAAAATTAAGGAGCAGTCCAGGTAAGCTTTTGGCACACATCGCATTGATGTCGGAATTTTTATGGCGCACAACTGATTCGTTCCGTCTACCCATTAATTACTTACAGGCGTGCGCCATTTTAATACATTGGGCTGTGCTTTCAGGAGACTGATCTCAGATTCTGACAGTCGTGCTCGCACCAGAATGAGTAAATCCCTCCCACTGTACGTCTTCAAGGTACATTTCATTTATGATAATGATTTGAAGCCAAAGTACAGAGATTTATGGAGACATGCACATTTTTGTGAAATTTTTGTAGATAATATCATACTTATAGTTCAGCAAAGTTTATCTAATAGCAGCAATTCCTGTTAAAGGAAATCTACCATGTATGTAAGGATAGCCTTTTTAGGGCTAATCCTTTAGTCCCCTGTATCTTTGGTAATCTTTAATTGTCGTTATATGCAAACGAGGGCGTGGAATAGCTGAAGCCGAGGCTACATGGTACGGCTACTTCACGCCTCAGTACCCTCCCACCAAGACATCTTCACCGCGCAGCTACAAGGAGGTGCGTACACTCATCCGCAAAGCCGGAGTTCTGTGTGTGCTCCGGCTTTGGAACTGAGACCGCCCAGCGGGCGGCCTGTATTCTGCACATGTGCAGAACTGCAGCCTCAAGGACAAGTGCACACAGCTCCTCTTAGCTGCCAGCTGAAAATGTCTGGGTAGTAGGATCAAAGAGGCTACTGGGGAATAGCCGGAGCTGAGGCTACACGGCGCAGCTACTCCACGCCCCAGTGGGCACTGTGGTAAATTTGTATATTGCAACAATTAAATATTACAAAAGATATAGGGGACTAAAGGATTGGCCTTAAAAAGGGTTATCCTTACAAATATTAGATGCGCCTGCCACTGCAATTACCTTAATATGTAGAGCCGTGGTGGAAGGTTTCCTTTAATATAGGATACAGAATATATTTCCCTCACCTAGCAAAGATTTTTGCATTGGTAACAAATGATTGGTTGGTCTACTAAAAAATGTATTGCTTAGTGGATTCTGCATATAACATCACAACAGAGTGCTGCTTTTCATTGCACAGCTCCGTAAATAAAAATAAAGCCCATGAACAAATGGATGTTTTTGTCAATTCCACTACATTCAGAATACATTTTTTGCTTTACAGTACATTGCATAGAATCTTAAATGGATACACTCACAAAAAGTGTGTCACATAGCAAAAGGATCCAAAATTCCCAACTTTTTCGGGTTTTGCAGAGCTGTGAGAGATATTTAACAGGGGATTGTGTCGCACGTGATCGATATTTGGCGCAGCTGCGCTAGCTTTCATGCAACACAATTCAGGGGCCGTGCCGTCGGGCGATTGGACTGATTTGGACTGAGTGCGGGATTAAACTTTCAAATTTTATTGCAAGACCAGCACTTACATACACCAGGAAGAACAAGGTGAACTCAGTCGGCCCTGAGCGGGGCACCGACACATGTAGGATATTAGGCGCAAGATCTTAGTGAATCGCGGCAGAGTGCATGATTGTTGGACAGGTAAGTAAATGTGCCCCACAAGCTTTAAAAACAATTACAGTAAGTTTAATTTTAATACCCAGGAGATGGCTGTCATATACTGTATGCCCCTTGATCTCCCTGAAAAACCACAAGAGAGCTACAGTATGTTGCTGATAAAGCAAAGTGATAAAATCTAACATAGAAGGCACTATCCAAGGGTCCAAAAGATTGCAGCAATAGACAGTGAAATACATGGCTAAAACTAACAACATATAAGATGGGCAAAAATAAAAGGTCAGATCAAGATGAAAATTCAAATAACCAAAGCCTTAAAACAAATATACATGTCCACACTATAGCACCTGAGATAAGAGAACAATACTACTAAGAAAAGCACAGATGTTGGGTAATAATAGCAAATGACAATGCAATGGACTGTGTCATGAATATACAATGGGGGGGGGATTTATTACCGTATATACTCGTGTATAAGCCGAGTTTTTCAGCACATTGAGAATATTGAAATAAATGGTGTACCCGGCTCTTCCTGGCATCTCTGGTGGCAATGGATATCAGGATAATGGTATAGGCGTTAGAGTAAATTTGCAAAAATAGGGCAAACACTAAGGCTCAGTAATGAGCACCAACAAAAAGACAGCATCACTACTATGGCAAACTATGAAGAGTGTCACAAATAAAAAAACGTACACTTTTATTAACAAATAGAAAATTTTATTTAAACAATAACACAGACACACCCTTGTTGACCATAATTTGTTAATAAATTGCTCCACAGCAGGCATTGTCCTGGAAGACAAAAAAAAAAGCAAACACACACACAAAAAATGTCTTGATTCAATAGGAGGTATGAAATATTCTTGTTGCCAAGGGGGAGGGGGACATGATCGTTGCCAAGGGAGAGAGGACATGCTCATTGTCTAGAGGGAGGGGAGCATGCTAATTGTCTAGGTCATCTTTGTGGCTGGTAAGGGTTTAACCATAACTATAAAGGAAAAAAAAAGTTGGTAGGACAGATTTGAGGTGTATGGAGACAGTAAAAACAGGGTGGGGTGCAACTATACACCAGTGGACTTGGAGATGAGCGGAGAGTGCAAGAAGAAGATTTCATGGTGGACGGGTGAGGTGACAGGAAGAAGATTACAGAGACCGGTGATGAAATACACAGAAGCACTTCACCCCAACCCCCACTACAACATGGCCAGCCAGCTACCCAAAGATTCATGCAGAACGTGTGCCAGAAATCCTGAATCTGGCGCCCCCTGCACACTACACCGGCAAACTGCACTGCTCTTAGTAAATGTACCCCAATGAGTGCACAGGTCTCCAGACTTGTGCTACACATCTCCCGCAACACACAGCACGATACAAACAAAAACAACATGCAGTCAGAACTGCTGGCCTTGGACAACCGGTCTGTGATCTGTAAGCTGCTTAGAATAGGTGTATTTTAGAGGCAGAATAAGTGCAAGTTTAAAAAAACGATGAAAACAAAACAGGCATACACAAGTAAAACAAAGCAACAGACGGGAAGATAGATGCAGCGCAAAGGAGAGAACCAAGCTTGTGGCAGAAAAGCAACAGCACCAACACTAGAGATGGGCGAATTTGTTAATATTCGGTTTGTCCCGATTCGCCAAATTTTTTGAAAAAATTTGATTCGACCTGAATTGAATCATAATGAATCACGTTAAAAACAGGTATTTCCTGGCTGCAGAGAGCCTGTAGGGTGTTGTAGAATGTTGTGCCATGCTTAAATATGCATGAGGAGCATGGTTTGGTCTTCAAACTATGCTGTGTTTTAGTATGACACGCACATGACAGTCGCAGCTTTAGGAATCGCTTCACTCTTCACTTCCATGTGCACTTCCATAGGCCAAGTTCCCCAAATAAGCGAAGCGGGAACACAGCCTGACAAGGTGATGTCTGTGCCAGCTTGAAAGGACTGAGCTGAGGGCCAAGATCCCACTATAACATCAAAGAGTGCACTCTTTTTACACTGACATCAGATGATTCCATAGATTACGATATGCAACGTGGGAGCCCAAGTGTGTATGGAGGAGATAGGTGCCGGCGCTCGTGGATGGACCACTCCAGGAATAATTCCTTTTAAAAACGTGTTTATTCCAATGTGCAACGCGTTTCAGCCCAGGAAACGGGCCTTCGTCAGGCATAAAGGCTTTGACCAACCCTTTCAATGCCTACATGTTTTAATACGTCTGAATTCCCTTTATGACACTGTCTTATGTCCTCTATTAAATGGGGACATTTGTTACTGGTTATGATGGATCTTTTGTGTTCCCCAAAATGAACAAACCGGACTCCTGATTGTCTTGCCAATGTTATATGAACAAATAGAATACAGAGCCGTGGGGTCGGGGAGAAGAAGCCGGTGAGCAGGAGCGTTGCTAGGGTGGAAAAAGATCTGGGGCACGGGCCCCAATCCATATGTATCAGACTTTTATTAATGCCCACCCCTGTACACAACCTATACACGACACATACAGAAACATAAAACACAAGAGAACATCCAGTGTGAGGAGGTGAAGTGTAGTTGTCTTCTATCTACTCTGTTAGGGCCGGCATCACCACGTCTCCTCTTCAGCCACGAGTCCTCCCTGTGGAGTTCACTACACAGACATCTTATGTTCTTTATTGTCCCCATCATCTTGGTCTCCTGCTGCTCCCCCTCACACTCTGCCTCCTGTACTGTAAGGCCCCTTTCGCAGGCCAGGACTGCTTGACTGGGGAGTTGGAAGGATGACAGCTCTTCACCCCTCCCCTCCCGTTCCATATGCTAGCCACTGTTTGTACAGATAGCATATGGACGATCATGTGAAAGGGGCCCTAATAAAGATACACAGAAAGTCCTCCGGAAAATACGGTTAACAAAAAATAATAAATGCTTCCTAATATAACATGTTAAAAAGCGATGAAACCTATATTACCTATAAATCATATATAAACAGATATCATACACATACATACAATCTGGTTTTATAATAAAGCCCCATAATTTACATTACACCCCCTCATTGTGCCACCCACCTAATAATGTTCCCTAGTCGTGAACTAACAAGTAAGAATGCAATCTATACTTAAAAACTGTGCCCCCCCCACTAATTAGCTCTCATTGTGACCCTAAACTAAATAATGCCGAGCCTAATCGTGCACACATGAAGAATCCTCTCACCTAATACCTACACTAAGTAATGTCTGCACAGCCCACAGTAATGTTCCTCACAGCCCTGACTACAAAGTTCCCCCACAGTGCCTTGCAATGTCCCCCTACAGCCCCCCAATATTGTCACATCCCCCAATGCCCCCCACTGCCCCACTGAAAAGTCCCCTACAGCCCCAGTAATATCCCCCACAACCCCCCAATGTTGTCACAGCCCCCCCTAATGTCCCTCACAGTCTCACCTAGAAGTCCCCTTCAGCCCCAGTAATGTCCCTCACAGCCCCCAACTAATGTTCCCACAGACCCCCAGTAATGTCCCTAAGACAGCCCCCCAATGCCCTCACAGGCCCACTAAGAAGTGCCCCACAGTCCCCAGTAATGTCTCCAACAGCCCCCCTCAATGTCTTCACAGCCCCCAATAATGTTCCCAAAGTCCTCCCAATATCTTCACAGCCCCCAGTAATGTCCCCTACAGTCCCCTGTAATAATGTCTCCCACAGCTCCCTCCAATGTCTTTAGAGCCCCCTGTAATGTCCTCCACAGCACACCCCCAATATCTTTATTGCTCCCAGTAATGTGCCCAAAGCCCCCTCTAATATTCCCCACAGACCCCAGTAATGTCTCCACTGCCCCCAGTAATATCCAAAAGCCCCCTGTAATGTTATGTTTCTCATAGCCATCAGTAATGAAAAGTCCCCTCAATGTGCCCCCTCCCCCTTGCATAATTAAAAAAAAAAACACTTTTCTCACCTCAGTATCTGCGTCTCCTGCTCCCTGAGTGAAGATCGTTCATCTGCTCTTCACTGCTCATCGCTATCTACGCCCTGAGGACATAGATAGCGATGAGAGTGAGGAAAATTGCCCGGGACATTCGGGGCACAGGTCAAAAGATCCGGGGCACAGGCCCTGGATCTTTTGACCTAGCGACGCCCCTGCCAGTGAGTATATATATTTTTTCCCTTTCAAGTGGGCCCTGCTGTGGACATTACATTAAAAGGGGGCATCTGGGTGGACATTTCATTAAAGAGGGCCATCAGGGGTGGACATTTCATTAAAATGGACCCTCTGGGGAGGACATTCATGGACATTTAGTTAAAGGGGGCATCGGCTGTGGACATTTTATTAAAGGGGGCCATCTGGGGTGGACATTTCATTAAAATGGACCATCTGGGGGGATGGCATCCGTGGACATTTAGTTAAAGGGGGCATTGGCTGTGGACATTTCATTAAACGGGCATCTGCTGTGGATATTTCATTAAAGTGAAGGCTCTGTCGTGCACATTTCTGTAAAGGGGGGTCTCTGCTGTGAACTTTTCAGTATTAAAGTCAGGCTGCTGCTGTATATTTTATTAGAGTAACGGCTGCATTTACTACTCTAGGCCTATACTCCAATAACTTTTTCCAGTTTTTATGTTTTTGTGGTAAAATTAGGAGCCTCAGCTTATACACAAGTATTTACACTATGAGGGGGAGCTCAGCTGCAGAGCACAGAGGCCAGGGACAGCATCCACATCTCCTACACTGTCTGGGAGACCTGATCTGGACAGTAGTGGATGGTTACATCCACTTAGGGAATGTAATCGGCTTTCCTAAATAGATGGGTTATAAAGGTATATGGGTCACTTATATGAACAGTATAAGATTAAGAATATAGAGGATATAGAGTATATAGAGTAGCACTTAAGTCCTAACATTCGGGCACATGTTGGTTTGGACGGACGCTAGGGGGGGCCCTAGTCGTGTGAACAGCTCGGGGCCCATGGGACACTTAATCCGGCACTATTAGTTAAGGTTCTTGTTTGAGAATATGCCAGTTTTAGAACGAGATAGAAATATATTGGCAAGGGTACAAGCCACCGGTATACCACTATCAACCTTGAAGGCATTATACAAGAGAATGAGTTGGAGTCCCTCATACACAAAATCCACATATTTTTCATTCCACTGAGCAAGAATAAGCACATCCTGAATACTCTCCAACCCCAGGACATGAGTAATATGGGTATAAAGACTCTTTACATCAATAGATGCCAGCTGTAACCCTGAATAACCTGTAGAAAAGCATTAAAATCCTCAAAAATTTTATGGGATCTTTATCATAAAGGGGCACAAGATTGCGATATGGGTTAAAACACTGATCCAACCCCTGCAACAATTGGGCGAACTGGAGGATAACTGAGCATTTAATGGACTTTTGGCAAAAAGTGCCCTTTGGGATACGTAGGACTCATGGAAAACACATTCTCCACTGTATTTTCAGTAAGTATTCTGTTTTCTACACATATACGGAAAGCTGTGCCTGAAATTAAGGGGTAGGCTTATGGTTCAAGAGGAAATATGTGAATCTATCATCATGTCGTATGCCCTCTTCATATGACAATACCTCTCTTTAACAGCACATTACCCCCCCCCCCCCCTCACTTGTACGATGGCTTCACTATAATATCTATCTGAGAGTGGATCTACTGTAGAGCCTTGAACTTGCCCAAAGCTAGGTTCTTAGAGGCACCCAGATAAATTAGTGATCTCATCTCATCCATCACATGCTGTCTGAAATTATGGGAAGCCAGATGACAAAGGGGGCAAAAGGTAGACTTCACCCTACCCTTAAAAGCTTTAAATCTCCCAAAGCATATGTCCAGTAAAACCATCCTCTGCAATCCAACTCTTCTCCAAATTCAGAAGTTGTAGAATAATCTACTAGAGTAGATAAAGATAGGGGGAGGAAACCCATGGGTATCTACAAGGGACTTCACCTTCACCCCATGACTGAGGACTGGAAAAACTTAGGATTTGTGTCACTTAGAAGATGTACCATATTAATAGATCTTCTTGTTCGGAGCAGAATTTCCTCTCCACAGGGTTCCCCTGAGAAAAAGTTTTCCCTACCCCACACCAGAAAATGTTTTTTTCATGATACTTTAGCAGAACTCTCAGCAGAGGATGCATGGCCTGTAAGAGTCCTATTCAATAAAGCCATATCTAGGGAATGGCAGTGGTTGGAGCAGGTCTTCAAAAATAGCGTGCAGAGATTTTCACTATGATTCTGCGATGGATAACAGAGGTACATATTAAAATGTGGTGTAAAGAGTGAATGCAAATATGCCCATAGCTTTAGTGACAATGAGCACACAGATGACATTGTACATTTATGGATTACAAAAATGCTTTTCTTTACACTCTTTTCTGAAATGTATTTGTTCAGCTGCATTAATCAGCAAAGATTGCTCAGACATTAGGAAGCTTTACCAGAAAACTAAGTAATCCCAAAGTAATTATAATTCTAAAAGGGATCTTATTTGTGCTGTATGTTGATCAGAAGAAGTCACAACATTTATTTTTGTTGGATGAGGAAACATCTAAATTTACCAAGAGGTAGATTTAGCAATTGACAAACTGGGAAATTATCTGTGGTCCCACTAAGCTCCAAGGCAGTGGTGGCTAACCTATGGCACTAGTGCCAGACTTGGCACTCAGGCCATCACCAGAGATGATTCCAGGTATCTTCCTGCAGTCCCAGATAGCCCAGGACTTGCTGTGCACAGAGCTATTTTAATGTGACAGTGCTACTTGGGACTACTGAAGGAGTGGGAAGGTGTGGACAGATCTGGATTATCATTGTAGCTCCTGCTCCGGCCCTGACAATTCTTCCTGTTTATGGGACCCTGGAGGGAAGGTACAACGGTCATCCAAATTTCTTCTATTTTCTGCTTTATTGGTGTCCTCAGGGTGCTGCTATGAATGAAAGCAGTGATAGGTGATGGGTTGTCTGTAGTGGCGCACACACAAATTCAGGTATGGAACATCATGGTGTGAAAATCATTTATTAGAAAATCTCGGATCACAACGCATTTCGGAGTAGCGAAGACTCCTTTTTCAAGTGGTATGAGACTAAAAGGAAAATACAAGTACAAAACACACTAATAAAACATAGAGCTATACAAAATTAAAATAGGTGGTTCGTGTTAGTAGTTGTGAATTTAGTGGTATATCAGTTTATGAATAAAAAATAAAAAATATCAGTTTGTAAATAATATAAAATGTATAAAAGGCCAAGGTTGGTTATTTATATGATAAAAATTATATATCTATATATATAAGTAGCTTAAAGAATTTAGACATATACATATTATGACATAGAGCATACAGTAATTGGAGGACTTAAAAAATGGATAGATCGGTAAGTCATTAAGTGAATATATGAATAAATAAATTCACATGTGAAGGAAAAATAAATAAATAAATACCTACAAAATTCATGAATAAATAAATGCATATATATAAAAGGAAGCTTACAGATTAGATGCCACAATAATATATTCACATGTGGAGGATCTCAGTAGATAAATAAATAAATAAATAAATCCATAATTACATATTAAGGTAGCTTACAGATTACAGATTAGATGCCACAAGGGGTATGAGAAGTTTCTGTCCTACCTGCAGCGTGGGGAATGTAGATTCCGTCCCAGACGCTTGCAGGAGGAGTGTGGGCGCCAGAGTTATGAAGGCGCACAGGAGGTGGAGATCGCGCCACAAGCGGAGATTGGCACAGATGCGCCTGGTAGCGGACACCAGAAGCGGCCGCTCGGGTGGAGGGGCGACACAGTTGTGTAACTAGTGTACAAGTTCGAGCCGTAGTCGGTACATGTATTAATGAGAGGAGCATGCGGGAGATCATGTGTCTGGCATGCTTAAGTGAGTGTTTCAGACGTGGGAGGTTATAATGGTCTGGGATTAGATAAATAAGGCATCAGTGTTTGTGGTAAATAAATGATACACTGATAAATGGTGAATAATGAAAAATAAGAAAAAATGTTTATATAGGTATGGAGCATTCCACAATCTAAAAAGATGTAAAAAAAAATGAGTAATGGATAAATGAAAATAAACAATTACGAATCAATGATTAAATTATTAATAATTAAATAATGTGATTTTTTAAATGATTAATAAAATTGGTGTTTAGATGGTTTTGGATAAGATGAATGTAGGGAGGAGCGGGGAATAAATCATGATTGAATGGGCAATTAGGTGTGTGAGACGAATTTATTGGGAAATGTGGCCTGTAATATGATGTAAAGTGAAGTGGGTAAACGAATGGAGTAAGTGTGAGGCGACTTGGGGGGGGGTTGGGTGTTAATTAGGGGGGGGGGGGTGTGTGAAATAAAATGACTAGGTTGATATGTTAAAATGGTTCTCTAAAGATTCGTTGAGGCCATATGGGTAAGGGCAATTGATCTTGTAAATCCAAATTTTCTCTTTGGCATAGTTTTTTAAAACGGTCGTTGCTTTCGGGTAATGCTCAATGGGTGTAATTGAGTAGGAAGTAAAGTCCTTCGATGATGGGTTAGCCCGTGTCTTGAGATGCTATGTTTGATATAGCCGTTAGAGGTGTTACTTCTGTGGCTATTCATCGGGACTTCAACTGTTGGATGGTGTGCGACCTACATATTGTAGGCACAAGTGCATTCTAATAGATATATGACGATGTAGAAGAGCAGTTCATAAAGCTCTTTGATAGGGAGACCCGTTTGTGGTATTACTCTTGAAGACCTGATTTGTTAGAATATTGGGCAGGCAATTGAGCTAGCTTGGCCCACTTTAAAAGCTGCCGGTTATTCCGGAAGGATGGAGTTCCTTGGCGTTTAAGGTATTGTCTTGGGTTTGCGTTATTTGGTGGGAAGCCAGGTGGTTTTTTAAGTGTTTTGGGCCCGCCTGTAACTGATGCTGGGTTTCTTTTGGTAAGTTCTGTGATTAAAATGGATCATTAAGTAATATTGGCCGTTGTTTATCTTAAGACTTCTCTTGATGAGTTGTTGGACTCTGTATGTGGGTGTAAAAATTGGTCTTTTTTTTTTAAAACTGCTTTTATATGGGGGTCTACTGGCAGTTTGGAGACTTTGGAAGAGGAGACTTCAGACTGGTGTTAGTTTCTTAGAGATGTTCAAGTGCGGGCGTTCACAACTTCATCGGTGGAGCCTTTTTCACGGAATCTTGTGGAACGGAGTTTCCCGATCGTTCAATGAACGTTTTTGTTTCTGTTGGCGTTTTTACGTATCGACGGAATTGGCTATATGGGATTTTCTCTACCATTCGAGTGGTGGTTGCTCTTATATGCACGAAAACTATTGGTGTCCAACCTCTGGAAGAAGGTTTTGGTTTGATCTTACACCTAATTGTTTGTAACAAGAGGGTCAGAGGAACCAATTTCATGCTCGAAAAGTTAGTGGGTGAAGACCAGACCCCCAATTGTTGATGTTGATGGGTGTGCGGTCGACAAGGTTTGGATGCCTCAACGGGACCATCCCCAGATTAGAAGCAATACATACTATATCTTCTGTATAGGCTGTGCTTTTTTTTCCATAAGGGGGTTGTCCTGGATAAACCCTTTCTCGACCTCACACCCATAAGAAGTAGCGAAACGGGGCGAAACCATCGGTCCCCATCAGTTCCGGACTCGACCTGTTTTATAGTATGGTTTATTCTGGAAGGTGAACACATATGTGTTAGTATGAAATTAATGCGTCCTACGGGAGAGCATGAACAGTTTACTGCTTGTGCATGTGGCTAGTAGGTCGCCGGCTGAGGACTCCAGTCGACCATTATCTATAACCTTATCGTGGGGTGATATGCTGAATTTATAAAGCTGTAAACATCAAGGGTTCACCCATTGGTAGGTGGGTTTCCAGTTGATGTCTTTAGTGATGCTAGAACTGACGCTAGTGGAAATCTCCTTAGGTCGAGTCGATTTGGTTACATATCTTGGAAGATTGATATCTACGTATTGAGAAAGATTGCAGGAGATGGATGATTCCTGAATGATGTTCTCCGGGGGTTAATGGGGTCTTTGTGTACTTTGGGTAGGATGATAGTAAGTCGGGGTACTTGGGTTATTGATCCAGATTAGTCCTTTTCATTTTTGGTTATTACTTTATTATTGTATGCTTCGTCGAGGAGGTTTTTAATTCTGAACACAATGTTGAGTTCAAATGTTTGAGCTATTTGTTCGTATAATCGGTATCTTAAAGGATTTCAAGCTTCTTGCTGCATGTAGGTATGCCGGCTGGAGAACAATTCCAGCCGACTTTGTCCGCCATTTATTGCGTATAGTGATCTGATTGTTGACATGAGGTCCTTCAGAGGCATTTTCTTTCACCAAATGTGAGGTTGTTGATTGGCCTTCGTAATAGAGTTTAATGGACTAACTTCTTTTTCCACTAAAGAACATAAAGGTTTCTTCTATTTTGCTTCTCTGTGGTGGATGGGGTAGAAGTGTACTTTTGGTTTAGTCCGCTGGGTCTGATTTGGATGTTCATCTTTCGACTGGTTTTCGATCTCAGCTGGCGATGTTAGGTTGGTTGTTTCGGCACAATTACCATTGATGTTTTTGTTTCTGTGGGTGCTTCTCTTATTGCTTGTTTGGGAGCTTAAATGTCTTGTAAGGGTTAATTTTCTGATGACTGACCTGTAAGATCAACGAAGCGTTTGGAACTCTTTAATATTAGCATTGGGACAATAGGAACAGGCCCTTTTTGAAGTAGACTGGTTTTCGTAGTTTTTGTAACTGGTGGGAGGAGATAGTTAAAAATCTTTACTTCAACTTTTTGTTTTTCTTTGGGTTTTGTATTAGTATTTTGTGGTTCCAGAGGCGGTTGATATGTTTTATGGTTTCTTTTTCGCCTCTAGGTGGTCCCCTTCGTTGGGATTTTTTCTTTTTTGGCTCTTTATTGAGCCCCATTGAAAAAATGGGTGCTGTAGCTTGTTAGATTTAGGTTTGGGGTGAAAGCATTGCAGAAAGGGGAGGACAAACACAAATAAGTTTCTGTGTTGGCACTTTGCGATAAAAAGTGGGTCTTGTTTGTAGTTTGGGCACTCGTCTCTAAAAGGTCGCCATCACTGCTCAAATGGACTTGATCATAGTTTTTTAGACGTTTTTGACATTTTTTTATTAAAAAATTTGTCTCTAATTTGTAACCTTTTTTGTGGGTGCAAAATTTTAGCACTTTAAAGTTTTGAGTCCTGCACATTCTCTGACATAGGAATGGCTGTTTCTGCCAATGTTAGCACTGCATCCTATCACTACTATGTGGCCTAAAAAGTTGCAAAAAAGTCGCAAAAATATAACGGCTCTTAAGGTGCACTTGAAAAAAACTACCGGGAAATAAAGGTCTTTGCTTCCACATAACAATTAACTCAGCGCAATTATAAAATGTAAATGTAAAATAATGACTTCATCATTTTCTATAGTATCATCTCTGTAGTGGATTAAATGTTATCAGACGACTCAATTTCTTTTACAGTATAGTCATTTGAAAGGCAAGAATTTTTTTTTTTTACGTTTTAGTTTTCTTCTTCTTTCTTTTCTGCACTTACATACAAGCAAATGTTAGTCTAACATGCCTGAATGGTCTGTCATCTTTTCTCAGTGTCACTTCATTATTTGTTCCACAAATGTATCATCCTTTATAGGGAATAATTGAGACATTTGGTTCAACAATTAGGCACAAATTAATCGACATGCAACATTTCAAAACAAAATTTACTGAGACAAACAAGATCATGCCTAAAAAAATCACCAGACGAGACAAGGACAAGGAAACACAAGAAGGGGAACCTAGACACCTATGACAGTGCCTCCCACTAAAAGTGTAACTTGGTGGCAACCAATGAGACCGATACAGTTAATGAGATTTATAATAAACGGTCGATCCAGACTTCTGTCAACTATTTTGCCATATTTTGGTCTGAAATGCCACGTGCTATTTCTTTTTTGAGGTTTTAGAACCTTTTTAGGCCAGTATTTATATAGAAAGTGCCCCTGAAATGCGTGTGTTTTCTGAAGAAAACAAGCGTGTATAATAAAATTGCAAAATGTGTCAAATCTTGGCTGTTTTCTAGTGTAACCTAGACCAATAGATGATGCACAAAAATGACTCCTAATCTTTTATTGCATAGATTGATCAGTCGCATTATAACGTCTTATCGCGGCCAGAGTTTTTCTATCTAGTCTAATTCTGCATGGTTTACTCCCAGCTGGTCTGTTCCTCAATTTTTTAAAACCACCTTTTACTGTAAAGAAGTGCCGTTAATACATCTACTTGTTTTTCCTTTGTTACGCAGGGGCAACAAAAAGACTTAAATTTCACTCAATAAACCTTATAATGATTAAGACCGACCGTGGTAACTTCCGACTTAGGGTTGGGTAGCCCCCATTTTATATTCCTGTGTGGCTCCCCTCCCCCTGCATTTAGCATGGAGATCACACTGCATCACTCATGACAATCAAATATCTCCCATTGAAGGGGGGAGGCAGGCATCTGTGAGAACAGAGATTGTAGCTAGACCTTACAATGTAAAAATCTGTCAGCCTCTGTCCTGTCATGCCTCTGTTTAACAGGCATCTCATCATCTCTCCTCTTTCTTTTCTATGTGTCAGTGCGTTTAAACTCTACCACATTGTCACCCCACCGAACTAAGATGGATCAAAGGTGTTGCGTTTAGAGAACCCGGAATTTTGCAATTACCAGCAGCTGCTTTGTGATCTCCATCACTCCATAGAGATTAAGGACAAGAAAAACGGTCATGTGTGCCATCTGCTCCAGTACTCTTATGGAGGCCAAATGAGGGTTCGGTCAACTCATCTTTGCGATCTGCAGGAGTCTCAGCACTGTGCTCCCCATGATCCCATGGATATGGCCTTAACTTGTCTTTGTGGGAAACCCTTTTAAGGCTCATCCCATTTTTTAAAAAACCTGATTAGTGTCGCCTTCTGTCTTAATAACTGTTGGTTTTAACGTTATCTAACTGATTTTGAGATTGGTTGGTTTTTTCAACAATTTTATTAAAAATTAAAAAAAATACAATTTTCTATCTTTCAAATGTTCTATTTTGTAGGCAAAAAGGTCACATCAAATTTTTTTTGCAGCAAACCTTTTGCCATTTCTCTTCTTTCTATGTCCATAATTTGTTTTATGTTTGCTTTATTTTTTAATGAATTTAGAAGGTTTATTCGTTTTTTGTAGCAAGTCCCTCCTACACTACCTTCTCCCGCATACAGCGTTCACACTAACTATCTTTCTAAACACAGCATGCAACTTCTCAGTCTGACCATTAATCTGTCAGGACTTACTCACTGTCACTGGCCAGTCGGTATTGATGGCCAATTTCAGCAATCAACCTCGCATGACCAATCAATTTGATCCCCACCCATACCCTCAAGACAGGATGATGCGCTCGGTACGATTATATTGGACAATAAGCTCTAATTCCCTGTGCTCGAGTCCGATATGTCTACATTTAACCCCTTAACAGAAAATAGGGGCCAAATAAAAATACCACTTTTTTGCCAGTTTGCAAAATATTCATCTATGAAAATTATCAAAAAGACTCAATGGTAGCATGAAAATTCATCAAAGTCACAAAAATGACACAACACACACGCATACACTGATAAGATATCAGCCCAGAAGACAGAAAAGTGAAGAACTTTTTTTTTTGTACAGGAGGTTTTATTTTTTATAAACAAATGAAAACATTCTACACCCTATATAAAAATTGGTATGCCGCATTATTGTATCGACCCAAAGAATAAGTATAAATGCATTTTGTGACGCACAGTGAAAGACTTATATCCAACCCCGAAAGATTAAATGAGAAATTATGTTTCATCAATTTCACGGCAATGATTATTTATCGCGTCCATTACACAAATGAAATATTAAATTACTTCACTTTGTAGTGCAATTTGTTAAGCCTAAACACCCCCGAAATTTGTCCTGAATGAATCTTCAATAATATAATGGTTGATCCATACAGTACATATTCCATCAGTACACAGGGGTGTATGCATCTGGGCCATGATTTGTCTATTTTAGTGGTTTTTTGAGGCAGCGTCGCACCTCTTTAAAATGCTTTGGCAAAATCCTGGCCACTGCCATTTTGTTAGGGATCCAATCAATCCTGTAAGATTGTCATCAGCATCTCATCACACCGACAGTTAAGACACTGCAAGACCCAAATTTCACCTAAGCTTTGCCTGTGGAAACTATTATAAACAGCAGCATTGCTTCCTTTTCTACTAGTATACTTTTTTAATTATAGAATATTAAGTTTGTACTTCACAACTTTAAATTGAAACGCCACCCATTTACTCCTGTAATACAACAAAAGAAGTGGTTGGCACGCCTTTAACAATGAGAAATCTTTTTAATGGGAGCCACAATCCCAGTCCCTCTGATTGAAAATTAACCATGCCTTTCAATACAGTCTGTTTACTGCCTGAGAGTGATGATAAAGTATTTCTTTGTATTTCTAGTTTCGTCAAGGGATACTATTGTACCCTGAGAGCTCCATGAAAGCACAAAGCTTATATGAAAAATACAGAACTGTCAGTTTGAGATGAAGAACTTCACCTCATTAAAGCAGATTCTGAAACATGCACATTACTTTACTTCACAACGACTGAAGCACACTGGCCCTAATGACAGGAAAACATTTGTTTCTAAGTCTTTAATGGAAAAAGCTCAAACTGGGATCAGAGCGAGCGAAACCTCCCCTCACATCAATTCACATGTGTCCGTAACTTTATCTACATTTGAGAAAAGTGTTTGTATTTCTCTATCCAAAAAATATTCAGCAATTTTCCAGGTTGAAAGTTCAACGAAAACAAAAACAGTGATAAATTTGTGATTTGGCTTAAGGGGTTAATTGATACTAGCCTAGCCTCGAACTATAACGAGGTATGGTGCATCTGATCAAGAGTATAACTTTAATATGAAAATACTATATAATATTGTTTTTGGATACGTCACCTTAACACAGTTTCTTCTGCTCATTTAAACTTTTTACTCTAATATGTCATTAAAAGCTTCTCTTTTGTTTTCCAACAGCACCACCATTACAACCGATACCATATCAATTACATATAATAGGTGTATTTAGATTATGAACATTAAGGATTAATAGGGTTAGCATTAGTGTCAAAGGTTTACCACGCACATACCACCATGTGGGCTGAGGTTAATCTGTGCACTATTCACGGCACAGCACCTTTATAATCTATTATTAAAACTGTGTTCTATAAACACAGCATCACCCTTATACATATCTATGGTGTTACTGTGTACTATTCACGTACAACAGCACTTTACGATCTAGGTTTATTGTGGCACTATCACTGACAACAAAGCTTCTATGGATCTGGTATTACTACTGCACACTGTTACTGACAGTAGCTCTATGTGATTTTCCTGAATCTGAAAACTATGCAGAGACCAGGACCTTCAAGATCTCGCTGTAAGATACATTAATGCTAAGATTCCTGTCTACTTTGTACAGAGAAAGGCAGGTGCATCTGTAAACGAATAATAATTATTAAATGATACAGAACTTTATAAACCAAAACCCAAAACTGGGTACATTCAAGAAACTCCCCACAAACCAGGTTTCCAACAGAAATTGCATATTGTGTACGACTTAATGAGAAAAAACATATAGGTAATCCCACAGTATTAGAACTTAGGCATAAAAGGGTCCACATTAAGTAAACATTGAATATATATAAGTGCTACTAGTGTATGGCCCAATACCTATCAATACAAATAAATAGAAACCAGTGTACAAGGTATAATGAAACGCGTTATATTACCATAAAATGTTCCTGAGAGGATGGAGTGTGACACCCACGCGTATCGCCTGCTAAACGGGCTTTGTTAGGGACATCCCGTTTAGCAGGTGATACGCGTGGGCGCCCACACTCCCCCTCTCAGGTATTGGCACTTTATAGATATTCAATGTTTACTAACGTGGACCCTGTTTGTCTAAGTCCTTAAACCCCTATGGGACTCAGCCTCTTTTGGCCTTTAGGCCGCGGCCCCATTTTTCAAATCTGCCATGTGTCACTATAATGGTTAGCGTTTGGAACGCTATGATATATCCATGTGATTTGAGATAGTTTCCCATAAAACATTGTACTCCTAATTAGTTAAAAATTTGGATGAATCTTTTGTGTTTAGTTTGAAAAAAAAACCAATTGGCAAAATTTGAAAATTCTTTATTTTCAATGTTCTAAATCTCTAACTTTTGGATGTGCAATCGTCATATCACCCAAATAAATTCATAACTTACATAACCTTGTCTGCTTTAGTTGAATGGTTTTTTTAAGATTCCACATATTTTACTAGAATGTTATGAGGCTCAGAATTTAGGTATCATTTTTAAAATAGTTTTGTAAAATCACCAAAACTCGTATTTAGATGCCTGCTCAACTTCTAATTGACACTCATATAGGCAAATATAGCGAGACTCATAAATTACCCCATTGTGGAAACTACAACCACACCCCTTAACGTATGAAAAACCACTTTTAAGGAGTGTGTTTACACCCCTTTAGTGTTTTATAGGGGTTAAAGCAATATGGAGGTGCAGTCTGCAAATTGTAAATATTTTTTTTTTTTACAATACACTCATTTTGGATGGAAAATTAAACTTTACAATGATTAATGAAAAAGGCTCCACAGTTTGATACCCAATTTCTCTGAGTAACACCGATACCTATATGTCAGTGATGGTGAACCTTTTGGAGACCGGTCCCAATTAACAACCAAAACTTTTATTTGCCTTTAAGTGCCAAATGACATTTTAAAGACTAAATTATTGCTCCCTTTTATTCCAAAACATTCAATCGTATCGATCTCCTGAGTATTGGAAATAAAGCTCAATAAAATTGAAAGCAGAGAGCTAATTCCGGACATCAGTGTAGCTTCTTGCCACGGTCTCTTTGTACAGAGGAATCATGGGGCCAGCAAGAGGACCTTAAAGATAATATGGCCCTCTTCACACCTTCTCACTCTTCTTGCAGTTCCATCAGTTTAATGTTGTCACCTTAACAAAGCTTGAGTCTAGAACTGCAGGAAGATTCCTGTCTGGGTGAACTTTGTCCTGGGTGACAGCCCTTGGTGCCCACAGAAAGGACTCCAATGCCACCTCTGGCATCTGTGCCAAGGTTTGCCATCACTGCTGTATGTGGTGGTAACCGCTGTGCTCCATCCAGAGCGATTTGCATGTCACATTGTACAGGCTATACTTTTTTTTTTTTTAATGTGGACATTAGGGGCTTATTTCTTTTCCTACAAAAGACACACTTTTCTGGTATGTAATTTTGGGGCATCTATAGCTAATTGGTGAGATTTTATTAACTCACGTTTGTAAAGGAAATGAAAATCATCAATTTTAGGAAGATTTTTATGTGTTTTTTTTGGCCGTTAACCATACCTATAAATATATATTATTTTTTCTATGGTCGCCACAATTACGAAAATACTCATTTATATAGATTTTTTATTTTTTCCCATTTTTACTGAATAAAAAGTAATTGGCAAAATTTTGTTAATTTTAGCATCACCTCTTTCATATGCATAACTTTTTTATTTTTTTCGCCTCACAAATCTATTTAAGGACTTATTTTTTGCCAGAAGGATTGTTCTTTTTAGTGGTCTTATTTTAGAGTTCATAACATTTTTTAAATCACTTTTAAGAGCATTTTTAATGGGTATTAATTAAAAATTAGCTTTTTGGAGCGTTTTTTTTTTTTTTTTTACGGGGTTCATTTTGCGGATCTAATAACAACTCTGTTTTATTATGCGGATCGACACTGATGCAGCAATACCAAATATGTGGGGGTTTTGTGTATTGTACTGAATTAAAACTAATTTGGAGAAAATCTTGTTCATTTTAGCATCAACATCTTTTCATATGCATAACTTTTATATTTTTCGGCTGACAAATCTGGTTAGGGGCTTATTTTTTGCGAGAAGAGTTGTTCTTTTTAGTGGGCTTATTTTAGAGTGTGGAACATTTTTATCACTTTTTAGAGCATTTTTAAAAATATATTAATTAACCCCTTAGGGACGGGCCCTTTTTCGTTTTTGCATTTTAATTTTTCACTCCCCAGCTTCAAAAATCTGTAACTATTTAATTTCTCCATGTACAGAGCTCTGTTTGGGCTTGTTTTCTGCGTAACAAATTGCACTTCATAGTGATAGTTTTTATTATTCCATGCCGTGTACTGGGAAGCTGGAAAAAAATTCAGAATGCAGTGAAAATGATGAAAAAACGCATTTGCTCCGTTTTCTTGGATTTTACAGCTTTCACTGAGCACCCCAAATCACATGTCTATTTTATTCTTTGGTTAGGTACGATCACGAGGATACCAAATTTGTACAGGTTTTATAATGTTTTCATACATTTAAAAAAATTAAAACCTTCTGTACAAAAAAATCTTCATTTTGCCATGTTCTGGCACTAATAACTTTTTCATACTTCAGTGCACGGAGCTGTGGGTGGTGTCATTTTTTGCGACTTTTTATGACGTTTTTAATGCTATCATTTTGAGGACAGTATGGGCTTTTGATCACTTTTTATAGAATTTTGAATATTTTTCAAAATGTCAAAAAAGTGGCATTTTCGACTTTGGGCGCCAATTTCCGTTACAGGGTTAAACACCGGAAAAATTAGCTAATATATTTTGATAGATCGGACATTTTGGGACGCGATGATACCTAAAGTGTTTATGATTTTTACTGTTTATTTTTATTTATATCAGTTCTAGGGAAAGGGTGGGTGATTTAAACTTTTACTTTTTTTACTATTTTTTCATATTTCTTTTTTATTTTAAAAAAATTTTTTATCATTATTTAAGATCCTCCAGGGTAATTTAACCCTGCAGGGTCCGATTGCTAATACTGTATACTGCAATACTACTGTATTGCAGTATATAGCAATTTTACAATGATTTTTAATAGCCTGCCCTCTGCTGGGTATTATAAATCATTGCACATGGCAAGCCTACGAGTCTCAATGAGACTCTAGGCTGCCATAGCAACTGATCGCCGCCCTCCGATGACGTTCCAGGGGGCGGCGATCGTCCATCCAAGATTAACAGGTTAACTGCCGCGATCGGTGCCAGCACCGACCGCAGCAGTGACAGGCGGGTGTTGGCTGTTTTATACAGCCGTTACCTGCTGTGTATGGAGAGAGTTTAGCTTGTGAGCTCTCTCCATACACCCAATGCCGCGCGAGGATGATATAGTTCGTTCTCGGTCGGCAAGGTATTAAAAATGATCTTTTTTCAGAACATTTTTTGCGTTTTTTTTCTCCGGATGTGGCACTACCAAATAGGTGGGGTTTTTTTGTGTTTTTTATACTTTATTAAGTGTTTTAATGAGAAAGTGACATTTTAGGGGCTTATATTTGTATGTATTTATTTTGTATGTTTTTACTTTTCCATACTTGAACTTGAACCAGCGGTGCTCTGATTGCTGGTTCAATGTCATACACTGCTCTACAATACTAATTCATTGTAGAGCGCGCAGCTTCAGACAGTTTTACAGTCAGACCCAGACGGGATCTGACTGCTCAGAAGATCAGGCAGCAGCACTCGGCAGACTTCGGGGCTTCCCAGAAGAGGATCGGCTCCCTCCCCGGATCTTAACCATAGCATAAAACCCCCTTACAGCCGTTGTCATGCTTGACCGTGGCATGTAGGGGTTTAAACAACACCCGCAATCTAAAGTCAGCTCCGATCGCGAGTGTTACAGCGCGGTGTCACTGTGATAGACAGCTTACAGCCACTGCTTCTGTGTACCGGGCTCCGTTCATGACCCGGGGCCAGAATCAGGATGTTATAGCTATTCCCCGTGCGCTTAGCATCTAGCAGCAGGGAGTACTGATAGCACATTGCAATGAATGAGCTAAGGCGAAGTACCTTGGGTCTTCGGAAGACCCGAGTTTCATGGCGATGGAGATGTGACGGGAGCACGATCGGCAACACGATGGCGGCGCCCCTCGCCCATCTTTTTGAAGCCGCCGGCACCCTTGCCGCCAGCGATCATCTGGAGTACACCCGCGATCGGTTGCTAGGACCAATCGTGGTTGTTACCGGTAAGCCTTTGCTGCAATATGCAGCAAAGACTTACTGGCTATGGAGAGGGCTCGGCGTGAGCCCTCTCCATGCAGCCTCTAGCTCTAGGTGGGCAGGCCTCAGGTTCAGTGCTGACTTCAGACCCAAATAGTTTGAATGAAACTATAGGAGCATGTATGTACCCTAGAGATCAAGATTAGAGGCAACAATTTCCTACATGTAAAGGTCATTGGGCAATGTAGTATCGTCACTGCGCTCCAACAAAATGGCAGGATTTTTTTTTTTTTTGGGTGCTGAATTGTTGCGGATCATTTATAATGAGTTTTCCCCGCCAAAGAACAGATGTTTCCGACTAACCCGACTCCTTCGTATTTTTTGGCACAAGTGGGAGCGGCATAACTCTTCCACATAATCCGCACATTTATGTGTGTTTGGTCAGCATTTTTAGCGCACTTTTTGGCGCGCAATAGACCAGGAAAAATTGGTCAGAGAGCAAAATTAAGGCGCGTTCATGAATGCTTTTGGGTGCACATCTCATTGATGAAGGAATTTTTTATGGCGCACAACTGATTAGTTCCATTTTAATTCATCGGGCTTTGCTTTCAAGGAGACTGATACTCTCGATGTCACAACCGTCGTGCTTGCGCCAGAATTAGTTAAATCCCCCCCCCCCATTGTGTCATTAGTTATTAGATAAAAAAAAACACTGATCAAAAATAGCAAATACCTGGAAATTATTGATGTTTACATCGTGGTTCTATCTGACAAACATATTTAACTGGCCCTATATTTCCAGTTTGCACTGACTCTCCAAAAATGATGTGATATTCCAAAGCAACTGAAACCCTCTGCAGCAGCTTTAGGTCTCGAAGAGGTCAAAGAGAAGTTGGTCAGCATCACAAACTCATTCATGTCCCTCAAGAAGGCTGGTTGCCCTGAAAATAAAAAAGAGCTGAGTTTTGGAGAACAGAGCAAGCATATGTCTCGTCTACATTGTTTGGCATTTTAGAGCATTTAGAACTGAAAATCTCACTCTACATTGACTCAAAGGCTAGACTTTGCTGATGTGTATGGACAGAGGAGAATCGATCCACAGTTCATTTTAGTGATAAAATCGTTTTAATTTATTTGGGTCTATTTGGTGAAAGACTGAACCCAAAGTGAAAGGTGGTGGAGGGAATGTTTTCTACAGCAAGAGTTGGGACCCTCATTTAGCTAAATGGCAAAGTGAATACCATTCAACAACACACGGTTCCTTCCTTGCTTCTTCACTTAATCAAAACAGCAGTTTCAATGCAAACAATTCCCATGCCATACAGAAAAATACATAAAAACACATGGAGGTCGTCATTACTAATGGGTCCTGGACTGCCGAACATCGTTGTAATGATCAATATGATTTCGATGTGGCGCCGTATTTAGAAGGGGATTGTGTTACAAACAACCCTATCGGATTTTGGCTCATCAGTACCACCGCTTTTCATGCATCAAGAACTCGGGGTACGGGCCTTCAGACGACAACGGATTCAACTAGAGATGAGCGAGTATAACTCGCTCCAAGTATACGTACTCGCTCGGATCTCGAGTATTAAGCCTACGCGTGACCGGCTCGTTACAGTCGGACGAGTATCTCGCCGGCTCGAATCGAGGCTAAATTCAATAAAAAAAATGAGTAAAAGTATTTTTATTGTAAATAAAAAAATATATACAACATGTTTGCAGATGTTTTACATTGTACGAACACATTGAATAACCTATTCTTCACTTTCCAGTGTTTTCGCGGAGGGTCCCGCGTAAGTTGGAGATGTTCGGAAACATCTGGAATGTGAAGAATGTTGTTTCTTTCAATGTGGTTCTGCTGACTTAATGTCCTGTATTCACTGTTTTTAATGTTTTAATTCTATTCTTCTCTTTGCGCGCTGTGCGCGTACTTCCGACCTATCGGGAGACACCGCGCACACCTCAATTGAAGAATAGATAAAACATTAAAAACATTGAACACAGGAGCATTTAAGTGCAGAACACATTGAAATACCATTCTTCACAGTTCCAGATGTTCGTGCACATCTCCTAACTTAGCGGGAGACACTCGCGCGAACACCTCAAGTGACAATAGTGTTATTTTCAATGTGTTTCTTACAACAAGTAAACCATCTGCAACATCTGGATTTTTTTTTTTTGCACTGTTCTTCTTTCTGTTCAGTTTTCATTAAAAAATCTCGGGTCTCGACCCATTGACTTCAATGGAGCTCGTTATTCGACGAGCAGACTCTGAGCATGCTGGAAAATTCGTCTCGATATCATCGAGCACCCTGAAAGGCATTTTAGATCTCGCTCATACTTCTATTCAACGGATCAGACATCAAAATTGTGTTCCAGACAGGCACATACTATCAATACACCAGGAAGAAGGTGGACAACTCCAGCAGACCTGAGCGGGTAGCGACACATGCAGGATCTCAGTGCGGATCTACATGGTGATGTGGTCAGACTTCATACTAGTCAGACAAAAACGCACAACCCGGGGATCGTGGTGGACAGGTAATAATATATGCCCCATGAAACAAGATCTAAACCTAAGTAAACCAGTTCACAAAACTGAGGAATAAAGGTAACCAAAATGCACCGCAGAGCGGTTAGAGACTGTCATGTCTCTGTGGTCACAGATTTCTGAAGTCCATTCATCATTCAAAGCAAGAAGGCCTGTACAATTCCTACAGTTTGGTGATACAAATACATAATAATATCTCGTCATGCGGTTGTCATATTTCGGACATCGTCGTTTTACCAAACATAAATGTTTTGTTGGATAAAACTTTGTAATTGGGTAAAACACTGTTCAGTGGCAGTTATAACCCTTTCAAAATCATCAAATTTGTGTCATATGGAGATTTACATATTATGAAAAAAAATCAATTCATCATACATTTAATTCATTACTAATTTCTGATCTACAGTTTGTATAGTGTACGGTATGTGATACAAACGATAGTATTCTGATCACATTTTCTGTAGTTTTTACAACAGCGATATCACAGAAGAACTGCTTTCAGACCTTTTCAATTTCAGCTCTGATGCAATGACCTTTATTTTTTGTTACTGGATTTGATAAGATCTCAGCAGCTCTTCTCTAAAGCAACTATCCTCTTATTTTTGCATACAGTGAAAATGGACACGCGTTAAGTTTCATAGACAATGTACCTTTTAAAATGTTTTGTGGATATTTCATTTCCAACAGCAATATGTGCGCCCAAATGAATATTTAAATTGATACAATCTGCGCTTTGAATCCTTTATATACCCGTAGGTTAGTAAATATGATCAAATTTTATAATTTCGATTCCATAATGGTGTTCGTAATGTCGGTACCCCTGACTGCGGCCCCTCCTGAGAAAATAAAAGGTTGGCTGGCCATCTGAATCTTTACCACATAAATTATCCAGATTCTAATATATTAAAAAAAATAAAACATCAAAATAATCAGGGGCTACAGTTGCATCAGTGGCTGCGTTGGACTGACTGCATCCAGAAAAATGTTTTCCCAGGGGACTGTGTCAGGTACTCCACACCAGGTTCGTCCCTGAAAAGAAAATGCGTGTTCCCCAAAAATTGCTTCATATCTAACCCAACCCATATAATTGTGCCATTTTCCTTAACCTCATCTCTTAAATATGTTCTACACCTGCATCTATCCCATTTCAGGCCCCCTTTATAGTGCAATCTGTTTACGTGTAGCCGCCCATGCCCTTTTCTGTAATGTACCCTTTATAGTTCCTCCTTTTGTGTAACATTTACTTTCTTTGCTGTATTTATAAGCGAATGGGGGCCCACAGAAATTTTTGTTTAGAAAAAATGGTCAGAGACCTGATGTGTACACTGAAACACGTAGGATCTTATACCTATGATCATTGCATCCCAATTTACCCTAATGCACACTGTGCCATGGAATATGCTTTAATCTGAATCAAACAATGGTTGAATTCTCATACTCTTAGGGTGGGTTGTAAATCCTCTACAATCGGCGCATGACATAACTCCAGTTGCCTTTATCACAGTTTTCTTATGCTTCTTTGCTTGGTTTTGCGCCGTTTCAGTTCAGCACCCTGTGAGGGAATAAAATCTCATTTTTGAATCTGTTTCCTCCTCTATCTAGCTATCTATACAGATCTTTGGATCTATTGAGTAGCAAGAGACCCCTATGCAACCTCCACCCCCCCGAGTAACAGATCATGCTTTCAGGGTTACATCTGTTGGCTATTGGAATGGGGTAGTGCGTCAGGTCTTTTTTGTCTCAAGAAACCTATAACAACTGTCTGCAAACCTACATAAAACATTGGAATTCTGCTCAACATTGAAGGTCTGTAGTGCATTCACCTGACGCACTCGTACTATACAATGACTTCTGGAACTCACAGCAGTTACATCGAGATATGGGGATATTTCCCTGACAACTTGCGCTCGAACAGCGACATGAGTTTGCATACGCCTACCGGCCACAACTCAGGGATACATCCTTTCAGGACAGACAGACCACAGCTGCACACAAAGGTAGAAGGTTTTTTTTCCTTACAAATTGTTCTGTCTCTCCTTGTTTGGACTTGTTCCTACGTCCGTGATTTGCATGCCTATAGTTGGCCCAGTATCCAAAGAATCTTGTTATTTATTTGAAACTCATGATTGTGTAGTGTATTGTGTGAGTTTGTCCAATGTGTGTTTGGAAGATGAGAAAGTGACATTTTAGGGGCTTATATTTGTATGTATTTATTTTTTATTTATTATAATGTGTAGTGTTTAGTGTTTTTACATGTTTTTACTTTTCCATACTTGAACTTGAACCAGCGGTGCTCTGATTGCTGGTTCAAGTTCAATACACTGCTCTACAATACTAATTCATTGTAGAGCAGGCGCATGCTCAGACAGTTTACAGTCAGACCCAGAAGGGATCTGACTGCTCAGAAGATCAGGCAGGCAGCACTCGGCAGACTTCGGGGCTTCCCAGAAGAGGATCGGCTCCCCCGGATCTTAACCATAGCAGAAACACCCTTACAGGCCGTGGTCATGCTTGACCGTGGCATGTAAGGGGTTAACACCCGCAATCTAAGTCAGCTCCGATCGCGAGTGTTACAGCGCGGTGTCAGCTGTGATAGACAGCTTACAGCCACTGCTTCTGGTACCGGCTCCGTTCATGACCCGGGGCCAGAATCAGGATGTTATAGCATGTCCCCGTGCGCTTAGCATCTAGCAGCAGGGATGTACTGATAGCACATTGCAATGAATGAGCTAAGGCGAAGTAGCCTTGGGTCTTCGGAAGACCCGAGGTTACCATGGCGATGGATGATGTGACGGGGAGCAACGATCGGCAACAAGATGGCGGCGCCCATGCGCCCATCTTTTTGAAGCCGCCGGCACCCTTGCCGCCAGCGATCATCTGGAGTACAACCGCGATCGGTGCTAGGACCAATCGTGGGTGTTACCGGTAAGCCTTTGCTGCAATATGCAGCAAAGACTTACTGGCTATGGAGAGGGCTCGGCGTGAGCCCTCTCCATGCAGCTCTAGGCTCTAGGTGGGCAGGCTCTAGGTTCAGTGCTGACTTCAGACCCAAAATAGTTTGAAATGAAACTATAGGAGATGTATGTACACTAGAGATCAAGATTAGAGAACAATTTCCTTTTTTTTGTGTTTTTTATACTTTATTAAGTGTTTTAATGAGAAAGTGACATTTTAGGGGCTTATATTTGTATGTATTTATTTTGTATGTTTTTACTTTTCCATACTTGAACTTGAACCAGCGGTGCTCTGATTGCTGGTTCAAGTTCAATACACTGCTCTACAATACTAATTCATTGTAGAGCAGGCGCATGTTCAGACAGTTTACAGTCAGACCCAGAAGGGATCTGACTGCTCAGAAGATCGGGCAGGCAGCACTCGGCAGACTTCGGGGATTCCCAGAAGAGGATCGGCTCCCCCGGATCTTAACCATAGCAGAAACACCCTTACAGGGCGTGGTCATGCTTGACCGTGGCATGTAAGGGGTTAACACCCGCAATCTGAGTCAGCTCCGATCGCGGGTGTTACAGCGCGGTGTCAGCTGTGATAGACAGCTTACAGCCACTGCTTCTGGTACCGGCTCCGATCATGAGCCGGGGCCAGAATCAGGATGTTATAGCATGTCCCCGTGCGCTTAGCATCTAGCAGCAGGGACGTACTGATAGCACATTGCAATGAATAAGCTAAGGCGAAGTAGCCTTGGGTCTTCGGAAGACCCGAGGTTACCATGGCGATGGATGATGTGACAGGGAGCAACGATCGGCAACAAGATGGCGGCGCCCATTCGCCCATCTTTTTGAAGCCGCCGGCACCCTTGCCGCCAGCGATCATCTGGAGTACAACCACGATCGGTGCTAGGACCAATCGTGGGTGTTACCGGTAAGCCTTTGCTGCAATATGCAGCAAAGACTTACTGGCTATGGAGAGGGCTCGGCGTGAGCCCTCTCCATGCACCAGAACCCAGCTCTAGGCTCTAGGTGGGCAGGCTCTAGGTTCAGTGCTGACTTCAGACCCAAAATAGTTTGAAATGAAACTATAGGAGATGTATGTACACTAGAGATCAAGATTAGAGAACAATTTCCTACATGTAAAGGTCATTGGGGCAGATGTATCGTCACTGCGCCTAAAAAATGGCAGGATTTTTTTTGTTTTTTTGGGTGCTGAATTGTTGCGGATCATTTATAATGAGTTTTCCGCCAAAAAGAACAGATGTTTCCGACTAACCCGACTCCTTCGTATTTTTTTGGCACAAGTGGGAGCGGCATAACTCTTCCACATAATCCGGCACATTTATGTGTGTTTTGTCAGCATTTTTAGGCACACTTTTTGGCGCACAATAGACCAGGAAAAAATTGGTCAGAGAGCAAAATTAAGGCGCAGTTCATGGAAGCTTTTGTTGCACATCTCATTGATGAAGGAATTTTTATGGCGCACAACTGATTAGTTCCATTTTAATTCATCGGGCTTTGCTTTCAGGAGACTGATCTCCGATGTCAACCGTCGTGCTTGCGCCAGAATGAGTAAATCCCCCCCCATTGTGTCATTAGTTATTAGATAAAAAAAAACACTGATCAAAAATAGCAAATACCTGGAAATTATTGATGTTACATCTGGTGCTATCTGACAAACATATTTAACTGGCAGCCTATATTTCCAGTTTGCACTGACTCTCCAAAAATGATGTGATATTCCAAAGCAACTGAAACCCTCTGGCAGCAGCTTTAGGTCTAGAAGAAGGTCAAAGAGAAGTTGGTCAGCATCACAAACTCATTCATGTCCCTCAAGAAGGCTGGTTGCCCTTGAAAATAAAAAAGAGCTGAGTTTGGAGAACAGAGCAAGCATATGTCTCGTCTTACATTGTTATGGCATTTTAGAGCATTTAGACTGAAAATCTCACTCTACATTGACTCAAAAGGCTAGACTTTGCTGAGGTGTATGGACAGAGGAGAATCGATCCACAGTTCATTTTAGAGATAAAATCAAGTTTAATTTATTTGGGTCTATTTGGTGAAAGACTGAACCCAAAGTGAAAGGTGGTGGAGGGAATGTTTTCTACAGCAAGAGTTGGACCTCTCATTTAGCTAAATGGCAAAGTGAATACCATTCAACAACACACGGTTCCTTCCTTGCTTTCTTCACTTAATCAAACAGCAGTTTCAATGCAGAACAATGCCCATGCCATACAGAAAAATACATAAAAACACATGGAGGCTCATTAACTAATGGTCCGTGGACTGCACTATCGTTGTAAATATCAGATGATTTCCGATGTGCGCCGTATTTAGAAGGGGATTGTGTTACACCCGATCGGATTTTGGCTCATCAGTACCAGCTTTCATGCATCAGAAATCGGGGGACGGGCCGTCAGACGATCCAACGGATTCAGACTAGAGATGAGCGAGTATACTCGTCCGAGTATACTGCTCGGTCGAGTATTAGCATACTCGGACCGGCTCGTTACTCGGACGAGCTAAAGTGGTGAATAGCTTTGGAACGCTATGAGATATCCAGTGTGTATTTGAGAAGTTTTTCCCATTTAAAACATTTGTACTCAAATTAGTTTAAGAAATTTGGAATGAATCTTTTGTGTTTGTTATGAAAAAAAACCAAATTTGGCAAAACATTTGAAAAATTTCTTATATTTCAATGTCTAAATCTCTAACTCTTTTGATGCAGATAGTCTAGCACCAAATAAATGCTAACTTTACATTACCTTCTTCTTTAATGTTGATGGTTTTTTAAGATTTTCCAACCCATATTTTACTAGAATGTTATGAGCTCAGAATTTTAGGTATCATTTTTAAAATCTTTTGTAAAATCACCAAAACTCGTATTTAGATGGACCTGGCCAACTTCTAATTGACACTATAGAGGCCTAAATAATAGCGAGACGCATAAATTACCCCATTGTGGAAAAAACACCCCTGAAACGTATGAAAAAACCACTTTTAAGGGAGTGTGTTCATAACACCTTTAGGTTGTTTTATTAGGTTTAAAACCAATATGGAGGTGCAGTCTGCAAAGTGTAATATTATTTTTTTTTACAATACACCTCATTTTGGATGGAAAATAAAACATTTCAATGATTAAATGAAAAAAGGCGTCCACAAAAGTTATGTTACCCCAATTTCTCTTCGAGTTACACCGATACGTATATGCAGTTGATGGTGAACCTTCTTGGAGACCGGTGTTTGCCCATTAAACAACCAAAACTTAATTATGCCTTGAAGTGCCAAAATACATTTTACAAGACTAAATTATTGCTCCCTTTATATCAAAAATTCAATATTCGATCTCCTGAGTATCGGAAATAAAAGATCAATAAAATTGAAAAGCAGGAGATCTAATTCGGACATCAGTGTAGCTGTCTTGCCACGGTCCCTCTTTTGTACAGGAGGAATCCATGGGGCAGCAAGAGGACCTTTAAAGATAATATGGCCCTCTTCACCTTCTCACCTTCTTTGCGTTCCAATCAGTTAATGGTGTACTTAAAGAATCTGAGAATCTAGAGACAACTGCAGAGGACGATTCCTGTCGGCTGATAATGTGTCCTGGGGTGGGACGCCCTTAGGTGCCCACAGACGGAACTCCAAGTTGCACCCTGGCATCTGTGCCATAGGTTTGCCATCCACTGCTGTATTGGTGGTAAAACTGCTGCTCCATCCAGAGCAGTATTTGCTCTGTCACATTGTACAGGCTATACTTTTTTTTTTTTTAATAGGGAAATATCGGGGCTTATTTCTTTTTCTACAAAAGACAACCTTTTCTGGTATTGGGTATTTTGGGGCATTTATAGCTATTGTGAGATTTTTATTAATCCACTGTTGGTAAGGAAACTGAAAATCAATAATTTTAGAAAATTTTTATGTGGCTTTTTTTCTTGGCCGTTAAACCATACCCATAAATATTATATTATTTTTTTTCTAGTGGTTGCCACATTACGAAAATTACTCTATTTATATAGATTTTTATTTTTTTCCCATTTTTACTGAATAAAACTATTTGGGGCAAAATTTTGTTAATTTTGGCAATCACCGTCTTTATACATAATTTTCGTACTTTTCCCTAATTTCAATCCTCACAACTGTTTAAGGACTTGATTTTTGGGAGAAGGATTGTTCTTCTTTAGTGGTCTTATTGTAGAGTTCATAACATTTTTTACTTAAATCACTTTTAAGAGCATTTTAATAAGGGTATTAATTAAACAATAGCTTTTTGGATGAGCGTTGTTTTTTTTGGGTTGTTTTTTACGGGGTTCATTTTGCGGATCTATAACAACTCTGTTTTATTATGCGGATCGACACTGATCAGTGCAATACCAAAAATACTGTGCGGGGTTTTGTGTATGTACTGATAAAAAACTATTATTGGAGAAAATCTTGTTCCTATAGCATAACATCTTTTCATATGCCTAACTTTTATACTTTTTTGGTCTGACAAATTGGGTTAGGGGCTTAATTTTTGCGAGAAGAGTTGTTCTTTTTAATGGGCTGTATTTTAGAGTGTGGAACCTTTTTTATCACTTTTTAGAGCATTTTTAAAAATATATATTAACCCCTTAGCGGACGGCCCTTTTTGGTTTTTGCATTTTAAAATTTTTTCACTCCCCAGCTCAAAAATCTTGTAACACGTATTTATTCTCCATGTACAGAGCTCTGTTGGGATGTTTTCTACCTGCGTAACAAATTGTCCTTAATCAAGTGATAGTTTATTTATATTCCATGCCGTGTACTGGGAAGCTGGAAAAAAATGCAGAATGCAGTGGAAAATGATGAAAAAAGCATTGACTTGTTAGCTCCGTTTTCTTGGATTTTACAGCTTCTTCACTGAGCACCCCAAATCACATGTCTATTTTTTCTTTGGTTAGGGTCCGATCACAGGGTACAAAATTTGTAACGAGGTTTTTAATGTTTTCATACATTTTTTTTCAAAAAAATAAAAACCTTCGTGTACAAAAAAATCTTCATTTTGCCTGTTCTGGCACTAATAACTTTTTCACTTCCAGTGCACGGAGTGTGGGTGTTGGGTGTCATTTTTTGCGATTTTATGACTTTTTAATGCTATCATTTTGAGGAAGTATGGGCTTTTGATCCTTTTATACTATTTGATCGTTTTCCAAATGTCAACAAATGTGCGGCATTTCGACTGGGGCCACTTCGCCTTGCCCCCGGCCCCATCGCCTCCCTCGATCGCCGGCCCTTTATCTTTCCTCCGGTTGACTTGCGGGCCCACGGTCCGGCTCTCGGAGTCTCTCCCAGAGGACTCTACCGCGCTCCGCAGAATCCCTGTTCGCGAGCGTGCACAGAGCCAGGACTCCCGGGTGATTTCGTACAGTTAAATAGACATCATGCTCGCAGTATCAGCTTGGGGCATGCGACTCGATTCGGTCTATGACAGGAACGCTCGATAAAGAACCTAGCGAGGAGAGATATAGACGCTGCTTTTGGCCTTTAGAGAACTGGAGCGGCGGAGGGTGTAGAAGCAACTACCTTGAGACAAAGCGGATGTGGGACATGAGCCCGAGATAGCGAGAGCGAACAGCACGTGCCTCGTAGAGAGCAAAGATGAGGGAGTGGACGCGGGATAGAGCACCCGGAGAGGAGAAAGATGAGAGAGAGGAGCCAAGCAGCAGGACGAGTACGAGGGAAAAAAAGGGTGACAAATGAAGGATTGGTGCTGAGGCGGACGAGACAGGGCGTTAGTTGGTACGAAAAGGCGAAAGGGGCGTGCGGTCGTGCCGGAGGGACAGGAGGCCAGAGGTGCGGGAAGGGGACAGGATTGGAGTCGCAAGCGCAGCATCCGGGACCATAAGCGATGAGGGTCGAAAGGACAGCGAAACGAGCATAAGGAACGAGGGCGCACAAGGAGGGTCGCTGACCGAGCGACGTTGAGAAGAGGGGGCGCGAGATTCTGAGAGGTGCGCCGACGGAAAGGGGAACTAGGTAAAGAGATGAAAGGGGACCGGGGGAACGAGGGACTGAGGAACGAGGTGGGGAGCCGAAACGGGAAGATCAGTAAAGTTGAGGTGAGCAGATAACAATTGGCGGAGGCACCGCAGGCAGTGAAGCAGAGCTGTAGGAGGTCGGAAGTAGGACTAGGAAGAGTAGCAGGCAAGGTGGGGGGCGAGGTGAGGAGCAAGGAGAATCGCGGATAGGGCGAAGCATCGCGCGGGGGTTGCAAGCGGGAGAACCGTACACTAGGCATAAGGGAGATACCTCAGGGAGAGGAAAACGTGCAGAAGCTAAAGAAAGAGACACGGAGGAAGAGGAAGGAGGCGTTTTTAAAGCCTGCCCTTGCTGGGTATTATAAATCATTGCACCATGGCAAGCCTACGGAGTCTCAATGAGACTCTAGGCTGCCATAGCACTGATCGCCGCCCTCGTGAGTTCAGGGGTTTTTTTTTTTTTTTTTTTTTTTTGTTTTTGCTTGTTTTTTTTTTCTTTTTTTTTCTTTGTCTTCGCCCCCCGGTGGCCTCCCCCCCCCCCCTCCTCAGAGCTGCACGCGTCCGGCGTATCCTCGTCCATCCAAGATTTAACACGCTTAACTGCCCCCCCGCAGCATCGGGTGAGAGCACCGACCCGCAGAGACCACGCGTGGGACATGCGCGGTTCACTTGTGGCGTTTTTATACACGGCCGTTACCTGCTGTGTATGGGGAGGAGTTAGCTTGTGAGTCTCTCCTACACCCAATGACGGCGAGGATGCATGGACTATAGTTGTTTCGCGTCGGCCAGGGTATTAAACTGATCTTTTTTCAGAAAATTTTGGTGTACGGTGTTTTTTTTTTCCTCCGGATGTGGCAACACACAAATAGGTGGGTTTTTTTTGGTTTTTTCATACTTTTTAAGTGTTTTACTGAGAAAGGGACATTTTAGGGGCTTTATATTTGTATGTATTTATTTTTTATTACGATCTATCCATGGTAGTGTTTGTGTTTTTATACATGTTTTTACTTTTCCCACTACTTGAACTTGAACCAGGGGTGCTTTGATTGCTGGTTCAAGTTCCAATTTACACTGCCTACAATTACTAATTCATTGGTCGAGCAGCGCGCCATGCTCAGCCAGTTACAGTCAGACCTGTGTCAGGGATTCGGATCGCCTACACGAACCCCGCCATCAGGGCAGGCGCACGCCGGCAGACCTTGGGGATTCCCAGAGGAAGAGATCGGCTTCCGCGATATAACATAGCAACCACAGAAGCAGAAACACACCCCTTACAGGCCGTGGTCATGCTTGACCGCATTGGCAATGTAAAGGGGTTACACCCCCGCAATCTAAGTCAGCCTCCCGATCGCCGAGTTGTACAGCGCCCCGGTGCTCAGCGGTGATGAGACAGCTTACAGCCACTGTTTGAGTACCGGCTCCGTTCAGACCCGGGGGCCAGAATCAGAATCGGATGTAAATATAGCATGTACCCCCGTGCGCTTAGAATCTAGCAGCAGGGATGTACTGATAGCCACATGCAATGAATGAAGCACACGGCGACGAGTGAGCCTTGGGTCTTCGGAAGACCCGAGCGCTACCATGGAGAGGGATTGATTGGTGACGGGGAGACCGATCCGGCAACAAGATGGCGGCGCCGATGCGCCCATCCATTTTGTGAAGCCCCGGCACCCTTGCCGCCCAGCGATTCTGGAGTACAACCGCGATCGGTGCGTGCTAGGACCAATCTGGGTGTTCTACCGTAAGCCTTTGTGCAATATGACAGCAAAGACTTACTGGCTTATGGAGAGGGCTCGGCGTGTGAGCCCTCTCCATGCAGCTCTCGGCTCTAGGGTGGCAGGCTCAGGTTAGTGCTGACTTCAGACCCAAAATAGTTGAAATGAAACTATAGGAGATGTAGTACACTAGAGATCCAAGATTAGAGAACAATTTCCTAATGTAAAGTCATTGGGGCAGATGTTAGTACGGTCACGACGCTAAAAATGGAGGATTTTTTTTGTTTTTTGGGTGGCTGAACTTGTATGGGATTCGTACTAATGAGTTTTCCGCCAAAAAGAAACAGATGTTTCCGAACTCCTTAACCAGACTCCTTGTAGTTTTTTGGCACAAAGGGGAAGCGGCAGAAACTCTTCCACATTAATCCGGCACATTTATGTGTGTTTTGTCAGAATTTAGGCGCACTTTTGGCGCACAATAGACCAGGAAAAAATTGGTCAGAGAGGCAAAATTAAGCGCAGTTCATGGAAGCTTTTGGGCACATCTCATTGATGAAGAATTTTTATGCGCGCACACTGAGTATTAGTTTCCATTTTAATTCAGCGGGCTTTGCTTTAGGAGACGGATCTCGATTGGTGTGTCAACCGTCGTGCTTGCGAAGAATGAGTAAATTCCCCCCCATTGTGTTATTAGTGATTAGATAAAAAAAAAACACTGCTCAAAAAATAGGCAAATTACCTGGAAATTATGATGTTACATCTGGTGCTATTGGGAACAAATATTTAACTGCTAGCCTATTATTTCCGTTTGCACTGACTCTCCAAAAGGATGTGCTTTCCAAAGCCAATGAAACCCTTCTGGCAGCAGCTTTAGGTCTAGAGAAGGTCAAAGAGATAGAAGTTGGGGTCAGAATTCACAAAATCATTCATGTCCTCAAGAAGGTGGTGCCCTTGGAAAATAAAAAAAGAGCTGAGTTTGGAGAAAAACAGGCGCAAGAATATGTTCTCGTATAATGGTTATGGCATTTTAGAGAATTTAGACTGAAAATCTCACTTCTACATTGACTCAAAAGGCTAGGGACTTTGCTGAGGTGTATGGACAGAGGAGATCGATCACAGTTCATTTTAGTGATCAAATTCAAGTTAATTTATTTGGGTCTATTGGTGAAAGACTGAACCCAAAGTGAAAGGTGGTGGAGGGGGGAATGTTTCTACAGCAAGAGTTGGACCTCTCATTTAGCTAAATGGCAAAGTGAATACATTCAACAACACAGGTTCCTTCCTTGCTTTCTTCCACTTAATAAAACAGCAGTGTCAATGCAGAACATGACCATTTGCATACAGCAAAAATACATAAAAACACATGGAGGCTAAGTAAACTAATGGTCCGTGGACTGCACTATCGTTGTAATATCAGATGATTTCCGAATGTGCGCACGTATTAGAAGGGGATTGTGTTAAACCCCTCTACAGCTTTATCCCTCCCCCTTTAACTTCTCGCACCACTCCGGATAACTTCGACCCTTCAACCTCCGCTTTTCCCCTCCGATCGGATTTTGTCATCAGTACCAGCTTTCATGATCAGGGGAAATCGGGGGACGGCGTCAGACGATCAACGGAGATTCAGGACTAGAGATAGAGAGTATACTCGTCCAATCTATGCTCGGTCGAGTGATAGCATACTCGGACGGCTCGTTTCGGACGAGTATCTCGCCGGCTCGAGATGAGCAGTAAATTAATAAAAATAAATGGAGTAAAAGTTATTATTGTAAAAAAAAAAATCCACATGTTTGTGCAGATGTAGTCTTGTAAGAACACATTGACATAACACTATCTTACTTGCCAGGTGTTCGCGCGTGTCCTCCGCAAGTTAGGAGATGTGTTCGGAACACTTTTGGAATGTAAGAATAGTGTTATTTCAATGTGTTCTGCATTAAAGGTCCGGTGATTCACTGTTTTAAGGTTTTTAATCTATTCTTCACTTTGAAGCTGTGCGCGCGTATCTCCGACTATCGGGGAGACACGCGCGCACCCTGCAATGTGAAGAATAGAATTAAAACATTAAAAAACAGAGTGAAAAACACAGGAAGCATTTAAGTCAGGAACACATTGAAATAACACTATTCTTCACATTCAGAGTGCGTGCACATCTCATCACTTGCGTGGGGAGGGCACGCGCGAACACCTGCAAAGTGAAAAATCGTGATAGTGTTATTTCAATGTGTTCTTACAAGTAAAACATCTGCAAACATCTGGATTTTTTTTTTTGCACTGTTCTTTTACTGTTCAGTTTTATTAAAAAAATGCTCGGGTCTCCCATTGACTTCAATGGGGCTCGTTATTCGAGACGAGCACTCGAGCATCTGGAAAAGTTTGTCTCGAATAACGAGCACCCGAGCATTTTAGTGCTCGCTCATCTCTAATTCAGACGGATTCAGACATTCAAAATTGTGTTGCAAGACATGCACTCATATACACCAGGAAGAAGGTGAACTCCAGCAGACCTGAGCGGGTAGCGACACATGCAGGATCTCAGGTGCAGGATCTACATGGATGGTGGCAGACTTCATACTCGTCAGACAACGCTCCCCGGGGATCGTGGATGGACCAGGTAAGTAAATATGCCCCATTGAAACAAGATCTAAACCCAATAGAAACCAGTCACAAAACTGAGGAAGAAAGGTAAACCAAAATCACCGCAGAGCGGTGAAGAGACTAGTCATGTCCTGTGGTCACAGATGTTCTGAAGTCATTCAGTCAGTCAAAGCAAAGGCCTGTACAATTCCTACAGTTTGGTGACAAAATACATAATAATAATCTCTCATTGCTGTTGTATATTTATGATCATCGCGTTTTTACCAAAATAAATGTTTTATGTGGATAAACTTTGGTAATTGGGTAAAACACTGTTCCAGTGGCATGTTATACCCCTTACAAAATCCATCAAATGTTGTTCAATGGAGATTACATTATTTATGAAAAAAAATCAATTCATCATACATTTAATTCATACTCTAATTTTGATCTACAGTTTGTATAGGTAGGTATGTGATACAAACTGATAGGTATTCTGAGTACATTTTCTGTAGTTTTTAAAACAGCGATATCACAGAAAAAATGTTTCAGACACTTTCAATTTCAGCTCTGATGGCAATGACCTTTATTTTTTGTTACAGTGGATTTGATAAGATACTCAGCAGCTTTCTCATAAAGCAAAATCCTTTATTTTTCATACAGGAAAAATGGGACAGCGTTAAAGTTTCAGACATGTAACCTTTAAAATGTTTTGGGATATTTTCCTTTTCAACAGCAATATGTGCCCCAAAATAATATTTAAATTGAACAAATCTGCGCTTTGAATCCTTTATATACCGTATTTAGTAAATATGCAATTCTTAAAAATTTGATGTAATTGTTCTTAATTTTCATACAGTGTACTGGTACCCCTCCTGAGAAAATAAAAGGTTGCTGCCACTTGTATCTACACATAAATTTCCAGGAGCAATATATTAAAAAAAAGTAAAACATCAAAATAATCAGGGGCACACAGTTAGATCAGTGATCTGCTGTGTGGACTGACTGCATCCAAAAAATGCTTTTCCAGGGACTGTGTCAGGTAACTCCACTACCAATGTCCCTGAAAAGAAAATCGTGTTCCCCGAAAAATGCTTCATATCTAACCCAACCCATATAATGTGCCATTTTCCTTAACCCTCATCTAAAATGTTTCTACACCTGCATCTAGTCCCATTTCAGTAGCCCCCTTTTATAGTGCCAATTTTACTGTAGCCCCTGCCCTTTTCTGTAGTATCCATTTATAGTGCCCCTTTTATGTAACATTTTCTGTTGTCTGTATTTATACGAAGGGGGCCACAGAAAATTTTTTTGAAAAAATGGTCAGAGACCATGATGTAACTGAAACACGTAGATCTGATATACCTGTGATATTGCATCAATTGTACCTATGCACACTGCCATGGAATATGCTTTTATCTGTATAAAACAGATGGGTTGAATTCTCATACTTCTGAGGGTGTTGTAAATCCTTTCTTACATACATAAATCCATGGGCCACATGTATCACTCGTTTTTTCTGTTGTTCTTGCGCCTTTTCATTCAGGCGCACTGTGAGGGAATAGAATCCATTTTTGAATCTGTTCTTCTATTATGTATCTATACAAAGATCTTTGGCTCTATTGATAGAAAAGACCCCTATGCACCCCCCCCCCCCCCGAGTACACAGATCATCTTTCAGTTACATCCTGTTGACTATTGGAATGTGGGTATGGTCAGTAGGTTTCTTTGTCTCAAGAACCTATAAAAACTGTCTGCAACCTAAATAAATTGGAATTCTCTCAAACATGTGAAGGTCTGAGTGATTCACCGAGCAGCTCGTACTATACAATGATTTGGAACCACACATTACATCGAGATATGGGGATATTTCCCTGACAAAACTTGGCGCTCGAACAGCGACATGAGTTTGCATGACGCCTACCGGACAACTCAGGGATCATCCTTTCAGGACAGACAGACCATGCAGCTGCACAAAAAGGTAAGAAGGCTTTTTTTCTTACAAATTGTTCTGTCTCTCCTTGTTTGGATTGTTCTACGTCCGGTGAGTTGCATGCCTATATTGCCCAGTCCAAAGAATCTTGTTAGTTTATTTGAAAACTCATGTGATGTGTGGTAGTGTATTGTGTGAGTTTGTACATGTGTGTTTGATAGCGCTATTGTGATACTGTACTGTACTGGTTTTAAGAACGTTACATCCAGGAATCGCCCCTACCTAAAGAGTCTCCTAGACGAGCTGCTTTTTGGATCGTAATTCGCTTGAGACAAAGTAGACTGAGTTTGGACAGTCGGACTTTATAAATTTATTTTGTGTGGTAGGTTCCAGAGCTGCTTCAAGGAAGGGGACTGTAGTCATTTCTTGATGGGCAAACGGTTTAAAAAAAAAGGAAAAAAAAAATTTTAGAATTAGAAGTGGTTAAAACTGCCCTATGGAAGAGTGAGTGACTGCGAGTGTGTGCCGGCACTAGAGATATATAGAAAATTATGGGAAAATTTGCTAGGTAGGATGAGAGGCAATTCAGAGGGAAACCATACGTACGGATCTTGAATGGGAAAAGAGGCTGTAAAAGGATGTCAGAGAATGTTGGAAAAGGACAAGTATATCAAAAAGATGGTTGTTTGTATGTTGGTAAATGGAAAGGTTCTTAAAAGAACAAAGGCTGGTTGCATAATGATGATATGATGGAAATTGCAAGTGGATAGAAGAAAGTTACAGAGGAATTGACCAGAGGAGGTTATAAAGAAACAGCCATAAGAAATTGTGTGTTGTATGCGTGTTATGACGATGACGGACAAAAATGTTGGACAGACAAAAGACAAAGACAACATTCAGAAAAGGTTCTGCCTCCACCCTAAAATGGTGGATGAATTGATGTATGGAAACAAAGAAACAGACTGGCGGAGACATGTGAATGCAATGTGGCACCTAGACCCAACCCCCACACTGGAATATATCCGGTCAAGACTAGATTTGAAAAGGTGCGGGCTCTGCACAGAACAAAAACGTAGTCTTCATATGTTTCTCCTGTAGGGGGCAGTAGAGCAGTGGTATGGGGAATAGCTGTATTGCTGTAACTTTAGAAGACAACTAAGATATAGTACCCAGGGAATAAATGTAGGAGACTGTGCCTGCTTATCTAAGAGTCACCTCTCAGAACTTCAAAGTCCAAAAACCCGGGTAGTAACATATTTGTTACGGATTTTGGTCTTCTGTGGGGAGAGCTCCTGGACGGTTGTGTAGTCCCTATTGGATTCCCTGAGCTGACCCTTGCCAGATACTGTAGATGTTCTATGAGTTTATTCCATTATACAGTCATGCAGATTATGGCAAAGATATAAATATGTGTTTTGTCTATATGATGTATAGAGCTAATGGTATTTCATCAGTTACCAGATGTGAGGAAAGTCCAGCACACAATTATGGACATTGTTTATTGCAGGCTTGGACCTGAGACACCTTGTGATTTATGTTTTAAAAAAAATCAGAAATGTAGTGTAAAACTTTATAATACATCTAAAGTCTGAAGGGTGTGGTCAAAAGTTTTAGCAATTTGTGTAGGATGATACAGTGAACTTAGATGTTACAATGGTGTGTTAGATTCTTTCTTTGTTCTCTTGGTATGCTGGGACACTTAGTACTACAGACACCACAGGGAGAAGGAGGGGCTGCCCCCCCCCCCTTGTCTCAGTGAACACAGGAGGGGGGAGGGGGAGCACATGTTGGAATGTTAAGAGAAGAAAGGTACAAAGAGAATGTGTGTTCATGATAACCCTCATGGCCCATGGCAGATTTTGGGATTGATTCAGTGCAACATCTGTAATTTTAATGTTTTAACCAGGAGTAAAACCTCCCTATGATCCCATACTATTAGTCCTATTCAGCAGCTATGACGGTGATTATTATTAGGAGCTTTTTAGGCAGAAGTTATAACACCCCTAGAAGCCTCCTACATCACTGGCTCTAGTGATGCTTCTGCTAAGTAACGCTGTCCTCCAGTATGTGCCCCCAGTATGACTCTATAGTTTTATAATTATACAGCATTGATACATCGGCATTGGTCCCAAAACTGTGTTTTTCTGGAATATATTGTTCACTTTCTATTGTTCTCATTTAAGTTTAAGCCAAGCGCCTCAGAGGAGAGGACACAGGCCGGAAGCTGCTGATCGTGTGTCACATGACAACCTGGACCCTTCTTGGTTTTGTATCCTACTGCTGCCTGTGTATAAAAAGCTTCTGTAGCAGTTTTGGACTATCCTGTTACTATTTCACCTCTTCATGACTAGAAACCTTGGTTATAATGTGCCCTCTTTATGATGTATTACATTGAATCCAGCTCCACTATTTTTGCTAGATTCAAAGGGGGGAGACATGAGGTAGACGGGTTGTATTTAAAATTTTCTATTATCTTAATGATTAATGAACCAGTTATCTTTTTGTAATGTCAAAACTGAATATATCATTAATCTGCATTTTGAGTATTTTGTAGATGGCTTTAGAAAGCAGGAATGAGGTTAATTCTACATCAGATGTGCAGTGGTCACACAACATGAGGTAACAGCAGCAGAACCACTCCCAACCTACCTGTCTGTACAGGAGGCGGAGGTGAAGGCACTGATGGAGGGGGGTAAAGTGGCAGAGGGGAAGAATGTGACTCTTTTGGGATTCCTTATGATTCCTAACCTCATATAGTAAGTTTATCAACAACTATGAGACTTTGAAATAGCTGGTAGAGGCCTTAGTGTTACAATAAAGGTCCACAGTAGAAGGTAAAACCTCTAAAGCTATTACACATGAAGTGACCATACTGGTTTATAGAAAGCCTAGGGGAAAGGAGCCTGGATCAGTACAGTCCGTGACCCTCGCTGGCCCAGTACGGTTATCTATACTCCTGTCTTTATAGAAACAGGCTTCACAGGTGAGGAAGCAAGACTGGAGTAATACTGGGACCCCAATGGAAGGAGGCTGGACTATGGCAAAGAGGTGACAAGCAATGTCTGCCAAGGGCCCTTTACCCTATGATGGTTCAGTGCACCCACAGGGTGAGACACCAGTCTAAGACTCTATATGCTCCGTGGTGGATAAGTATTGAGTATCACTTAGATTCACATTTACACAAGTATGTTTATATATGCTTAGTACAATGTAGGGAGAGTAGATATACACTCCGAAGCAGCATTACCCCTTCCAGAGGTTGCAGATTGGCTAAGTACAGCTACCAACAGCTAGAGACTAAAGTAAAAATCCCTATTGGGGCAGTAATATAGTTGACGACAGCTCTAGGGATTAAAAAGTCTTTTCACCTACTGAGGTTGTTTTTAGAATTGCCCCATGGATGAACATATACTTCCCTAAGGTTGTCCAGAGGTGTCATAGAGAATTGGTGGATGTCCAAAATCCTGCAGATACATTTTTCTTAGGTGCATAACTAAGTATCTGTTTCAGTTCCAGAACCTAAAGTAGCTAGAGCAGAGGACCTGCACCCAGGTGATGAGATGGTCCTGATGTGACACCTGAGAGTCTTTTGAAGGGTCATCCCAAGTACCTCTGACACATCAACGTGTAGAAAATACGAGACAGCGACAGCTGAAGAAGAATGGTGCAGGACCCAGAGACTGTTGAACATGAATCTGTGTAGCTCGATGCTGCTATGGACATTGCTACTCCTACTACAGTGTGTGCGACGCATACCATGTATAATAGTACTCAGGGGTTGGTAGGGTGTCATGTATAAGGATATACACCAATAGGATGTAGAGATTCTACCCTTTACAATGGATTTACATGAATTGTGTTGTGATATAATGTTCAGGATGCTCAGGAGGGAAGCAGGTGAAGGGTTAGATAAGTCCTGGATGTGTGACTAGTACATGTCAATGTACCACCTGAGCAGTACCTGAAATTATTCACAAAAAGGGAGGAATTGTGAGGGAATAGAATCCATTTTTGAATCTGTTCTTCTATCATGTATCTATACAAAGATCTTTGGCTCTATTGATAGAAAAGACCCCTATGCACCCCCCTTCCCTCGAGTACACAGATCATCTTTCAGTTACATCCTGTTGGCTATTGGAATGTGGGTATGGTCAGTAGGTTTCTTTGTCTCAAGAACCTATAAAAACTGTCTGCAACCTAAATAAATTGGAATTCTCTCAAACATGTGAAGGTCTGAGTGATTCACCGAGCAGCTCGTACTATACAATGATTTGGAACCACACATTACATCGAGATATGGTGATATTTCCCTGACAAAACTTGGCGCTCGAACAGCGACATGAGTTTGCATGACGCCTACCGGACAACTCAGGGATCATCCTTTCAGGACAGACAGACCATGCAGCTGCACAAAAAGGTAAGAAGGGTTTTTTTGGCGTTTTTGCGCCATTTTTGCGATTAAACGCCAAACTAGCCGCACAGCAAAAATAACCAGCTTTCCCTCATCTATCTTACCAATCCAGATGTTTTGCTGTGCCTAATGATATTCATCACTTGCAACATTTTCATTTAGGCGCAAAAACGGGCGCAAAAACACTCCAGCCTGAAGGTGGCGTTATCTGAGAAGTAAGCACTGAGCCCCTTTGCAGAACAGCTCATTTCTAGCAGCAGAGCTCAGCCAGACACTGGAACATATAATAGATACAATAGATACTCTGCAGACAGGAGCTGCAGACTCTATTTACAGTTCATCACCTTCTATTTACAAAACATTCTGCAAAATGCTGAGCTCACAGCAAAAGAGCAAGAGAAGTTTGCACAAGTTTGCAGAAGCTTGCAGATACGACATACAAGTGTCCCCCATGTAATTCTGCACAGTATCACCAGTGTTTCTGAGGGGGATACTGTGCAGAATTACAGGGGTGCAGCAGGAGACCAGCACTGGGGGATCCCCTCCAGGAGAAGCCACTTCTGAGGAGGTCACTGGGTGCTGGGTGTCACACACCTGGGTGCTGCTGTGACTGTTATCTTCATTCTGGGCTGTTGGAGAAGCAGAGAGAAGCTTGTAGCAGGATCACATGTAAGTGCCTGAATCTAACATTGCGCCTAAACTGAGCCAAAATTGCGCCTAAACTGTTTTAAAGTAAAGTGATTAATAAAAGGCATAAAATATATCACAGATGGTTGTAGCTCGTGATAATTCTGGCAAAACAGTGCGCCAGAATTTAGGCGCAACTACTACACTTAGGCGCACAAAAGTGATAAATGTGGCCCCAGGTTTGTGAATAATCATTTGCTATCAGATGATAAATATATTAACTATTTCCAAGTGATATCCTATAGTACATACATTACCACAGGATAATACAAATTAATGAACTTGTTACAGGTGCCTCATTACTACACATTCCCACATAAAGATTTATGTATTGTTAAAGATATTACACTGGACTCAGACGCCATCTTACGTATTGTCGGACATTTTAAAGATTCAGCATTATTTCACATAACTTTGTGAAATAATAACTAAGTTTGGGTGTTTCCCTCCTGTGAACAAAGACTTAGTGCTCGCTAGCACCACCTAGTGGAAGGTATCCAGGTGGACATCTGGACATTTGGTTTATGTGAAGTTTCAGTATTTGCATGTAGCCAATAGTATTAGACTCCTTTGTGTGCTTACATCCAATAGTGTTACATTTCCTGGGTGAGAACACCCAATTATAGTTGCTGCTTTCCTTATTACACGCCTTATGTAAAGTGCCTTATGGTTTTCTATAAATGTCCGTCCCTCAATAAAACTCATTAGTCTTGTTGCTAACTTCCTGCAAGGACAGGTTTTGTCTTTTCATTCAAGTTAGTCAATTCCAGCGCTGGACACAGACTCATTTAATTTGAAAGTCACCTTACAATGATTAGGGGTTTGAGCCCCAGATATAAATCTATAAGAGTATTTTGTATTTTTTAAACAGTTTTTGTTTAGCAGTTTTCAATGTAAACACCAAAACCTCAATCATAGGTTGAAACACAAACCACAGCATTGCAAAGAGGTTACACTAGCCCAGTGATGGGGAATCTTTTAGAACCTGAGTGCCCAAACTTCAACCAAAAGCCACTTATTTATTGCAAAGTGCCTCCACAGCAATTTAAGCAGTAATGTATTTCTCCTTGTTCTTTGATAACTTTCAATTGTTCAGCCTCCTAAAGACACCAAAGCAGTTGAAAATAGGAGTGCACATTCGCCTATCATTGTAGGAAAATTCTGTAGGAGGATTCTTTGAGTCCTGTCTGTTGAACTTCATGCTGGGTTGATGGCCTGAGTGCCCACAGAGAGGGCTCCGAGTGCCGCCTCTGGCACCAGTGCCATAGGTTTCCCACCACTGCACTAGTCCATCCAGAAATGTTGTGGCAAAAGAACAGTGCAAGGACTTACAGGGTTACAAAAGAGTGCAGACTGTAGTCGGAGCAGTGACCCTGGTCTGGTGCAATGTGGAAGCTGCCTTAATAAGGATCTCAATTACAACCAGGCCATTTATAAACATACAGTCAAGTATAAATTAAAATAATTAGCAAAAAGAAGTAAAAATAATAATAATAATAATAATTGAGGTGTACAAATGTGGCCCCATAAGTGTACAAACAATATTGGATCTGTTTCCAAACGACCAAAGTTTTTGGGCACAGCCATAAACAATTAACAGATGTATCCCTAACTTAGGATCTGATAAAAAGAGGTGTTCATTGCCCAGTCTGAAAGAATTCCAGCTAGCATTGCAGGTAGTAAGACAAGATTTTGGGTAAATTCTCCTCTTTTACTCCTCACCCTCCAATGCACTAAATTATCATCTCCACATCATCTTACCTAGTGTTAGGTAAGAAGATTCTACCATTTTCAGAAGGTGAGCTTGACCAACAAAGGGCAGGGAGAAATACTTCTGCGATTTAAGGGGGATTTACTGGAACATACTAGAGCTCTAGTGATTCACACCCCTAAGGAGGTTGGCAGAGAGACAATTTTACAGGGGAAATGCAGTGGGCTGCCATCGGCATCCGTTTTTTCCCCTATGCCACTTCCACTCCAAGTCTTGACCAATTTAACGGATAAAAATAGTAATATATAAAATAGTGTCTGGACAAAAAAAAATATTTGTAAGCACACTGTAGACAATAGGCCAGATGTATCACTTGTTTTTTAAATTGTTTTAGCTACTTTTATTTTGTTGCAGTAATTTTGCACATGTTTTGTGACTAAACACCAAACTTGCCGCACATCAAAAATTACCATGTTTTCCTTATTTATCCTATCAATCCAGATGTTTTGCTGTGCTTACTAATCATTGTGATTTTTTGATTTAGAAACAATTTTCTAAATGTTGGCATCTCCCATAAGGGTAGGTACATACATCCAAAACACTTATCCCACATAATATCACACAATACGCCAACTAAAGGGAGAGAACCTGTGCATGAGGTTGAAGGTACCCCACGTCATTTGTGACCAATTTACCCTTAGAGGGCTGCTTACCCCTAATCCACACCCATCACACCATCAAGGTTGCACATGTCCAGCACACCTGTCAATCAGGCACGCTGCCAGAAGTGAAATGACCATCGCTGTTCCGATGATACACTGCACATGGGTAAGACAAAGTTTGTAGTACGCATGTGTGATCGTCGCTGCTGGAAGAACTTATCAGACTTGACAGAAAAACAAGGCAAATCTGCTTCTCGTTCCTATACAACGGGGCAGATTTATCAAGTGTCTGAAAGTCAGAATTTTTCCAGTTGCTCATGGCAACCAATCACAGCTCAGCTTTCATTTTACCAGTGCTCATGAATATTTTAAAGGGGAGCTGTGATTGGTTGCCATGCGCAACTGGAAATATTCTGTCTTTCAGACACTTGATAAATCTGCCCCAATGGGGCTCATTTACTAAGGGTCCGAATTGCGCTCTTTCATCGGATTTCCCACCAATTCTTTCATCGGATTTCCCGCCGATTTGCGCCAAATTGACCCCGGATCTTGGCACACGTGATCGGATTTTGGCGCCGGCTTTCATGCGCCAGAAATCGGGGGCCGTGGCCGTCGGACAACCAGACAGATTCGGAAAAAATGCGGAATCTAAAAAAGAATTTTTGTCGCAAGATCGGCACTTACATGCACCGGGAAGAAGGTGAACTCTGGCGGACCTCGGCGTAGAAGCGACACCTGGTGGATATCAGGTGCACGGACCTAAGTGAATCCCGGCTGACCCTAATCAGCGTCGGAGAACTTGGGTAAGTAAAAAAAGTTTATTGGAAAAAAAAAAGCTGTAATACAGGTTAAATCAAACACAGTGTCGTATTCAACAATACATAAGTTAACAAGCTGGAATGGCCAGGAATTATATTGCAGTTACTGAATAATAACCACATTAATATATCCTGACAAAAGTTGTATATAATTGTATGTAATTATATTATCAATCAAATTGCATATTTTTCACGCAACCTTACCAGAGACTCTTAAGAAAATATAGTAATGAAAGAGATTATTTTAGTAAAATATTATTGTTTATACAAAATAATGTCAAAATCTACTGTTTTAAGATGCCATATGCCAAGTACTGTACAGACATAAGAAATTATACATAACAGCGGATAAGTACCAGGGTGCTCAACATAACAAAATTGCAATAGGCATGGGTGGCAATGAAATATTAGCAACTATATGCAGTACATGATAGTAGGTATAAACATTTGATAAAGTAAAGTACACTTATATTAATCATTGTGTGCAGATCAGTTAATTAGTCCAATCCAATTTATGGTCAGGGACCAAACAATTGTAGCTTATAACAACACAAGCTCACACAGAGACACTTCCATCAAGCACTGTGAGGAGACTAAATCCACAAGCTACAGATAATGGGACATATTTATCAGGAACTGACGTGGCGCAGAGGCCCTGAAATAATCGCCTTTGCTAGCTTATTGCTAGCTTTTGTGATTATTTGCCCCGATCCGCCACCTTCGAGCCAGTGGGGCATGAAGGGGGGAGCGCGGCAGGCTGAGCGGAGGGCGCGGCCGGGAGTGGGACCGTGGGGCGTTACTGGCCCCGCGCCTGCACACTTGCTGCTGCCGGCGTCTTTTGATATGTGAAAAGTCGCCGGCTGCGTTTTTTCTACGCCAGGCCCTGCCTGACGTAGGATAAATGCTGCGCAGCCGGCTGCCCCCTCTTGATGTATCCCGCTGTGAACAGGGAAGGAGTTGTAACAGAACTGACAGTGTTTGTTATTGCTCAGCTCTGACACACTGACGCTCTCAGCTCTACAGCTGAGAGCGTCAGTGTGTGTTATATCCATCTCATAGATCTCACAGATCTCATCTTTTTATTTGTGTCGGATTCTAGTAGTAGCTAGAGAGTCCATGCCCATGACCATCAGAAATAGGAGTGAAAAAGAAAAAACCCAAGTGTCCCTGGTACTACCCCCATGTACGTGTCGAAAGTCTCTATCCGATGGGACCTTTGGGGAGCCAAGGATGGAGCTGGAGCTGAAGAGGACCTGCGGGGGGCATCAAAAAAGTATCGAAAAAGTGAGTTTTTTGGGGGTTTGGCTGGGCAGGGGCTGTTGGCTATATACGGGGTGGGGGAGGCACTGGCTATATACATAGTTTGGGGGGGCACTGGCTATATATGCAGACACTGACCATATACTGGGGGCAGGCACTGGCTATATACTGGAGGGCAGGCACTAGCTGGCTATATACATGGGGTCTGCTGGCTATATTCTGGGGGAAGGGGGCAGGCTCTGGCTATATACAAGTGGGCTAATGGCATTTTCCCACCCTCGGCTTATATTCAAGTCAATAGTTTTTCACAGTTTTTTTGTGTTAAAATTAGGGGCCTCAGCTTATACTTGGGTCGACTTATACTCAAGTAAAAACAGTATAAATTTTCTTGTTTAAATGATTATCTGCCTTTTTTATAATGTATATGAAATGATAATATTTTTAGATTTGCACAATGAGAGTAACAATAATGAACTAATAACTTAAGGCCATTTTAATGGTAAGATGATGACATTTTACATTTTAAACTGTGGTGAAGTATTTTTTCATGTTGCATGAAAACCTAACCAATTTGAACTATTTTAAGTGGAGACCCTGTTATCCAGCAATGAAAAGGGTGGTGTTTTCCCAGTGCGTTTATGTGTTTTGAGTTTTTGGAACTATTTTACAACTTTTAAGGCGGAAAATAATGATCATGCAGTGCAAACATCTGCAGCACACCCATTTACTGTGTTCGATAAGGCGCAGACTCTAAACCACTAAGTGCCGGAGTTTCCCTTACACTTTAAAAAGTTGCAAATTAGAGACAAATCCAATACAAAAAATGACAAATCAAAAAATGACAATCAATGTCCCCCTATGAGTTTTGCCAAATTTTGCACCTTTTTTGCATTTAAAATTGTACAGTCGGAAAATGATGTTGGGTGCACTTCTGAACTCTTCATATCTGCAATAAAGCAGTAATAATTGAAGTACAAAGTAGAGACAAAAACAGACACACTAAAATTGACAGTACTCAATTTATCGCCGCAAGTTTGCAGCCGGATACAGGTCCCTCAGATGTTCATGTCAATATACTTAGATTCTTAAATGTACTCAGGGTAACACATTTTTCAACCCCTTCATACACCAGGACATAGTATAATGGCAGGTAGTGACAGTAGTATTAGCAATTGACAGTATCACTAAAATTGTGATACATCTGCGAAGGGGTGTGACTAAATGGGTGGCTGCCACCATGGGGCTTGCTAAGTCAGGGGCCTGGCCAGCCAACCTGCTACAATAAAGAATGGAAGATGTGCACCATCACATAAAAATTGGGGCAAAATGGGGCACATTGACTAAGGGTCCACAGACCGCGATTCAGTCAGGTTTTCCCAAATATTTCCGTTTTGCACCGAATTGACACGGGTGTTTGGCACACACGATCGGATTATGGCGCATCAGCACGCGACAGAAATCTGGGGGCATGGCCGACGGATAACCCGACGGATTTGGAAATTTAAAAAACGAAATGCGTCGCAAGATCACGCACTCACATGCACCAAGAAGAAGGTGAACTCCGACGGACCTCGCGCGGCGCAGGAAATTGGACGCACGACCTTAGTGAATCGTGCCAGACCCGAATCCTCGCCCAACAATGCACCCCAGGATCGGGGGGGGGGTAAATGTGCCCCATTTACTTAGAAATTCGGAAAATGAATTAAAAGGGCTGTTTCCATGTTGGGTGCGGTGATTCACTAAAATCCTGCGCCAGTAATCACGAATCTGTCGCTTCCCTGCACTGTCCCCATAATGCCCACCATCTTTTTTGTTGTATACCTTTAACATAGGGAGTGTGATACAATTTGCAAGTTAAATACAGCGCTCGGTCCGAATCAGCCGGATCAACTGACGGCACGCCCACTAATTTGTGTTGCATGGAAGCCAGCGCAGCTGCTCCACAAAAGGGTCACGTGCGAAACAATAGCGGTGCAGACACTTAGTAAATATGCCTCAATGGGGTTTGCAAAGGTATTTAAGAAGGGCTTTGCACCAGTTTTCTGTCAGACTTTGCACAGACTTTGCAAACTTCTTGCACAGGTATTTAAGAAGTGTTTGCACCGCTATTGTGTCGCACGCGACCCTTTTGTGGCACAGCTGCACTAGGCATCATGCAACACAAATTAGGGGGCGTTCCAGTGCCCAGTCGGACCATGCGCCAGATTTAACATGCAAAGTCAAACAGAAGTGCGTCACACACACCATGTTAAAGATGCACCAAAAAAAAGTTGGTAGACTCTGTCGGGGCAGTGCAGGGATCACCAGATTCATGAAAATTGGGCGCCACAAATCCTGAATCTGGCGCACCCTGCACTATGCACAGGCAAACTGTATTTAGTGCAGTTTGTACTACTCTTAGCAAATGTGCTCCATTATGCTGAACATTGTACACTTTAATATATATGTGACAGTGCACAGTAATCCTCCACAGTACACAGCATGAGTTAGCAGCTCAGATAAGAAACAACAGCGATGGGGACAGCAGGATGCCAGGACTAGGGATCACTCATCTCTACTTCCTGTTTATGACAAAATTCTGTTGTAATTTACACCAAATAACTGTCTACGCCACACTTATCAAAAGTTTAAGATTAGAGATGGGTGAGTCGATTCTAACGAATCGGAATTCGTTTAGAATTTCGGGAAAACTTTGATTTGTCACAAATCCAAAGTTTATGGTGAATTATGATTTTTTTACCTTTTTATTAGCAAAATGGCTGCGAGCACGACGTGTTATATGTGGCAGAGAACCAAGGAATATGGCGGTACTGTTTCTCACTGTATGGGGGTAGTGTCCCTCACTTTATTTGTGGTAGGTTTCCACCTGTATGCGGGTAGTGTCTCTCACTGTATGGGGGTGGTTTAGGGGTTAGTGTTTTTCATCACTGTATGGTGGGGTAGTGTTCATCACTGTATGGGGTAGTGTTCATCATGTATGGGGGGTAGGTGTTACTCACTGTATGGTGGTAGTGTTCCTTACTGTATGGCGGTAGTGTTCCTCAACTGTAAGGTGGGGGTAGTGTTCCTCATGTAGGGTAGGTAGGTGTTTCTCACTGAGGTGGTGGTGTTCTTCACTGTATGGCTGTATTTTCCCACGTATGGTGGTGTAGTGTTCCTCTTGTGTGGCTTAGTGTTCACCTGTATGGGTAGGTTCTCACTGTATGGGGCAGTGTTCCTATGTATGGCGGTGTATCCTCCTTTTTGTGGTGGTGTTCTCACTGTATGGCGGTATGTCCTCACTGTATGGCATGTTTCCTCACTTATGGTGGTAGTGTTTCCTCACTGTATGGGGGTAGTATCCTCACTGTAGGGGTAGTGTTCCTCACGTTATGGCAGTAGTTCCCCACTGTATGGGGGTAGTGTTCACTGTATGGCGATAGAATTCCTCATGTATGGCGGGTCCCTCATGTATGGCGGTAGCGTTCTCCTGTATAGGCTGTAGGGTCCTCACTGTATGAGGTAGTGTTCCTCACTGAGGGGTAGTGTTCCTCACTGTATGGCAGTAGTAGTCGTGCTTTCTCACGTATGGTTATTTGGCTGGTAGTGTTCCTCACTGTATGGCAGTAGTGTTCCTCACTGTAGCATAGTAGTGTCCCTTTCTGTATGACGGTAGTGTCCCTCACTGTATGGCAGATGTGTTTCTCACTGTATGGGGGTAGTGTTCCTCACTGTATGGCAGATGCGTTTCTCACTGTATGGGGGTAGTGTTCCTCACTGTATGAGAGTAGTGTCCCTCCTGTGTGGGCTGTATGTTCCTCATTGTGTGGCTGGTAGTGTCCAACTGTATGGTGGGTAAGTGTTCCTCACTGTATGGGGTAGTGTTCTTCACTGTATGGCGATGTGGTTCTCACTGTATGGTGGTAGTGATTCCTCACTGTGTGGCGGTAGTGTTTCCTCACTGTATGGCGGTAGTGTCCCTCACTGTATGGGGGTAGTGTTCCTCACTGTATGGGGTAGTGTTCTCACTGTAGGGTAGTGTCTCAAGTTGGGGGTAGGTCCTCACTGTAGGGGTGGTAGTGTTCCCATCTGTATGGCGGTAGTGTCCCTCACTGTATGGGGTGGGTAGTGTTCTCACTGTATGGGGTAGTGTTCTCACTGTATGGCAGGGATGTATGTTTCTCACTGTATGGGGGTAGTGTTCCTCACTGTATGGCAGATGCGTTCTCACTGTATTGGGGTAGGTTCCTCACTGTATGGCTGGTAATGTCCCTACTGTATGGCGGATGTGTCCTCACTGTATGGCAGTAGTGTCCCCATGTGGGCTGTAGTGTTCTATGGTGTGGCCTGTATGTTCTAACTGTATGGGGTAGTTATTCCTCACTGTATGGGGGTAGTGTTTCTCAATGTGGTAGATTGTGTTTTCATTATGGTTAGTAGTTCCTACCTGGTGGCGGTATGTTTCTCACTGTAGGTTTAGTGTCTCACGTATGGGTGTCCCTCACTTGAGGGGGTAGTGTTCCTCACTGTATGGAGTTTAGTAAGTGTCCTCACTGTATGGGGGTAGTGTTCCTCATGTATGGGGGTAGGTCTCATGTTGGCGGTTCGTGGTATAAGGGTAGTGTTCCTCACTGTATGGGGGTAGTGTTCCTCACTGTATGGCGGTAGTGTCCCTCACTGTATGGAGGTAGTGTTCCTCACTGTATGGGGGTAGTGTTCCTCACTGTATGGGGGTAGTGTTCCTCACTGTATGGGGGTAGTGTTTCTCACTGTATGGGGGTAGTATCCCTCACTGTATGGCCTTAGTGTCCCTCACTGTATGGCCGTAGTGTTCCTCAAGTTTTATAATCTTTTCATACATTTACTAAAATTAAAACCTCCTGTACAACAAAAAAAATTATTTTGCCATCTTCTGACGCTAATAACTTTTTTATACTTTGGTGTATGAAGCTGTGGGTGGTGTCATCTTTTGAGACTTATGATGAGGTATTCAATGCTATTTTAAAGACAGTACGACCTTTTGATCACTTTTTATACTTTTCAAAATGGCAAAAAAGTGCCATTTTCAACTTTGGGTGCTATTTTCCATTACGGGGTTAAACACAGAGAAAAACTGTTAATATATTTTGATAGATTGGGAATTTTCTGATCCAGTGATAGCTAATGTGTTTATGACTTTTACTGTTTATATATTTTTATATCATTTCTAGGGAAAGGGGGGTGATTTGAATTTTTAGTTATTTTTATTATAATTATTTTAAAACTTTTTCTTATTTTTATTTTTACTATTTTTCGGACTCCCTAGGGTACTTTAACCCAAAGTTGTCTGATCTATCTTATCATATACTGCCATACTACCGTATGGCAGTATATGGGGATTTCCCTCCTCATCCATTACAATTTGCTGATCACACATTGTAATGGGGAGTGACAATCCTCGGCAAGATGCCCATGCGGCGTCATTTAAAAAAAAAAAAAATTTATCCGCGTGCTGGCACCGCCGATCGGTGCTAGCACCGACCGTGGGTGTTACCGCTAAGCCTTTGCTGCAATATGCAGCAAAAGCTTACCGGCTATGGAGAGGGCTCAGCCAGTTGGCCCTCTTCATGCACCCACACTTGACATGTGACATACAACGTCACATGTCGTGATTCATTATGATTCGATTCAGGTCGAATCAAATTTTTCAGAAAATTTGCATAACCGGGTTGAATCAAATTTTGAAAAATTTGCTCATCTCTATTTATCAATGTGTCCCAAGTTCTGTCAGTTTAGTGGAGGAAAACCCTAGTAATTTTCTGCGCCAGATTTATCACTGTATTAATTAATCTGGTGCAGGATATGACTGTCAGTTTCCAGTTTAGACCTACTTTAAAGTGGTCTAAACTCTGCGTCACAATTTTTGGAGCCCGGAATATTCAAATAAGACACACACCTTTTTAGAACAAGCCACGCCCCTTTTCAGAAGGCCACACCCTCTCAGTTGGACAAGTCAGAAAATGGCTAAAAACAGGTCTAAAAAGCCTTGATAAATGTGGTGTAAGGTTTTTCCCACTGTTTTTTTTTGGCACAGAACCGCCATAATTGTGGCACAAGTCTGTTAATAAATTCCTCCCAGTGAATAGTGTTCTGCAGATGTTTGGCATCTATTATTATTTTGCACCTTGAAAGTTGCACTGCTCTGAGCAGGAGCATTTGAAAAACACCTCCCTTTTCATTACTGGATAGTAAGGTCTCTGCTTTCAAAATTACAAATTAACTCTCTGCAACATGAAAAAATACTTCACCACAGTTTAAAATGTACAATCATCTCACCATTAAAATGGCCTCAAGTTCATAAATTTCTGTCAGATCAACTTTTTGAGTGGGATTATTGTCAATCTTAATTTGCACATGTAAAAATATTACATTTCCTATACATGATCATAAAAAGAAAATAACAATTTGAGTAAAAAAATAAATATATATATATTTTTAACATCTTACGTTTAGTCTCTGCACTAAATGTACTCTGGACATTGTAAATGCATTTACTTTTTTGGAATGTCATACCTTTTCTCAATCAAGCTTCCTGATCGCAAATGAGATCTTCTTTGTAGGAGAATAATTTGTGGCAAATTATGCACTGTTCAAAATTCATTTAATTAGGGAAAACAACAACAAACATAAATGATAAGACAGTAAAAGAAACAAAGCAGGCACAAAAAAGGTAAACCTGAGACACAGTATGATAAACCTGGCTGCACTGGGCTACAGTTGTTTGCAAGTAATCAGGAAATCAGGAAAACATATAGATGTTTTCCTGCTAATATATTTGGCAGGCCTTGGGTTAGAACCCTTCATGTTCAGAGAATGCAATGGAGGAGATGCACTATGCCTTTTCCACCAGGCACCAGGCACCGAAAACACATGAATCTTTCCCCAGGTTTGCGGGTTTCTCCGACCCACACACTGGAGCGTTGGTGGGGGAAATTTTAAAACTGGCGTTCAAAAGGGCAGTCTTAATGAATCCCTAGCATCCTGATTGCTAACATCAATCTTTTGAAAAGATAAAAAGGCAGATTTATAAGGAATCTTGCATACAAGCACAAGCTATAGCCAGCGCCCATTCAGGTATAGAACAGAACTGGCATAGAACTGCCTTGTGCAGCTGGAGAAAAAACACCTTGGATCCCATTTATCATTTGGTGGTGATGTGCTTTTTCTCCAGTCATGAGGAAGATTCTGCAGATTCTGATTTGAGATAGACCTGTGCAGAGGGAGGGGCACATTTATTATATGCTGGCGATAATTGTACCAGTGTATGATGGTGCCCTGTGCTGAGCCACTGGGGCTTGCTCATCCTAGGTCAGACCTGGCGTAGAACTGCACCATGACCTATTCCTGAACTTGTGCTGACTATAGGTAATGCACAGGCACGGGGCAGCCACACAATGCTCTACTCCGCACCACTACACGCACAACACACCACGCACCTCCCATTTCCTGGCTCTGTGCAAACCATGATAAATGTGGCCCTTAGACGCTACCATTGTATTTTTTGTTAGATAAATCATGCTTAGTGGGTTTATTATATTTTATTATGTATATTTTATTAAATGTGTGTGTGTGTGTATCTGATGCCTGGCATGCCCTTTTTTATGAGGCGCCTCCTTTTTAGGCAAGTTTAGGCAAGTTGGAAATCAGCCAAAAGATGGTCTACAACAATAATTGTGGCATGTGGCATTTCCGGAGCAACTTACTCCAGAATTCTAGTGTAGACAGCTTGATAAATCTTTCTCATTGTGTGACTTACCTAGAGATATTGGGGGACATCTATTAATGTGTCAGTCTTTAGACCAGTGTAGAGTAGAACCAGACAGTTCTCTACTGCGCCAGATTAATACCTGTGTCTTATGCTGGATGATTAATCTGGTGCGGTATGAAAGTGCACCTTGCACCTCCGTTTAGTTGGCCAAGTCACAACATAGAATTTTCTGGTACACAGGACACATCCCTTTTTTGTAGGAGGCCTAAAATTGGTCTAAAATCTTTAGCAAATGTAGCGCACAGCATTCAAGGTGCAAATTACTCTTGTTTTTTTGCATAGAAAAGGGAATAAAAATGAAGGGAGCTAAATCAAAACCAAAAATTAAGGCGTCAACTCTCCAACCTGTAGATGACACTCTTTGGGAACAGAGGGATTTGAACCCATAACAGAGAACAGTCCTGCTTTATAGACATGATGCACCTAACCTGCAAGCTGTATTCTCACCTTACTCAACACAGCTCAATTTTTAGGTGAGGAAAGCTCTGTCATGTGAAGTGTAACAGAAGGCATTTCAGACCTCAGCATAGCAAAGAGAGCTCTGATGTGTGGACAGGTGGCTTAAGTGCCTAGTCTGTGGATAGCAATGTGTCATCTGATAACCTTGTGTTCAGAACCTTTAATATACACTTTTCAGGGGAGCTGATGTTGTCTTTTATAAATTTAAGTAGAGCTTAAATTTCCCAACCCATCCCATCCTTGAAAAAGAAGACCATTCCTTAGAAGGTGACCTCGAAGTTTTTTAATATAGACTCATGTGGAAGATTAGAAAACTCACTACGTAAACCAAGCAGGTGGCCTGGCTTGTAAGAGCTCTGCAGTTCTCACCTATGCTGTAAGCTTTATTGGCTGTGTCTGCTGGTTCAAATCCCGCTTGACAAATCAACAAAATTTATGCAAATTTCTAATACTAATGACCTAAAAACTGAAGGTTTGGTAGGTAGCTACTCTGCTGCACATCTTGGAAAGAGACATGCAGATTAGAACCCATGATAGTTAGAAATCACACAGCAAGGGTATGGTGCACCTAACCTGCAAGCTGTTGGCTCAGCTCCTGCAACACATCACACTTCTCATTTGTAATCACTACACCAGGATGTTTCCTTGTTCTACACCAGATTGAGCATGTTGGATTTATGTCATAAACATCCTGGATGATAAATTTGGAGAATACTGCACCCTTTTTATCAATACTTTGCACTACATTGATCATGATGGGGTTATCTCCAGATTATGCTGGATGATAAATGTGGTGCAAAGTAATGATAAATATGGTGCAGTATTCTCCAAATTTATCATCACACCATAAATTGATCGTGATGGGTTTTTCTCCAGATCATGCTAGATGATAAAAGTGGTGCAAAGTAATGATAAATATGGTGCAGTATTGTCCAAATTTATCATCGCACCATAAATTGACTATGATGGGTTTTTCTCCAGATCATGCTGGATGATAAATGTGGTGCAAAGTATTGATAAATATGGGGCCACATTTATCACTTTTGTGCGCCTAAGTGTAGTAGTTGCGCCTAAATTCGGGCACACTGTTTTGCCAGAATTATCACAAGCTACAACCATCTGTGATAAGTATATTTTCTGCCTCTTATTAATCACTTTACTTTAACACAGTTTAGGCGCAGTTTAGGCGCAATGTTAGATTCAGGCACTTACATGTGATCCTGCTACAAGCTCCTCTCTGCTTCTCCCACCGCCCAGAATGAAGATAACACTCACAGTAGCACCCAGGTGTGTGACACCCAGCACCCAGTCACCTCCTCAGCAGTAGCTTCTCCTGGAGGGGATCCCCCAATGCTGGTCTCCTGCTGCACTCCTGTAATTCTGCACAATATCCCCCTCAGACACTGTGCAGAATTACATGGGGGACACTTGTATGTCGTATCTGCAAACTTCTGCAAGCTTCTGCAAACTTGTGCAAAGTTCTCTTCTCTCTTGCTCTTTTGAGCTCAGGTTTTGCAGAATATTTTGTAAATAGAAGTGATGAAGTGTAAATAGTCTGCAGCTCCTGTCTGTAATGTATCTAATTGTATCTATTATATGTTCTAGTGTCTGGTTGAGCTTTGCTGCTAGTAATGAGCTCTTCTGCAAAGGGGCTCAGTGCTTTCCTCTCAGATAACGCCACCTTCGAGCTGGAGTGTTTTTGCGCCCGTTTTTGCGCCTAAATGCAAAAGTCGCCTGTGATGAATATCATTAGGCGCAGCAAACCATCTGGAATTGAACGATAGATGAGGGAAAGGTGGTTATTTTTGCTGCGCGGCTAATTTGACGTTTAATCGCAAAAATGGCGCAAAAACGGTGCGCCTAAACGAAAAGGCGCAAAAACAACAGAAAAAACAAGTGATAAATGTGGCCCATGGAGTAGTATTCTCCAGATTTATCATCGCACCATAAATTGATTATGATGGGTTTTTCTCCAGATCATGGTGGATAATAAATGTGGTGCAAAATAATGATAAATATGGTGCAGTATTCTCCAAATTTATCATCGCAGAAGGGAATCTGTTTTCAAGCTTGTGCACCAGGGCTGCTGGTATTCATTGGCGTTCCTCATCACTCCTTTCGCTCTTCGCACGGGGATGAGAGTGGGAAATTTTTGCTTGTACGTCGGTTCTCAGAATGAACAGCTCCCATTATATCAGGTGCTGGAATAAATTCTTTGACACGCAGTGGTTCAACGGTGATAGGCTAGTCGCTGGCATGAATCGCTGGTATGTATGCGCCTAGAGTACCACGCTAAGAATTCACCCCTCATCGTACGTCTGGCTCTGACTGTCCTTGATTTCCTCCTCCTGGCCAACTCTACCTAACTCTGCTTCTTCGGGGCCCATACACCGCTGAACTGTGAAGGAGCTCAACACTGGTCCCTCTTGTGTCTCGCCAACATTCTCGTCTGCCCCTCTTGCTCTCTATCCTCCTCCACTCTCCACCTCCTCGGTCGGATATGGTGCGCTGAGAACTAGACCTCAGGGTGCTTTGGCTATCAACCAAGGGTAATATTCTTCCCCTCCGTCTGCTTGTGACGAGCGCAAGTTCTTTTCCGGCTTTCATGGCTGACCAAGCAGAGAGTTTTCCACACAGGGCCAAGCACTGGGATGGTGAGGCTGATGATGGGCTCGCCACTGGACGCATCTAGTGTTGACTCCGTCAAAGTTACTCATTGGCACCTGATCAGATAATATACATCCACGTCCTACATCCATCATTGATGACTTTGAGAAGCTGACTGACCTGACTACCAGTTCTTGTGGAATGTGAAACATCATGGCTAGTCTACAATCGCGTCTCTGTCGCTGCTGACAAATCTGGATAACATGGTCAGGTGTTGAATTCGCACCCTATCCATCGTGGCACGTTCGGCACGAACAGTCGGTGACAGTGCCGCTTGGAGGCGGCGGCTGCGCTGGGCGCCTGAGAGTTGGGCTGATCATCTTCTGGCTGGAACTTCCTGAAATGCGGGGGGGCACAGATGGCGGTCGCACCTTCGGTGAGGCAAATCAGACATGATGGGTATGTCTAGAGGAAAGCGGCTGGGGCACTATCAGATTTAACACATGGGTCCTAGGCATGGCACTGTGTCAGTCTGTTCCGAGTTGGGGCATATCGCGCCACCAGTTTACGCCGTTGTCACTACACAACATTCCGCGCTTGAGGTCAGCGGTGCCAGCCATCAGATCATTTCCTGCAGCCTTGATGCACTGTAATAGCTCTTGGCGTGTGTAGCTTTCTTTCGCTGTCTAGGCTCAGACAGTTTGGGAGGCAAACACACGCCTGTTGTCGCTTAAGCGTCCTGCATCTGCTGCTAGTTCCCAGCAGCTACTACCGACGATGGCCGGCCGTGCCTCACGGATGGTAGTTCGGAGGAGGAAGGTTGACGTAGGGGTGGGAGGAGGAGGAGCATAGTATGCCTAATACACCACATCCTGACCAAGTGTAGGGTGGTGGCCCGGGCAATCCTCGGCGTGCGGCAGTATATGAGTGCATACCCGCAGGGTCAGACTCGGGTCGCACCTGGGCCAGCCAATTAAACCGCAATGTGCCGTCAGCCGATTATAAGCTATTGGCGGCCTCTGCTCCTGGCAGCACTCGTCTACGGATGTCCCGTGGTCAGGTGGACTCTTGTCAGAACGCGTTGGTCAGGGCACGGATGATGTGTGTCTGACAATTCGTGCTGGTGGTGGTGCAGGGCTGGGGACGGCACTGCGGGTAAGTAGTGCGGCCTGGGGACGCGATACCGAGTGGCGGCCGCCGCATGAGTTGGCGAAAGGCCTCACTCGGTCTCTACTATCCTATAGGGCCAGGCATCTTCCAGGCCTAAGCCAATCTGTGGAGGATATGCACATCAGGGGCTTGGGCGTCAGCGGGTGGGTGCATCTATATTTGGCGTTTCGCGCTCAGCCTTCTGGGTATGGAGAGCTGAACTGCTGGTTGATGCTGGGAGGATCGTGGAGGCCCGATGAGGGTTTATTGGTGGCGTCATAGTGTCCTGGGCAGAGGGGGGCACTAGCACTGACACAGGGGAGGACAGTGTGTGCATTTGCTGTCGTCGGAGGTGACGGGGCTTGTTGCACATGAGTGGGGTGCTTAGCATTCATATGCCTGCGCATACCTAGGTGGTAGTTAAGCTAGTATTTGGTGTGAACGCCTCTGCTGATAGGGCCTGTTTGGCTATGTTGGCACACTCGCCATAGTCCGTCGTGCATTCCAGGCCTGTTTTTCCTAAAGAACCTTATCTCACACTTTCTGAAGATCAGCTCTCGCCGGCAAGAGCCCCTCACCACGGAGTCTTCACTAGTTGACAGTGGCGCTGATGCACTCAGCTCCTGGCCCTGCTCTCCGTCTGGGCTCGCGGTCCGACCACTGACCATTCTTCCAACCTGGTTCAGGTCGAGGACTCTCGCTCGTCTCAGAATCTACTGTGTCACCCGGCCTCTTTACCCAGGCTTGGTCTTGTCTACCTCATCATCTTCCGACCCTCAAGTCTGCTCCCCTGCCCTAGGCGGACTTCTGCCTGACAACATATCCCCAGCTGTAGTGTCTGACACCGTGTTCTCCTAATCGTCGACACCTCTTACACACATTCCACTAGCGGCAAGAAGGGTTCATCATCATCCGGCACGAGACTGTGACTGTGGAAACCTGGGCATGCGGAAATTGTCTCAGCTTAGCGAAGCCCGGACTAAGTGGGTTGTGACTGTGGGAAGGGCTCCAGAAACAGTTCCTGCATAGGTTGCGCGGATTCAAATGGGTCCAAATCTTTCCTGGGAGGGGCAGACTGGGGGGAGAGCTGAGGTGGCAGGAAGCTGGAGGAGTGCGATTTCGGTGACATGGGTGGACTGCGTGGAATACATGACTGGTGGTGACACATTTCTCGTAAGCATTTCAGCAATCCAGACACCTCACCTGTTCGCACTGTTCTGGCCTCACATGGGGCCATAACCACGAGTCGTCCGTAACTCAGCATTAATCGCTAGGAGTGTAGCTGTCTGGTTGGCCGCGTCCCCTGCCGCTCCATTCATCAGCAGTGTTGTCTCACGCGCCTGCCCAGGACCACGGCGGCTCTGACCCCCTGTCAGTATTGGAAGCGTTGCCCCTGCTGTCCTCCGGCCCTCGTTCGCTCTACCGTTCCTGTAGCCCTCGGGGTTAAACATTTTAAATGAGATTTCTATCTCTTATTTTTTTTTTTTTAACTTTTTTTTTTTTTGTGTTTTTGTTTTTTTTTGGAGTTTTTATAGCCAACAATGCTTGCCACTTTGCTTATGGCTATTTCTAGCCTAAGTCTGGCAAGCACGATCACTATGGTCAGATGTAATGAATCTAGATTATGGCCTACTAGGATCCGAAGACCGCACTGCTTGATATTTTGTCGAACTTCGTGGCTTGCTATTGTAATGCGCCACTAAGCGAGACAACCGCGGTCGCAAGTCTCCATACAAATTGGCTCAGAATGGCAGTACTATGCTACTGCAGAACCTACAGCCACCAGCGATCAACCAGAATCAAATATATAGCACGCTAGCTGTGGGCTTCAGAAGCTGTTGTATTCTCCATATGGGCTACTTTCTAGCAAGTATCAAAGAAGTCAACAGTACTATGCCATATGAATGCTACACTCGGTTATTGCTAATAGAACAATCCAGACCGCTACTGATTTTGCCACTCGGCCCTTTGGCTAGGTTATATTTGCGCGGGCATTATGTGCCCTATAGCGCAGAACATAGCACGCGTAAGCAAACAGCTCTCAAGTCTCACTACAAATTGTCTCAGTATGGCAAGTACATGGCATCTTAGCAGAAACTACGCATGCATCCTACGCCAGGCGAGTGATCAACAGAAGTCATAGATGGAACGCTCAAACTGTGAGGGCTTGCAGATAAGCTAGTTTGGTATTGTCTCCTATGGCTCTTTTCCTAGGCTCATAAGTATCAAAGGAAGTCACTAGTACTATGCCTAGATGAGATGACACTGAGTTATTGCTGCTAATAGATAATCCTTACCTCTACTGATTTGCCCACTTCGCTTTGCTATGTATATTTGGCGCACTAGCGCAGAATCCCCGGCGGTCGCAAAGTCTCACTACGAATTGCTCGAAATTGGTAAGTACATGCACTGCGAGAAACTGACAGTGCCATCCAGAGCAATCAACCAGTTTAAATTGCAAATATTAGACGCTAACTTGTACGCTTCAAGAAGCTGTTTTTATTCTGCGCTATGGCTATTTTCTAGCCCAGGTATCATCCGGATGCACACTACTATGCCATGTATGCGATGACGAGCTTAGTTATTGTCCAAAATAATAGAAATCCAACCCTAACGGATTGCCACTTTCGGCCTTTGCTATTGATAATGTGCGCCGGAACTAGCGCATACATCAGCGTCGGCAAGTCTCCTATCAAATGGCTCAGAATTGGCAGTACATGCACTGCAGAAACTGACATCCCCTGCAGCAATCGACCAGATACATCATAATATATAGAACGCTACTGTTGGCTTCAAGAGAGCTAGTTTTGTATTCTCCTATGGCTATTTTTTTTATCCGCCCCCCCTAGGGGTTCCCAAGTATCAGGAGCACATTGTACTATGGCGCAGATAGAGTGGATGACACTGAGTTATTGCCGTAATAGAAATCTCAACGCTACTGAATTTGCCACTTACGCCTTTTCTATGGATTGTGCGTGCGCCACTAAGTCGGGCAGACACAAGCGGACTCGAAGTCTCACTACGAAATTGCTCAAGATTGGCAAGTACTAGGCACTGCAGAAACTACAGGCCCCCAGCAGATCACGCGACGCAGAAATCAATATATAGAAAGAAACAGGCTACCTGTAGGCTCAAGAAGCTGTGTATTCTCCTAGGCTCTTTCTAGCGCAAGTATCAAGGAGGGCAACAGACTGATGGGCAGATAGAATGAACACTGATTATTGCCTAATAGTAAATGCGAACTCCCTACTGAATTTTGCACTGTCGGCGCTTTGGCTTGGATATGTGCGCCACTGCAGCTCAGGAACACAGGCGTCGCCATTCTCACTACAAATTGCTCAAAGTGCACAGTACATGCCTGCACGAAACTAACAGCCACCAGCTGTATATCAAACTTGCAGAATCACATATATAGAATCGCTACCGTAGGCTTCAGAAGGCTGTTTGTATTCCCTAGGCGCTATTTTCTCAGCGCAAGTTCAAGGAAGGCACAGTACTATGCGCAGATGCAGATGACACTGAGTTTATTGCCTATATGAAATCCAAACCTACCTATGAATTGGCCTACGTCCTTCGGCCTTGGCTAGGATATTGCGGCCTACTAAGCGCAGACACAAGTCGGATCGCAAGTCTGCATACAAATTGCTCATATTGGCAGTACATGGCACTTGCAGAAACCAACAAGGCTCACCCATGCAGATCAACGCAGCCTCAAATTATATAGAACGCTACTGTAGGCTCAAGAGACTGTTTGTTTCTGCCTATGGCTATTTTCATATGCATAGTATCAATGAACAGCACGAGGCTTGCCAGATAATGACACTGAGTTATTGCTAAAAAATCGGCAACCCCTACTTTGAATTTTGGCTTCACTGTCGGCCTTGTGCTATCGCGGATAATCATGTGCGCCACTAAGCGTGGCAGAACACTAGCGGGGTCGCAAGTCTGCAATCAGTATTCTGACAATTCTCAGAAATTGGCGAGTAGCATGCATCTGCAGAATACTACAGCCACGCCCAGCATATCAACCAGAAATGCAAATATATATACGCTACTGGGCAGGCTTCAGAGCTGTTGTATTCTCCTATGTCTTATTTCTAGCCAGTATGAAAGAAGGTCTACACGTACTATGCAGATGAGTATGAACACTGAGTTATTGCCTATATAATCCCATACCCTACGATATTTTCCCCACTTCGTCTGGCGAAAAAAAAAATGATATGTGGGCCACTAGAGCTAAAATGCGCACAACGTTAGCAAGTCCCCTGCTACAATTCTTCTCAAAAATAAATGGTAAAAGACTGCATTAAATAAAAAAAGTAGAATCGTTATTGTAGCCGCTGAGAGGGCTGTGGTTCTTTGAGTAATTGCACTCCTGCCTACAGTACGGCTAATAGAACGACCCTAACGCTTTCCTGATCAGCAGCAGCTCTCTCCGTGCTAGAGGCATCCAGAGACAGAATGCTCCGCAGGGCAGCGCGGTCACCCCTACCCCCTATGTCCGGCTAGTCTATCTCGGTCACGCTGATCTGCCAGCGCAACGCAGCCTGCTATCGGACGTGTGGTACTCAGTCGTCTTTCTGGGTGAGTGCAGGAGTCCTTCGTCTGGCTTGTTATTGGCTCTGTTTCTGGTCGCCAAGAAAGGCAAATACGCGGGATGCTGTCGCATTTTCTCGATCGAGCGTACTGCGAAGTATTCGTTGCCTAGTAACGTCAGTTTTCGAGTACCCTATTCTCGAACGAGCATCATAGCTCGGGACGAGCATGGTCAGGGCTCATCTCTAATTATGATGGGTTTTTCTCGCATAAGATCATGGTGGATATATAATGTGTCAACGCAAAATAATGATAAATATGGTGCAGTATTCTCCAAATTTATCATCGCACCAGAAATTGATCATGATGGGTTTTTCTCCAGATCATGCTGGATGATAAATGTGGTGCAAAGTATTGATAAATATGGTGCAGTATTCTCCAGATTTATTATCGCACCATAAATTAATCATGATGGGGTTGTCTCCATATTATGCTGGATGATAAATGTGGTGCAAAGTAATGATAAATTTGGTGCAGTATTCTCCAGATTTATCATCGCACCAATATGCTGGATAATAAATGTGGTGCAAAGTAATGATAAATATGGTGCAGTATTCTCCACATTTATCATCGCTCCATAAAATGATCATAATGAGGTTGTCTCCAAATTATGCTGGATGATAAATGTGGTGCAAAGTAATGATAAATATGGTGCAGTATTCTCCAAATTTATCATCGCACCATAAATTGACCATGATGGGTTTTTCTCCAGATCATGCTAGATGATAAATGTGGTGCAAAGTAATGATAAATATGGTGCAGTATTCTCCAAATTTATAATCGCACCATAAATTGACCGTGATGGGTTTTTCTCCAGATCATGCTGGATGATAAATGTGGTGCAAAATAATGATAAATATGGTGCAGTATTCTCCAAATTTATCATCACACCATAAATTGATCGTGATGGGTTTTTCTCCAGATCATGCTAGATGATAAAAGTGGTGCAAAGTAATGATAAATATCGTGCAGTATTCTCCAGATTTATCATCGCACCATAAATTGACTACGATGGGTTTTTCTCCAGATCATGCTGGATGATAAATGTGGTGCAAAG